>VXBZ01000905.1:132733-327738 GCA_013399135.1 Heliornis fulica
AGTTCTCTCTATCACTGGGTTTTGGCACCATTAAACTGCTATGGGTAAATTTAAAAACTAATTGAGGGACTGGATTCCTGGATTGTAGATATGGGCTTTCCTGAAGAACACAAGAGCTTTGGGATTCAGAAGGTCTCTGGTTTCTGATGAAGCCCGTAATCACCTGTTGCCACATGCAGATCACTAACTCCACTTGGTTACTGATGATCTTTCCTTCACTTTTCCATCTCTGCAATACATAAGTGTTCTGGTAAGACTGCTAAGATAACTTGACTGCTTTATTATGTTTGTTTTACTATGTTTGTCACTTCAGATCTCTCTCTGGCAGTCACATCTCCCTACACAGGTAATCCCTCTTATTAAAAAGCTGAGTAATGGTCTGAAGGGATGTAACCCACTGTTACCAGCACACACACGTGTTCTTGGGATTTCACCACAGAAAACTGGAGTATGAGAGACTTTCACTTGAGTCCCTCTTCATCTAGTACCAACTGGAATAGTCTCTAGACTGGAGCAACCTTCAATGCTGATCAAGTTGGCAATATCTGCATTATAGGTGTAGAACTCAGGTTGGATCCAAACCCATCAGTCATTACCTGAATCCAAACCTTATTTTTGTTCCAGTTAACACTGCACTCGGGGTTCTGTTCAACACAGTGTGGTGACAGAGAAGAAAATGTAGTCTCTGCTCCAAGCAGCCTGCTGTCTGAACTGGAATAGTTCCAGGGTAGCTCATCACATACAAACTAGTGAAATCTTTTTATGGATTAATATCATTGCTTTTTTAACAGTAAGATTTACACAGACTGTGACTGTTAGAGGAGTAAGGTTTGGGAGACTGTTCTGGAGAGTATGGTGGAGTACTTCTGGAAGGGTTTCAGAAGGGCAGAGAAGAATTAAGACAACATGGAAAAGAGTTTTGAGGAGAAAGAAAGAAGCAAGGAGAATGATTGCCTTCACCACTCTGCTGAAATGTCTTGAAACTGATGCTAGGTAGCAAATGCATCCTTGTAAGACAACACTTAGTAGCCAAAAAAGCTGAAAGGCTGTGGGTAAAGAAAGAGAACAAGGACTTAGCACAGAGGTCAAGATGAAGATTTGGAAGAGTCACAAGGCCTGGAAAGAACGTTGAATGATGCGGAAAGAGATTAAAATGTATTTATTATTCTAATGGATCATGGAAGTGAATATATCCCTGCGTTTGATAGTGTGCACACATATGACAAGAAAATTGGTTTTGCCTTGAAAAGATTAAAGAATGATCATCTAATATCAGAGTACAGGCAGATAAAACAGGCTAAAGTAGAAATCCAGCATGAGAAGAACATGGCTCTGAGGCAGGCCCAGCACTGCTTTCATCTGTCCCCCAGACTGTACAGCACAGGCTTTTAATGGGCTTGGGCCTGAAACCCTGCTCTCTCCTGACAAGTGTGTGTGAGCTGGAAGGAATATATCAGACAGGTCGAGTCAGATGGAGCAGTAGTTTCTAGAAACTGGAACAAATACTGGAATTAGAGCTGTTCTTTTTTTCCAAGGTAAGGGAGGAAATAGAAATGGAAAAATGTCAGTGAAAAAATCCACACAGGGCCCAAAATTCAGAGCTGAGGAAGTCTGCAATGGAGAATCGAGTTGAGACAGCTGTGCTGAGGCTTACCTAAGCTCAAGCTGACCAAGCAACTTCCATGATGTCATAGTTTGCTCTGCTAGGCCATTAAATTAGTGTGTTGCTCCAGTGCCTGCTCCTGACACCCATTAAATCCACAGCCTTGGAGTTTGGAGTTGTCAAGGAAGCATTGCATCAGGCACCAACAGTATCCATGTGGATTTTAGGGAATAGACAGACCCTGACAGAAGCTCTTTGCTCTTTCTTGGCCGCCTTTCCAGGATATTTTTTCCACGCATATTCTAGGAGTGGTTTAGGAACCAAAAGAATAATTTACTATCTCTCCTCTGTACACACTGTTTAATGCCAGATGGAACTAGGAAAGCTGGTTTCTGGGCATGGGCCTATACTTTTCCTCCTCAGTCCTGCAGGAAATATCCCTCTTGATTTCAAAAGAATAGAGGAAAAATATTGAATTCTGCAACACTTACATTATGAAAAGGCCATACAGAAGATTCATTCATATCTATAACAGTCACAAGAGACTGCAAGCATTTCATGGCTTTCACCCCCACAGAACCCACAGTTACCTGCTCTCCATTTGCACCACAGATAACTGATAGCACTCTCCAAATCCCAAGCTACCTGTAGGACATGGCACTTACTGGATACGGATCCCATCTGCTTTTCTTGCAGCAGGCAATGTTAGGATCTTCTTACAGATGCCAGAACTCTCACAACACTGTCCTGTCCACTGCAAAGAAACTCTTCCCAAGGGGTATTATGAGTCAAGAGAGCCAGTGAAGCAACAATCCTTATAAATGAATCCAAAACTTGGTCAAATGCTTATCCTCAGTACAGTCTCCTTGGAGGGACCCTCAGAATATAGCTTTACCCCTCAGTGAGTTCATCGATGTCTCGTTCCTAGTCAGGAGACCAGCTACACACTCCTTTTTGTTTATTTCTTCCTACAAATTCCAACTACCCCTGGAACATGTCCCACACACTCCTTCACCCATCACCAATCCTAAAGTCCCAGCTTCTATTTCCAGTGGCATACCCAGGTAAGGCAACATAGGGATAGCTGGCGAAGCGGAGGTGCAGTCTTGCCATACTCATTCGTCTTGACAAAGGTTGATTATTTTAAATAAGTCTTTTAATGAAATAAAAACTGACTAGCAACTAAGACACTGACTAATAAGTTGCTTCTCCCTTACACCAGGAGCCTTGAACTGCAGGACAGAATCCAGGAAAACATTTTTGGAAAACGAAGAGAGACCCAATAAAATCTCTAAGCCTGGGCAAGTCAATAAACTGTCACAGTTGCCCAGAAGGAATTGGCTTGTCTTAGATAAACTTACAAAAGGCCCTGAAAAAACAGAACTTTTTAAAATGGCAGAGATTAATTTTCTGACTTCAAAGTAGTATTAATGCAGAGCTTGGCTAAGGTTCCCTGTGCAAGCAGTTTCCCCCCGAGCCATGATTTCAGAATCCGCCTTGTTTTAAGGCTGGCATTTGCTGCAGCTGCAGACCTGGAGTATTTTCGATCCCCTCTGAGTGCTGGAACACTATCCAACAATTAAACCACAACCCAAAAACAATCAAACATCTGTTTGGAGGCAGGCTGCTCAGTGACTGACGTTCTCCTGCCAGCATAAACACTGGAGCTGCTGAGTGATTCCTGTCCTTTGTGGCGGTGCATGCGCTGCTTGTGGGATTTCATCCCGAGCGCAGCGAGATCTCCTACGTGTAAACACACCAAGGAGCCTTTTTACTGCAGCACACGAGTGTTCCCATACAGCTCAGCTGTGGAAGTATTTTTGTTGACACGAGCACACATGTGTGAGTGGCAGCTTGAGATGTGGTTGGTTGTGTGGCTGCACAGAAAGCAGAGGAGGATGTGGGGTGTGAGCCTGGCACGGGGCGTGTGGCTGGGCAGCGCTGTGCGTGCTGCTGTGGGTTGGTTTAGATTTGTACTGGGTTTTACTTGGGCAGAAGTGCAGTTACAGCTGCATGCAGTTGTATGCAGACACAAGTACTCTGGAGTGTGCACATGGGTGATTACAGGAACTGTTTAAAGGGTTTGCACTGTTAGAGCCTACTCGACACCTGATCTTTGAGCTGCAGGAGTTGGTGTCCCTTGCTGTAGGTGCAGGAAGGGAGATAAGAAACTGGCTGGAAGCAGATCAGAGCTGGGTTCAAAAGAACAGCTAAGCCTGACCCCGAGGTAATCTGAGTCTCTCTAAAGCTAAACCCCCTGATTTCCAGACCTCTCTTGGGACTACAGCAGGGAATCTAAGGATGATTTGACTCGAGGACTTTGGGAATCGGGATGGGGTGAGGAAACCTGATGTTAGGTCTGTCTGCCTAGAGGATAAATTACTCTCTTTCCTAAAAGCACTTAGAGACTCCATGCAGGTAGCTTTGTGTCGTATTTTATTTATAGACTTCAAATAACTATGGGCTGTTAATGGCCAGGGTAAAGTAGCATGCAAATGGCATTCATTCCCAACAGGAGCTCCCTCCCTATAAACCCAAGACTGGCTTCCAGAAAACGCAATTGTTCCCACTCCCAGGCAAATGACAGCTTGTGCTGCTCCTACCAGTTCTCCCTGAACCCCCGAGGTCTAGAGACTGCTGCTCACCACTCGGGTGTCTTTATCTACCTGGCAATATACGAGTCACCACAGTGAGTGCTAGCGACAGCCTGCCTGCTCCAAGACATCAGCATCGTGTGACAGCCCCCGGGCCACCCACTGCCTCCTTCTGGAGCATTCCCCTGTCTGGGAGACAGCAGCTGGAGTTTGGTGCCTTAGACCATTTCTCAACTATCCTATTGCTTAAGTGTATGAACAGGACAGAGCATGGTGCAGAGCGTAGTGTAAGGCACAGAAAATCACTATTTTTCTGCCAGATCTGCTGCCCTGGTGCTGTAGAACGTGAAAACCGTTTTATCCTCATTCAACAAGGGTTCCCCACCTGTCAAAAGGGGAAAGGGTTTTACTCTGGTGGGAGAGACTTGTGCAACACGTTTACTGCTTGGTGATAGCCCAACTCCAAAAAGCTGAAGAACACACTGCTGTCACATACTGCACTGAGTATGGTTCATGGATGACAAGTGACAGAGCCAGCTCCATCCCCCACTGACCACAGGGCCACCCGAGTGCCAGGCTCTGCCTCCACACTTTGAACCATCACGATCCTGAGGAGGGTTAGTGCCACCCTGGAATTTGGAGGCTCCTGCAGGAGCCACATCTCAAGCCACACATGGCACGAGACATGTGCACTTGGTTGGGGACAACAGGAAGACGGCTCTACGACGCGCGGTGCGCTCTTCCCTCATCAGCCTTTCTAACAGGAGACCCCTCAAGAGGGTAAAACATGATGGTCAGGACAAAAGGCCCATCGTCAGCATTAGCAGCTGCTCAACTTCTAACTCAGGTTTTCCCACAAACTCCAACTCCACAAGATCATGAAGTGCAACTTAAGGCAGCCTTCAGCTGTCTACCCCGCGGTCACTTCCGAAACAGATGTGAAACACGTTTTGGTCTCTCTTCTATTCCTGTCTCTAGGAATAGAAGAGGACAGGAATAGAGATTGTCAATCTCTAAATTTTGATTGTAAGACCTTGGAACTCTGAACTGATCCCTTAAAAATTATCCCTTATTTGTTGCAGGAGTTTTGAGTAGCATTTGAAGCTCTTTTATTTTGTGGATTAGCATATTTACCCTCCCACTAATTGGTCCAAATCTCAGAAGGCCCCAAACTGTAACCTTTGAGTCACTCTTCAGTCAAGAAATACATAACATGAAAGATGTGAAAACAAACAGTAAGACAGACACTTAGTAAGTGCATAATGTATTTTTTTAAAAAAGTATGGAATTGCTGGATAACAATATAACATAATAAATTCAGAAGCTATGAGATGAGACAATGTGATCTGAAATCTCAGTATGGCTGTGGGAACAAGGTGTAGTGGAACAGTGTCCTGTTGGAAAGCACGAAGGACGGGTCACTTGGAGGACTACAGGCAACAAATAAACCACAGAAAGCTCCTTGTGTGCAGGGGTTACTTTCATACAACCAGGCTGAGGATGTTACGTGTGGTTCGAGTCGAGAAAAGCAAGTTTTATGTGCTACCAGCCATCTGATTAGCAAAACTCTCTCATTTGTGCCTACACTCTCAGCCACGACTTTTTGGATTATTCTCTCCGTGTTATACATATATTTCCCTTATAATCAATAACTTGGACCAAAAATTTTGCATATACTCCTGTTGGAAATAGCTTGTAGAAAAGAACATCTGACTATCTTTTAGAGAAAGTGGAGGTTATTCAGGTCTGGAAAGGTATTTGCCATGCAAAGTCTCTTTGGCTGTCCTGGAGGGAAGGGGGTGTTGGATCCTCACATCTGCCATCCCAGGGCACAGCTGTGAGTTGTGCAGGGAGAGCCATCCCTGCTTGCCCAGCTGCCCTTCCACTCACTGTCATTCACAAGGAACTATTTCACAGTCCTTACTGAAAACAAAAGGATCTTTCAGGAATGAAATCAGATCTTGACTCTGATAGGAAGGCAGCTGTGAGACACATGAAAGCTTCTGCTTGCTGTCTCTTCCTCGTCTCACAAGGTTCAGATTCAAAGAAACCCAGCACATCCACCACCCCTTCAGAAAGGTCAGGGTTGCAAACCCTCTGTACCCACAGAAAGCCAGCCAGCCAGCCAGCTTGCTAACAGTTCAGCTGGGTAGAGGGGGGTGTGAGTATAATGATGCAAATAGAAATAAAAGAAAAAAAAAAAAGACAGACCAAGAAGTTGTGTTGATTTTTGGTGCTTTTTTGACCCTGAAGAAGACCACATGCAATATAAATCTGAGGTATTGTTCTCCCACCACTGACAGCCTGTCACAGAATGCAGAAAGGAAAACTAACCCATGGGGAGCTTCGTGGAAACGTGGCCTGATGCCTTCCAATACCTACACTCACTCACAGGCACACTGGGTGTTTACTCTGCCCTGCAGCCTGTAGCATAACTAGTTCTGAGAAAATCAAGTGCAGGGGAAGAGCTGATGTTCACACAGGACTCTGCTCAATAAAAAGGCTGTTTCATTTTTGTGTCCAGAGAAATTTCCAAGCTGTACACATGTGAGTATCCCAGCCATGCAAGGAGACTCTGGGGCCATTTTCTCCCTAAAACATCTTATTAGCGACGAAGAAAATAACGACAGTAAAGTAGCCATGAGGTCTCCAGAGAGATCACTCTTTGTCAGAGTGTGACACACGTCTCTCTGTTGCAAGGACAGCCATAAGTTGTGGACATGAAGCGATTCCCAACGCCCAGCACTCGGCTGGAGAGGAGGAACAAGAGCCAGGCTGTGTCCGCAGCCGCGGCCAAGCGGCTCCCGGCTGAGATCACTCCGGAAGGGTGAGGGAACGCTCAGAACTCTCCACGGGAACGCTGGGGGCCTGTGTCTGATGGGGGGATAATACATCAGACACGTTACAAAGAGGTGATGTGGCTCTTTCCTGGGGCTGTACAAGGGTATTGGGTATCCTCTCTTTAGAATACTGTCCTGCCCACAGGTAGGTCCTGTGTCAAGGCTCATCCAGTGCGGGCACAGAATCACAGAATTCAGTAGGGGCTGGAAGGGACCCCCGGGGATCATCGAGTCCAACCCCTGCCAGAGCAGGTTCCCCAGAGCAGGTCACACAGGACGGTGTCCAGAGGGGTCTGGAATGTCTCCAGAGAAGGAGACTCCACAACCCCCTGGGCAGCCTGTCCTGGGCAGCCTGTCCCAGGGCTCAGTCACCCTCACGGGGAAGAAGTTCTGAATTCACATTCTCATTTTGCCTTCCTGCCCTCTACCACAGCATTTGCCAGCCCCTACACTCACCCCAAAGTGCTTCTCTAATTCCCCCACTTCCTCTGTTGCCCACTTTGGATCTAGCTATGAGTGGTCTGCTTATGTGAACACACCTGCTCTGAGGAGTTACTTACATGACAAGTAATGCACGTCAGGTGTTCCTCTGGCTTTCCACTCCTTCAGTTCCCAACTTCATATTTCACTTTGCTCTTATGTTTTGAACAGATTCCTATTTTCTGCTCTTGAGTAACACCCCTGAAAGAGCACCTTGTTTGTCTTAATGCTACCTGCTCTGGCACAGCATGGATCCTGTAGTTACCTTACTGTTACTTTGCTGATGGGGAGTAAGATTTTACTGCTGGTAACGGAGACAAGAAGTCTTTCCTTCAGGAGGTACAGGTTTAGGTTTTCAGCTGTGAAGGTCTTGAGCTCAATGCCGGTTATGCCCCAGGGGAGGAGCTGTTACCCAGCATCCCACCCCACCAGCATTGCCTTCCCATCACCAACCCATCTTACCCTACAGATCACATCTGCCTTTATCGGAGCACTCACAGTTCCTCACAGCAGAGAAATAAATGTCCACTTCTTAAACATTTCTTCAAAATGGGCATGAAAAGTGCATTGTAGGGAGCAATTTCAATCTTTGTCCTGTCTGCTAAAAGTTTCATGCTGCCAGAAACAAAAAAGATATTCCTGTTTACAAATGCCACCAATCATTTTCTCCCTCAAATACTGCTGTATCTGGAATTCTGGAGAAGCGAAAATTAAGGGTGTTGGAATATTATTTGATCAGTAATACACATACTTGCTTCTTTAAAGTGGACAATTTCTCTATGGCAAAAACAATTACAAGACATAAAAGCTTAACAAATCCCTTAGAAGAAAAATGTGAATATTTACAAGGTACGTAAGAGCATTTACTCACTGGGATAAGATGCAATCTCACTAATGGTAATGAGTGTTAAGTTAGTTAAAAACAGATAAACCATTTATAAAACACTAGGGATGCAAGTAATCACACAGCTAATTCTACAAAAAACCACAGATCAAATCAGAGAAACTGACAGCAACCTCTACAAAGTTAGGAAGTGTAGAGCATGTGCAATAGAAAGGACACAAGGACAATGATGGATGATACTTATCACTTGTAACAGAAAATACCAGTTTCTCTCTAAGGTTTATAAGGAAAAAAAGATTTCCACTGTATTCAAGTACAGGCTTATGTATTTGGAAACAATGAGAAAGAGCAAAAGGTGATCTCTTACGTGCAGTACCACACCTCGCTGCCAAATCTAAGGAAGGAATGAATAGAGAGAAACTCCACAACAGATCATATTAGATGATGACAACAGTCTTTTCTGGTCTTAAAATTCATATATCTATTAATTACTAGGTAGTTAGTCTGACTGTGCTGCTGCTAGCAAAAGTGCAGCTGCATCATTACTGGAAATGGGACAAGCTATGCACACAAGCAGTGCCAGTGTTAAGCACGCCTGCCCAGATCCTCTGGCTACTCCATTTAGAGCATTCTCCTGTCTTTGTCATTCAAAAGGCTGCACTAAAATGTGCTGGATCAGGGTTAATGCAGTACCTCATCTCTGTGGGCAATTAAGCAGAGTACCCTCGGTGTTTCTTTACACCATGGCACCATCTGAAACGGAGCATGCTGTCCAAGCCCTCTCACAAGAACACAGCTCTCCTGCATTGGTCATGGACGAACTGTGCTTAGTAGAAACATTACAAGAGCCCTTGAAAACAGGCAATAAGATAGTAATTAACTTTGCATATTACTCCCGTGGCTACAGGTGATTCTATAGAACTAGTCCTCAGCAGACATTTATCTCTGCTGTTCTTAGAAATCAGTGAGAATGAGGCAGATGCGAAGGTGGTTACTCGATTTGTAGGTCAGGAAGAGCTGGAGAGCAGAATGTTTCAGCACAGAGGCCACACAGGGCTCAGATAGCCTTCTGACAAGCTGATTAAACACGATTTTCAGTTGGACTTCAAAAGCCTGCAGTCCCACTGATGTAAGTTCTTCTCATGTATTGATCTCCTGGAATCATCTAGTCTGTTGTCACCATGTGCAGATTTGTCTCCATGACTTGCAAGGTGTGATGGGGTGGGATCTGGGCAGGGGACTGTACTGAGAGGTGGAACCAGAATGCATAAATATTTCTCTAGGAACTGCAGTGAAATGGCAGAAGGCAGATGTGCAAGTGAAGTGACCCTGTGTAACAGAAACGAATCTCTTTGTTTCCAGAGGATTGTTTTATGCTATTTCCTTAGAGCAGAAGAAAAAAAAATCTTAGAAGGCCTAAGCTTTATTTTTTAATTTATAAAGAAAAAAAAACAAACAACAAAACCCCCCAAAAAACTTCCCAAAGTGCAGTAACTAATTTTTTTTTTTAGGCTAATTCACAGATAGAAATTGGCCTTCCCAAAACCATGACCTTACGCCTCGCTTGCAGTTCGCTCCTCGGGGCTTGATTGCTCTGCTAGTTAAACAAGACACTGGTCAGGTTTGAACAAACCATCTCTCTATTTTTTTATTCTGCTTTCAGCTCTTTGAAAGATTTCCAAGAGTACCAGGCAAGGAAATGAAATCTTCATCCCAAGGAGAAGATCCCTTTCAGAAAACTGTTAATCTTCCCCTCTGACATGTTTTGGAATACAAACACATCCAGAGGGAGTTTATTCAGCAATATGCTGCGCTCGTGTGAGTGATCAAATGGGGTGTTACTGCAGCAGTACATATGCTAACAATAACTCAAACGTTGATTCACCCTGTTTCACCACCACAGCTGCTCTTGGTTTCCCTCTGGCCCCACCCCATGACACTTGGAACACGAGCAGACACACACCCGCATTGCAGGGAGTGATGCTCTACATGGGTGCAGACTGAGGCTTCCTCCAGCACCCACTCATGGCTGCATGACTGCATTACTGCATGGCTGCATGGCTGCATGCTTTCTAGCTGCCACCAGACCACACGCCACACATGCTGCAATCAGCAGAACTGGGAGCACATCTGCTGGAACATATCACTCCTGATTCATTTTTGTGTTACAGCAACCAAAGACAACTGGGGAGCCTGGGGACGATCCGGATCCCAGGCCTCTGCAGCCCTGACCCACTGGCACCCTCAGGGAAGCCCTTCCAGGGCTCTGCAAACTGAATGGGGGAGACACCAGGGACTGAGTGTGAATATTCAAGTGGCTTATAAGGGAGGAATGGTTTCTGCAAAAAGTCTTCAATAAAATTTAAGATTTCACATCTCAAGATGTACTGATACAGATTAAATGGTGAAAGAGCTGTTTTTCTCTTACACCCTAGGACAGCATTAGCAGACACAGCTAGTGGGATTACTGCATGCAGACATATGGAAAGAGGCAGTAAAAGCGTGGCTTAACTTCCCATCGAGCACCAGCAATACCAGTATATAAACCTTTCCAAGAACCTTATTTGATAAATTAGAAATAACAAAAAGAAGTAACATGGGATGACTTTGAGGTCTAGAAAAAACAGCTGCTACTAAGAAATATTAGACAGGGAAAGTTATTTAATATATCAAAAAGAATATTGACAGGTGACAAATACAGCATGGAAGGTGAAAAGAAAAAGGGTCAGATGACTCAAGCCTCAGAAGCACTAGGTTTTTGAGGCTGCAGCCAGACAAACTGGCCATTCCCAACACAGTGTTTGGATTAAGCTGTATGTATTATAAAGAGGATGCAGATCCAAAATTTTAATGTCTAATATATCTTAGCATTAATTGAAACACCCATGAATTAGGGATCTGAATTATAAGAATACATCCCTTCACAACATGAGCAGAACACTCTAGCTGCTCTCTGGCTGCCATAGATCCTGATTACTCATCGAACATACAGAACACGTTACAAGTCCCACGGGAGGAGAAACTCCCACAGCTTTCAAGACTGTCTTGTTGGTTGAAGCACAACCCAGGAGGGAGTCCAGTGCTAGCTGTGAAATCTGTGACACTGCATCAGCAACTGGATGGACAGTGCCTGGCAAACCACTGTGTGAGTGCACTTCATCAGAAGAAACTCACTGGTTTTGTGGAAAATGGAATCTGGTGATGGGTACAAATGAATCACCCCCCAGGTCCTTGATCTTTGATACATATGTGATACCATGCATGTAACAGAAGGTGATAGCATCCATCAGAGGTGGATTGTCCACTGGTTTCCATGCCAGCCTGTGGTTCAGAAAACACGTCTGTCACAGAGAGCACACAGGAGGGTGTGGAAGCCACGTGGTGAGTTTGACAGAATCATCACAAAGGAGGAAGCCATCACTGACATAAACCAGCATCCCAGCACAACAGCAGACCTCTTCCAGTCTGAGATCTAAATTAAAAATAAAATGTAAGAAGTGTGGGTAGGGCAATGGATTAAATAAGAGGATGAATTAATCTGCAGATTTCTTTAGCTTTAAGCAGCTCCTCTTTGTCAGTTGGACTGCCTTGTAACTAATTAGGATATTGTTTGGCCTCGGTGTAATTGCTGCTGTCTGCTGACAGGGCACTTCTGCCAACCAGATGTTTTATATTTTGAGGAATGGCTATTTGATAAAACTGTTCTTAAATCATAAATAAAGGAGGAAACTGTTGCATGGGTTCTATTCTTCCATTAGCAATTTAGATTATTGGTAATAGAAAGGGTCATGGATTGAACTGGATGTTTATGTAAAGAATCACCACAACATCCTATGCATCAGTTAAGACTTTCTGTACATTGTTGGATGGGGCAGATTGCTTTCATAAGCACTTGTTTCTTGTTGGATGGCAAAATGGACATATCTCAGGGATCAAATGCTGGGTGGAAAAACATCTGCTAGTGGCAGAAACTTTTCCTAGGTGTGCAGCATAACTACAGCTCTAAACCTGCTAGGTTTTTGAGGTTTAAGCAACAATGAAAATATTATTTCACTGACATTTCCCTCAAATTCCTGACAGTCCATCATCTTCAGTGCTAAGTTTCTGTATCTTTTTTTCATCTTGTGCAGTTTTCCAGTGTCTAAGAGAACAGGACCTGGGCTTACTCAGCATCCTGAGCTGTTACAAGTAAACAGTATAACGAAACCAGTGACACCAGTCCTGGTGCAGGCATTTTGTTTTTCAGTTCTTAGGATCAGTGAGCTAAATCACAGCAAGTAAAGCAGACATGAGCTTGTTCGCTTACTACCCATCACAGGTGCCCACAGATGTACCTACAGGCTGTCCCAGGGGAACTGGCACATACAGCCAGACCTTTGCTGCTAGAGAAGGCAGCAATGCCTGTGGAGCCATGAGAGACATTTGATTTTATTTGGCTTATTCTACTTTTGGTATTCTCCAAATAAATATAAAATTATGCACTTGACTAGTCGACTGTATTTCCTTCAAACATCTTCCAGCAATAATTCCAAGAAGAGACAAAAAGAAAACCAATTAGACTCAAATTACTGTGGCAAAGGCAGGCAGCTTTTTGCCACAGACAGTAAGTAGGCAAGGACCTCTGAGTAACCATAGAGCAGTGTACCTACAGACACGTCCCTTTGCCAGTGGAGTAAGGAGCTTTTGTAGCTTATCCATGCAGGTCAACCTGTGCTGTCACAAAGCCCAAACTCACAAATGCAAACTCATTTAAGTAGCATTTATTCACATGGGTAATTGTGTATGAGCAGGACTGGATACTAATGAAACACTAATTTCCAACCTGCTTATCCAGCTCATCGCTGTGGGCCAAACCCAGGTCACAGACCTCCTCTTCGGAGCCGGCTCTCTGGTTCATGCAATTCCCAGTTACAGGTGCAGCAGCACTGAGGAGCTGTGATGGTAAAAGTCAGGTATGTTTCACAAAACTATGACAGCAAAGCCATAGAAACACGAGATATTTTTAAACAGGAAATACTACTGCAGAGATCAAAGGAAAATTAAAAAGCTATACATTTATAACACCTCTGAAAAGATGATTTGGAAAGAAATGTAAAGCACGGGGTGTCAAAATGCAACCTTGAGTGCCTGAGGAAATGCTGGGAGGCTCCCTGCACTATGCCTGCCTCACAGGACACAGGACTTCCCCATGGCACCACCAGCAGTGGCACTGCAACAGGAGATCTTGCTGGCAGCGCAGCCTTCTACCGTAATTAGATACGGGTTTCCAAAAATATTATTTCACAAATTAAACAATTTAACTTAAACTGAAGTTAATCCACTAAAAGGGTTTGCAAATGCTTGCCACAAGGAAAAAAAAATACCTTGGAGGTTTCACAAAGCTCTGAATACTCCCCAAATTCTAATGAATTTGCCTACAAAAACCACTGTGTGGTAGGGACTAGCAAAGCATATCATTGTGAAAAGGTCTTTTTTCAAGTATGATTGTGACTTTATGCTGCCAGCTATAGAAGGTTCTGCAGGTACACAGAAGGACCATGTCACTGCTCAGCCAAGTTGCTGTCCAGGCAGATTAGAGAGGCGTGTGCGCTGCGCTCGGTGGAGAAGGGGGGCTGCGTGTGCTGGAGGCCTGCAGGCTGAGCAAACCTTGCACAAACCCATCTATAATGCGAGAAAAATGAACCAATTTTTCCTCTAAGTGCAGGGCCACACATGTGAACACAGTCAGAAAGCTTTTCATAAAGAATCACAAAGTAAATGAGATTATCATAGAATATTCAGGTAGGATGAGAATGGCCAGTTCCTGATTTGGTAGTCAAATCTTTCAGCCAAGAGAAGAACCGTGCGTGAATGATCACCTTCACTCTCCATACACCACAGTCAAGCAGCACACAGGTGACACACTTTACAAAGACTCTTATCACTCACAGAGAATACCCAAACATCTATCAACCACCCCAGGATCAGTATTTGTGCTATTACAAGATCACAAGTGACAAGTGACCAGCCAAATGCCATCTGATGAATGGATCTACCTCTCCTGCCCAGACTCCTATTCCCTGAGTATCCTCCTGATTGATTCTGTACCTGGGTATAATCTCTGCCCTGTGCTTTGCCAAAAGTCAGACCCAGTGTTGATGAATGGATCCTGGATGCAGAGATCTATAAATCTGGGTCTCAGAGCCACACTCACTACAGCAAAAGCAAGGTACTAATGAACATACAGAGGGCAAGCTACGTCTGTGAACACCGTGACAGTGTTGTAGAGGGAGAATCCACCTTTTCCAGTGAAGGAATTCTGAGGATTAGCCTGAAGTTAGGAGCAGAGTTTGCTGACTGAGATATGAAACAAGATCATCTGAAGTATTTCCAGAATGATCTCCAAAAAGCACGTGGCCTGTCACAGTATCTGAAGACCTACAGAAACAGCCAGTATCTGCAAGAACTCAGAGACAGGAGTCCCACCGGGTCTGGATGAAATCACTACCAATGAGGAGAGCAGTTGGAGCTAGAGGAAAGTTCATATTCCTGACAACAAGCAACCAGTAAAATGGGGGGAGGCTTTGTCCCCTTTCTAGAAAGATCTAATAGCAAAATAAACACTGAAAATTGAGAAATAGCTTACAGTGATGAACTCTGGCAAATCTAACCTCCTTTACAAGGGAATACCAAAGTAGGTTTTAAACATTTGGCAGCTTACCAGAAGCCAGAGGAAGATTAACTATGTGAGTGAAAAATCAGGCCAAGAAACCAAAACCAGCTTTTCACAATGAAGGAAAGCCAAGGAGGATCAGTCTAAAAAGCACTTGGAAGGAACCGTTACCATCAATTCACTCTTAGGCAATAGATCACTGAGGCAGGAGGAATCTGAATTCCTCTGGAAGTGTGCAGGTACTCATTAAGTTCCTTGTAAGATCGAGGGAGAATGCTGAAGTGTAACAATATCAAGACTCTGCCAAACAGAAATGCTAACAAGTGTACCAGTACTCCCACTGGTACCATGAGTAGTATTATTCACAGACAGCCCAAAGACACGAGATGGTTTATATAAAACTCACCAAAATGGAACGCCTGATAGATGTTTCCAAGCTCCTTGTATGATCTGGCAGATCTATGAAGTTCCTAACAGCTGAAGTAATCTCTGAGCTCCATCACCAGCTCTGTAGTGACTCCTGCAGCCTCAGACACGCTACGGTGTCTCTCACGTTAGAAAAGCTACGGCCTATTGCTGATAGTCAAGCAGCTTACTGTGTCCATAGCACGCTGGTGACACGAGCAGCAACTCCCAGGTTAGTACTCTACTCCAAACAGAATACTCTGAGGGCATTTCCCTACCAGCAGTCAACTGTTCCAAGTTGACTGTGAATACCTTGCTTGTAGTAGGTTCCCAAAACTGTGAACACCACGGTTTAGGAGTGTATGTGCAGATAAGTGAAGGACTCTTCACTATTTTAAACATTTGTGTTTGAGGTTAAAAAGTATTTACCTTCCTCTTCAGCATGGACAATCCTTGCTCACACACACTACCCCAGAGGAGTTGTGACTCACCAGGAGTTCACAACATGCTTTGTGGTTTCAGATCTGAATTGCTACTGACATTAAACTACAGTCCTGTGTCCCTATAACTCTATGGTGCAATAGCTTTTAGAGTCCTGCACAAAGTTATTGGTAAAACCTCAAACTTGTGTGCCTTTTAAGGAATTTTATATTTTTCAGGGGAGTAAGACTAGGCATGACACACTTCCATAGCACAAAAAAGAAGGGAAATGAAGCCAAAAACCTCCTCTACTTTTCTTCTGGCTGGTCTCAAACCCTAGGAATTCCCCAATCATGAAAGCACTCTGCTCTTGCTACAGAAATGCTGCTGATTAGGAAAAAAAAATAATCCAGATGTTAACTGAAAGCAATTTGGAGACAAAGGGAAAGTGAAAGAGAGAGAAGGCATGTGAGGGGACCCCTCTGTGGGCAGGAAACCCAGTGAGAGCCTTGTACCCTCTCTGCGCTGGGATGCAGCCAAATGCTAGACAGCTCTTACACACACACTGCTCTCTAGGCTTCCTCCCCTGCCAGCCAGCAATTAGAGCATTTCCACTTTTAACCTCATCAATTCTTTATATCCAGTCTGATTTGCTTTATTAGGTGTCACACAAATCAGAAATAAAGTTACAGTAGGAAGAGGTTCACTGCAGCCCTGTATGGGCAGTGTCTGTTTCGCTTGTCTAGTAACACAGCTGAAGTGACTAGGTTTCATGAGGAAATCCCTATTTTTCCAAGTTTGATGCCCTTCTTAATTCCCAAAATCCCTGTGACTGGAAAGGACCTCTGGAGTTCTAGTCCAATCTCCCTGCTCAAAACAGGATCAAACAGGGAGGGCTGTTCAGGCACTTGTCCAGTCCTATTTTCATCTCCAAGGATGGAGTCTTCATAGCAAGCTCTCAGAGCAAACTGTTCCACTGCTCAATGACACTCACAGTAAAAATACAGGAAATTCTACTTAAAGAAAAAAGTATTTCAGTTTGTGTCCATTCTCTCTCAAAAGCATAAGTTGTATTTTTTTTTTCCCTGCCTAAAAAAAAAGTCTGACAGATGAGCCCTACATTCACATAAGTGATGTGCAAAGATCCCTAGGAAGGAAATTTGCATACCCTATGAAGAAGGCATTTCTGCCCTACTCACAGAATATGTGAAAATTAACATATGGCTCCAGAGGGAAACAAGGGAATTGGGAGGCCTGTTTTCTCCAAGTCACAAAACCCAACTCCTCCATGTCTTGCAGAAATCTGCCACGTTTGAGGCTTCTCGCAGTCTGTTTCCAATACACAGCTGGTGCCCTGAAAGCCAGCGCCACAGGGCTTTATCCGTTCTGGTGTGAGCACAGGGCCCTATGTATGTGCATGGGCAGCTGTCAGTGGTGCCAGGGCTGACCTCACAGTGCCGCTGCACCGCGGCCCTTCGGCGGTTCCCCTCGTGGCGCTCAGCTCCGCGCTCTGCTCCCGCCGAGCCCAGGTCAGCCGGGTGCAGCCATGCGAACGCTCCTCAGAGCCACGGCCACGGGGCGGCTCAGCACCGGGGCACCGCTGGACGCTGGCAGGGATCACCTGTCACTCTGCGGCCAGCCGAGGAGACCAACCCTTCTTCTGGCACCGCAGCAGCAGGGGAGAAAGGGGGGATGCAGAGCCACGGCCACGGGGCGGCTCAGCACCGGGGCACCGCTGGACGCTGGCAGGGATCACCTGTCACTCTGCGGCCAGCCGAGGAGACCAACCCTTCTTCTGGCACCGCAGCAGCAGGGGAGAAAGGGGGGATGAAATCTTTTAATACAATTGATTTTATGTTATTAAATAATCCTTGTGGACAATGGTGATGACCATTGCTCTTTAGCACACTCTATCCAGGAGTTTCTGCCTGCCATACCTCACAAAGGCTTTCTGAGAAAGGTAACAGACTCACAGAATCACAGACTGGTTTGGGCTGGAAGGGACCTCACAAAGATCAGTTAGTTGCACCCTCCTGCCATGAGCAGGGACACCTTCACTAGACCAGGTTGCCTAAAGACACATCCAACCTGGCCTCGAACACCTCCAGGGATGAGGCTTCCACAGCCTCTCTGGGCAAACGTGCCAGGGCTGAATTCCCACCCTCAGCATAGAGAATTCCACTCTGATGTCTAATCTAACCCTGCCTTCTTCCAGCTTGAAGCCATTATTGCCCTTGTGCTATCCCTGCGCTCCCTGGGGAACAGCCCCTCTCCCACTTCCCTGGAGGACCCCTCTATGCACTAGCTGTCTGTTGTTAGGTCTCCCTGGAGCCTTCTTCTCTGCAGGCTGAAGCAGCCCAACTCTTGCAGCCTGTCTTCACAGGAGAGATGCTCCAGTATTTTTAAATAGCAGACACAGCAACCAAACTGCAATGCCACAAAGTACACAAGTACAGCTAGTTACAGGTTTACTGTAAGATTAAACACAGAATTATTACTCTGTGGGAGATGCACTAATCTATTAATGAACTGGTACTAGCTTTGCTGGTAATTGTGGATTAGCTTGGGTAACTTCCAGTACCATGCTGTAATTCCTTGCCTTTCTGCTTGCTTATCAGAACAATCTTTGTGCTAAGAACACAAAATTGAGCCAATTTCAAAACTCTGCTAAAGAAAAAAAACAGAAAAGATAAAGGTAGAAGAAAAATAAATAAATGGTTCTTAGGAATAGAAGTGGAAAGTACCCTTAAGAGGGATCTACCTCAGTTTTACATACCATTTCTACATTTTATCCACCAAAAAATTTACTAATATCTTTCTTTACCTCATTTTTTTTCATTTGAAGTTGAAAAAGGATTTCTGATTGAAAGAACACGGATACTGCATGAGATAGGTCAGATCCTCAGCAGTTGTAAACTGCTGTGGTTCCAATGAATATCATTTATTAGTAACTTGCTACGTGTGAATAAGAGCCAAATCCTCACTCTAAACAAAAGATTTCCAGCAATGCCATTACCTTCAGTAAAATTCTCAGTTCAATCAACTGAGGAAGCATGTGTGTTCTGAAGCCATTAATTCCTTATGCCTACTTCAATACTTGATCAATATAAAATACAGCTAATTTTAAAAAATATCAGTGCAATTATCTGTTCAAAGTCTGCACAGTGAAATTATAAATTCTCTTCAAAATCTTTGAAAAGTCATCTGTGAGGAGCGTTTGGGGGATAGAATGGGAACAGAGTTATATTCAAGTACACTGAAGAGCACTCTTCACATTAAGAGTACAATTTCTGTTGGTAGAAACAGTAAAAGTTAGAGACAGTAAAACAAACACTGGAATACTGTAGCATGTAGAGACTCAAATTATGAATGAAGATCCCATTTTAAGTAGCATAAAATTTACAGAAATACAGAATTCCAAGTGGGGAGGGAACTAGGTAGTCAACACAAACAAGAAGCAAACAGAGATAGGGAAGGTGATTGAAACTGTCTCCTTGAGGACTGCATAGTTAAGATTTTACCTGTGGCTATCAAATACAATTAGTGACATGAGAAACAGATTACTGAGAAAGCAGATGTTTTGCATTATCTATATTAAAAAAAATATGTATCTAGGAGGAATTGAACAAATTTCATTGACCTTAGAATTTGGCTCAGTACCTTTTAATAATGTGCAGTACAGTTCACACAGCAGTTGTTGTCTGGAGAATTTAAATCAAACACACTAGAGAAAGTAACAGACATCCTTTTAAAATAGAACCCACGATGTTGGGATCACCACAGCCCAACAGTGCTTTGAATAAACAATTGTCCTGCTTGTTGTGATCTGCTGTTGTGCCACCACAGGGGTGTGTACACCAAAGGCAGCTTGGGCTTCACTTGCACATTCTGAAATCCTGAAGTCACTGTAGCACAAGGAGGGTCATCCCTTTTTGGAAGATCACAGATTATTTGTTACACAGTCCCCAGCCCCACCTTTGCATTCATTATGACAGACTAAAAAGAGGAAAGAAAGCAATACTTAATTGTACAGAAAAGATTGTGTATTGATGCCAAGAGACACACTGACTGTTTGCATTACTGTGCTCTAAAGGACATGTGAAAACATCATGTAGCTGCTTCTCCCACATATCCTCACTAGCAACGTTCTGAGTTCTTGTGTCCTTTGTCCCAAGCACACTGTGATTATGATCCACTCTGCACATCTATCACACCAAATACTACTGGTCATTATTCCCAGTCCCGAGAAAGCTGTAGTCAATAGGAGATACAAAAAGTTACATTTAAAGATTTGCATTAACACAGGACTAACAGCTAGCAACTGCTTCTCACCAGGGACTCCCTCAGTGCACTGCTCTAAGCAAAGTGTCTACAACAAGAATCCAAGTCACTAACACTGTATGTTAGTGATACTGAAAAAGGGGTTCCCTCCCCTGCACCCTCAAACTAAGTGTTCCAGCTGCACACACAGCAGCATGCAGTCTGCACAAGGAAACCCACATGGAAATGCAAAACACCAGAACAGCTCATTTGTTGTAACATTTTGAGACACTGGCTCTCATTCACCTTCATAATCCTGACACAATCCAGCACATGTCACTAACTACTAGGAGTTTCTACTTGCTTCTCCTGACTGGGCTGGTGCTAGCAAAACTGATCTAGCTGGGTTAAATAACATCTCTGAAAATTAGACCTCTAGCTGGATAGCCTAAGAAAGAGAGAATCCTGCTTTTTTAAAGAGACAGTTTGTGTGGATCACACTGCCCCAAGAGACACAATGCTGGAGCACGTAGTTGTTCAAAATTAGCTAACCTAGAAAAGGCATCCTGTTCAAACTTGATTAAGTGAGCTGAAAGCACAAGGCTGATTCTTCACAGTGAAAGCTGACATGACTTCAATAGCAAATGTAGCTCATTATTCTGAAGTCTCAAAAGAATTCACAAATGCCTGGTTAACAAGGTCCACTGATACAAAGACTTCATACTTGAGGCTTTCAGTTCATTAAAAAGCATATTTCAGAGGGCAAATGAAGAGATAAAATCTGGAAAGTCCAGAGAGGGACGAAGCCTTTTTGATTAAAGGATTCATCTTTCTGGTCAATACACAGTAGTTATTCGTGTGTTTTATAAAGAACACAATACATCTTAGTTCTGGCCAATAATAGACATTGGCAGCTGTATATTTACTGGGGGACAAAGTAGCAAGACACCCATGACACTACAAAGCTCACACATTTATAATGCATGCAGGTAAATCAGTTTATTTTTTTTTAATACCTAAATATTTTGTCTTGTAGTTAAAAAGCCATGCAATAATGCTCAGAAACAGTGAAGATCTCACAAAAATGAGATGTAAAACTAGTAAACTGTCCTTCAGTTGCACTGCAGAGGAGCACCAAAGTTGAGACTTCTAGGTTATGCTGCTATTGCCTATGATCCCTTGTAGTACTTAAGCTAGGTTTCTTGTTCTCTACCTGTAGAACTACAAACCCACCCTTCAAGGGAGATTAAAGGGTTAACTTCAGGGACATCAGTTATCCCAGGCTTATCACCTTCCCTGAATCACAGTAATTGGGCACCTATGGTGACTCAAGGTAACTCAAGGTATCTAATTTATCCTTCACTCCCTTGGTTAGAGTAAGGCCTGAAAGATCCACTGTGGTAACTGAGTCCCATATAGTGCAGCTGCATCGAGCCTGGCACTTCCCAGAAAAGTGGTGTCAGGAACAGGCCTGAGACTCTGGAAGACTGAAGAAAAAGTGACAAATACTGCTGTTAGTGGTAACTGCTAGTTCTATTCAAAGTACATGACTGCAGTGGAAAAAGTGTGAAGGAAATCAGTTTATCTCCAAAGCAACAAAGATGATGAAGATGAGTAAGATGTATTCTGAAGGTTAAAAAAAAAATCAAGTTATTACAAGTCATGGAATGCCAGGGATATGCCTTACAATGCTACATCTGCATTTCCAGAGCTGATATTTTCCCTTAAGAAGCTCTTGAGGGAGAAACTTCCTTCAAGTTAGATTTAAGGTGCTTTACCTGCTTTTGACATTTTCTATTAGCTTCAACAACAGACATCTAAGATAAGGCTTAGTTGCAGAGTTTGATTCAGTGATGTGAATTAACTCAAGCCTCTGATCCACATGCAAAGGTACTAGACTTAAGAGAACTCCTGCCTTATTCTTGAAGCAAAAAATTCTTCACACAGTGAATATGTGGTCATAATGTACAGGAGCAGCTAAACAGATCAGCATAATTTCCTAATGTTCATGTTCTCCTTTGATGACAATCATTAGGTACATCTGCACAAAAAATCAGTAAGATTTAAAGTTGATAATTCTTTTGAGAACTGTTTGTTGGAAGCTGCTAGGTTCTCTGTCAGTTTGAGGAGTCACTTGGCTGTCCTCAGGCAAGAGAGGTTCTTTGTGAAAGAGACTGGCATGAAGCAACCTCAATATGAGATGTGATTACAACTGACATAAAAGTTTACTATAGTCTAAATTCTAAAAATGAACAAATGCCCAAACATATACTGAGAAAACAGAACTGATGAGAAATTTTAATGTGTGTCAAATCTCTACAGATAGTATCTTTTTTCTTCCAAAACATTAATAAGATGATGGGGACCGCAACACGGATCTGTCAGTCAGTTACTCTCTGGGCTCTCAAGACTGTATTGTCAGAACTGAAGCCCCACTCCTGCATGAGAAACCTTACAAGGGTGACTGGGATGCCAAGACTGAGTCCAGGTTCCACTGTGTTCAATGGGAAGAGTTCCATTGACTTCAGTCTGCCTTGGGTAAGAGCCTTGGCCGCGGGGTTTGATGCTCTTTACTTGCTGGTAACTAAATAGTCTTTGTTCTTGGTTTTTGTTTTCTTAGGAAAAATTCGAGAGTCTGAAGGCAGGTGTGAGAGTCTGGCCCAAGAATGGGGGCATAGTCACTTCTGAGACCAAAGCACTTACTGGCCTGAAAAAGACAAGGGAAAGTTGGGAATTAAATGTTTCAAATGGGTAAAGAATCAAGCAAAAACTTCCCCTGAACAGAACAGTTTCAGTACACAAACAGGGACAAATGACAACAAAAAATACAATTCAACAGTTATTAAAACCAAGTGTGAAGAAGCATGGTTTTTTTGGTATATTTTTGAGGAAAACATAGGGTATATTCTATGTACCTTGCAGAAAATAACTGCTCACTGCCCTACTTCTGGTGTATTTCATTAGCCACATGATAGTATTTTAAAATATAAGGATGCCATGTACAGCACAGATCTTGAGCTATCCTATACTCTATATTTCAGAGAGGAAACAGAAGTGTAGATTCTTTTCCTTCAGGATTTTTTAAAGATAACACAGTAATTTACCCTCTTAGTCCGAAGTGTCTCTGACTACAGAATTGTTGGGTTTTTTATTTGCTTGTGTGTTCAGGGTTTGTAAGGCTATAAAAGCTTCTGTAACTGGTAAGCAGACAAAAAGAAATGAGGTTCCCTCTGATTACACAGAAACATTTTAAACCCTTGAAGTAGTAAAACTGAATAGAATTAATGAATTACTATAGCTCTTTGAATAATCAATTCTAATCACTATTAATAATATGACTTTCCCTTCAAAGAATTACTTTCACCTTATAAAGTCAAAGCTTGTAACCTCCTTAATCTTTAACAGAGCCTGCAACAATTACTACAAGGCACAGAGGATCTGCAGACTGAAGTCCTGTGCGGTTCTTTCTCCAACAGACTCTTCTGACGATCATAAATAACACTAAAATTACCATAAAAATTAATAGTACTACAGTTAAAGAAAATCATTATGTAAAGGTTTATGAATTTTGCAGCCATTAATAGACATAAGTTAATGAGCCATAGGCCTTCCAGAATATGATATCAGATATTTTTCCACCAATGAAACTTTCAGAGTTCCAAATCCTTCAGAGGTCACCAACTTCAAAAATAGAATAGAAAGTTACTCTTTAATACTACTGTGAGTAAAAGTGAAACAGAAGTATGACAGCAAGGATCATTCATGGCAATTTGAATAGACTAATAAAACAAGGTAAGGAAATTATCAACAACTTATGGAAGAAAGACAAAACTAATCTTGAAGGTGAATAAAATGCATGTTGAACACTCTGCATACTTTAAATTCCCATGTATGCAGACTCACAGCTTTAAGCTAGAAAGGAAAGTTGGGATCAGGACATTCTGATACACCAAATGGAGAAATGTACCTTGCCCCTTGGAAATACGTTCTGAAAATGGTTATTGTTGAGAATGTGCATTTACACAAAGGCAAATAAAGCTAATCTTCCATTCCACTACTCATGCTTTACACATGGGAGGAGTTCACGGGCACAAAAACATCAAGGAAGCTGGACTCCTACAGTAACAATGGCCTATGGTTTTGTCAGTCATCTTTTAAGGAAGCAGCAAATAAGGAAGTTTAAAT
Organism: Heliornis fulica; assembly: GCA_013399135.1. Lineage (NCBI taxonomy): Eukaryota > Metazoa > Chordata > Aves > Gruiformes > Heliornithidae > Heliornis > Heliornis fulica. Next base: position 157,017 of record VXBZ01000905.1, read on the forward strand.
GGCCAATAAAACTCACTACAGCACAAGAAACAAGTGTACAACATCCATTTTGATGAAATAAAGGTTATGATCTAATACTACTTTCCCTTGGACATTGCTGTGGCTGAAGCAGGTACAACCTCAGAGAGAAATTCTGTGACACTATGTGACATGAAGTAATGGCCTGGTGGATAGTGTGCTGCACTCCTATCCCTCTGCAGCTTTACAATCAAGCGTTTAGTCACACTTTATCATGCCATTATCACATTTATTTTCAAATTAAACTTCAATAAAAGCTTGTTTCCATATGCAACTTTGCTTTATGGCATTGTAAGAGCAGGTTAATATAATGATTTTAGGGAATGTCAGAAACAACAGAATCCTAATTAAAAGCAGCTCCCAAAATTGTCAGATACATGGCATATTAGAGACTTAATGAAGGCACTGAAGATAAATGTTTTGAAAGAAAGAGTTCTAGGAAAATTTGACTGGTTTGCTTTACTAATCCTAGAAGTAATTTTAGAGTTGACATAATTTCATGACCAACACATTTGGTTCTGCAATTACACTATAAACCAGCTTCTACAGCATTTCAGTTGATGAATAGGGTAACATGGGGCAGACCCCTAAGACCACTCCAGACACTTGTGTCAAACGCTTTGCACTGTTCACTGGAATGTGAAATACTCAGCCATTAAAGCACAGGGACAACCTTCAGGTCCTTCAGGCTGGGTTTTCAACAGCACTCTGCATGCTGAAGCCATGTTGCTTTCTTTATCAAAATATACCAAATATTACCAATCAATGCAATCATTTTAAAAGTTGTAAAGATATTTGTGAGATAAGAATTAAACTTTGAAAAGTATAAGCAACTAGCAAGTACTACCTGAGTGTCACAACCATGTTACACTGCAGTCTACAACAGCTCTTACAGTGAAATGCTGACCATGCTATTCACATTTTACAGGAGGAGATGAAACTCCTCGTACAGAAGAAAGCTTAAAACATTAAAAGAATAAGTACTTATACCTGCCTTTCATAAAAATAAGCACTGCTTATTTTTACACTGGATTTAAAGGAAATGATATACTTAATTTTTATCAGATTTTCACCATCACTGTTGAAAAATTCTTGGCAACTAGAAGTTTGATCCTAGAGGACAAATCCTGAAGACTGCTTTATAACACATGAGATAATATAGGAAGAGTATTTTTGTAAAAAATATTAATCAATTTCAGATTCACTATTTCATGCAGGTGATGAGCAAAAATCACAGAAGGGTTTACAGAACCAAGTTATTGTGTCACTGAATTACAATGACAAAAAATCTGATACCTCACCTTAAGCATATACACAGACCTTTTATTATGGTAAAACACTGAAGGCAAAAGATAGAAATGGCTCCACTTTAGGGGTGGGGGAAGAAAAAAAGTTAAGTCCCAAGAGTCAAGTTAAAGATTCAGAAGTCAGGGCTAGGAGGGAAAAAGAAGATAAATAATTTAGCACTAAGCATAAAGCCTGTCAGTCTGCCAGCTTTAAGAGAAATAAAAAGGTTTACAAGGATCCTGAGAGTTTTTACAGAACCTCTAGGGTTTAAAAAAAACAAATCCAGAAAAAATAAAAGAGTTCTGAAGTATTCTGCATAAATAGATTTTTAAAGACACTGATTAGACTGTGAGAACCACGGTATGGAAAGATTGCATTAGTCCAAAATAAAACTGTGGTGTTATGTTTGCCCTCCTGTATCATCCCCAGCTGCATCAGCAGGGCAGTCTTTTCACAGGTGCATCACCAGGAAGATGTGCATATGGGAGACCAAAACATACCAGTATCATTTTAAATACTAGAGATATGCCTGTGTTCAGCATGAAATGTACAGGCACTGCACGACCCACACCGTTATCCCTGAGATGAACAACACTCACATTTCAGTGCCGATCCTGACTGCCTTTGAGACATTTCTGTGCTCTGGAGTGTCAGTAAAGACAACTAAGCAAATAAAAACCTTAGTAAGCCTTGGCCACAGTCTTTACAGAAGGAGTGCAGGGGGAGGAAATGGGAAACTTCATTATTATTCTCTTAAAAATAAACTTCATATTGTATTCCTCTTGGGGTTTTCTCTTTTGCAATAAGATTATCCAGTGAGGTTCTCTGAATTGCACAAGATCAGGAGTTAAACTGTAAAACTTGCACCTATGTAACAAAAAAAAAAAAATCTTAATTCCATATCATTACTTTTTAACTAAGATGTAACCTTGTACTTCATTACTCAGACAATGTTAACTGTAGGAGAATCACAGAAAGGAACCAAGAACATTTAAGACATAAAGCAGTTCTGAATTGCATTGATTACAGTGATCAGTCTATCACTTTAATGTCATCTCAGCTGGCATTTATTAAAAAGACATACGTGTGACAACCCATTGATCCTCAACACTGCAGCTGAGAAAAAGTCTACTTGCAAAGGAAAATTACTTCTTTAATTAGAAATGGAGTATCATTTTCTCTCCTCTTTGTTAGAGCTTCAGTAGTCACAGATCAGATATATCATGGGAAGGGTTGTAGAATCTGCCATCTAGTTTGATTTAAAAGTCTTCATACTTAATCAAAGCTACACAAATGAGCACTTGAGATGGGAAAGGGAACGTGTAAATCCCACCTGTTTGAAGCTCTCCAGCTTACTGGAAGGTCTCAAAAGGGAGTGCTTCATCTCTTGGTGGCCTCTGCCAAGGGACTGAACCTCAGATTCCTCTTTACACCTGGTCTAAAGCAGCAAACAGAAACTGCACCACAAACGTCCTGTAAGACTTTCAAGGGGTTAACTATGGCTAGGCCTCTCCTAACACTCAACCATTTAATACAAGCATTTACTGGAAAAAGAAACTGGCAAATGTTGGCCAAACAATATACTGTAGAAATGACTGAATCTTAACAGTCACCTAATGTATATGGAAAATATAAATCTCAGTCTACCAGAAGGTAATCCACTGGCAGGTAAAACAACTGTGCCAGATATGCTGTGAGCAGCGTGCTTTCCTGTAAATTCCAAGAGGATTCCTTGTTGGTAAACAGAATTTTGAAGCCAAGTGATTTAATCGCGAGCCTACAAAATCCTATTTTTAACATTCAGTTTTCCCTCTGTTATGAATCCAAACTTTGGTATTTCCCCATCTATCTCCCAGCTGCAGGGCATCTCCACACCAGGCATGCACTGTGCACACAGGAGCCCAGGACCACACACTAACCACCACAGAAACCAGAGCTTCTGCTCGAACCCCGGGCACGGGCCTGCACGCAAAGAGTGACTTACATGAAAAATTAATGGAAGGAACTCATCTGCTCCAACTCCAGAATCCAGTGTAGGATGATGCTAATATCATCTAATAATATCAGGATCAAAGATGAGTGGAATAAAACTTCCAATTTTAGATGCTCTTTATCTGCAGGTGTGAATGTATAATGAATTCTCACCACTGGCTCCCTATTATAAATCCAATGATTTTGTACTCTATGACAGCAGTTTCTACAATTTTCTTTTGGCACAACCTGCTTGGAATATATGACAAAACAGCAGGGTGCCAAAGCGTTTTTCTAAATGATCTACTTTGCAAGACAGCTTCCAAGTGTGACCCTGATGAATCTTATCATTACTCTTGGAACAGAATAAACACGAGAGAACGTACCCACATATCATTTACTTCAGCAGGCTTTTTTTTTTTTGCTTCTTTTACATACCACTTCACATCCATGCCAAAGTATTAATTCCACCATGCAAAGCTTTTTAAATGCAGGTTAAATAAAAAAGCATCACTGGATAGGATAGAATTGCACTAAGCCTATTTTTGAATCCTGCTGTCTCAGACAAGTGTAATGAATCATTTGATGTCATCTCAATTACCATGTTAACACTAATCAACGGGATTGCTCTTCCTATCCACTCCTTACATGGAACTCTCTAAATCAGATGGCAGCTTTTCCAGTGGACAAACCCATCCTCTGGTACACTACAAGGGTCACGATTTGACAGGATTCAAGCTACAGGATAATGCTGAATGACTCAATACTTTAATTGAATATCAGATCATTTTAACACACAGAAAGGCACTTCATTGCAATTTATAGTGATGATTCAGTGTTTACTTTAATTGGGAAGAAGCATTTATGTGCAAAATCTACATTAAAAAATATCAGGAGAGGATCATTATCTGTCTTCAAGAAAAGCTCCAAATTCCATTTGCAACAAATTTCCAAACACTTCTAGGTTTGGGGTTTCTTTCAGTTTAGAATGACATGGCTTGCTGCCAGCATCAAGACACAGAGAAGAGGATGAGGAGAACACACTAAGGTTGCTGAGGTACAGGGACAAGTGAAGGAAAAGTGAACTTAACGACAGTTAACCATGGTTTGTTCCCTCCTCTTTTCTCCATCTAGGAACCCTTCCATATGCTGTGTTCTATTTATTATTTCTGCATTGCATCAGGAGGGAAATATTCACACTGAGCCACAGGGATTAAATCTGAAGCTCTAGCTAAGTCAGATCACATCCTTCATTCCAGCTGTTTTCAATTCCAACACCTAACACCTGCTTTTATTTATTATTCCTGAGCTAGAGAAGACAGGGCTCACTTTTCAATCTTTAAAAGCTTTCTGAAGACACACACAAATCAATCTTTCTCTTTTGTCTCTGAGATAGCCCACCAAACTGACATTAAACCAAGCTACTGGCACGGTGAGGATGTGACCTAAGGGGCAGCCAACTCAACTCCTGGGCTAGAGAACTCCCCCATATCTCCCAGCGTGGTGGCAACACAGCAAAATGGAATAGAAACATCATCAACTACAAAACTTCAGTGCTTGCTGCAGCTCTTAACCCCGTTTACTCCCACAGCTTTCACTTGCCTAGTTTTTAATTTCCATTAGAAATGGACTCTTGAGGTTTGGGTGGCAATGGATTAGCAAGCTGGTTCGAGCAGTAGGATGCTCACTGTCACTCCACAGAGCCTCTTTGTAAGTTCTGCAGCAGCACTGCCTTCCTACTCTGTTAGGAGATCACACTGCCTAAGCACTTGATCGTCCTTTTTTATCCAGTCATTTTTCCAGGCAGTGACTCATAAGTCATTCTTTTTGCAATGTTCTCTCATGTCACAGGCCAGTCTTACATTAGGGTCTTTCTAATTAACTGCCCAACCCTAATTATTCAGTCTAATTTAAAATGCAAACCAAATGTAACAGATCTCCTTGTACTTACTGCACAAACATTCCCCACTGGCAGTTCATCTCCCACACCTAGCACACCAGGTCATTAGCTCATGGCAGCATAGACACCAGGTTGGAAGGCACCTCAATATCAGCTGGTCCATCTTTCCTTGGCAAAAGCTAATGGATGATAATTTAATGGAGCAAACTTGTATCTCATTTACAATTCGTTGCTGAACTTCATTTGGCAGGAATAGCAAGAGTGACAATTCAAAACAACACTTGGAATAATTTCTATCCCGTTTTATTTTGAATTTTATCCACAACGTGTCCTCAAGAAGAAAATCTAAATGTTTTGCAGTTTTGGGGTTTTTTTGGTTGGTTGTTCTTTCTTTTAAACAGGGCAGTAAGAACTCAAATTCAGACCACTGGAAAGAGCTAAGGTACCCTTGTGAGCCTACAGCAGTCGGTAAAACCATCACGGAAGTTTCATAAATTTCTTCATTTTCTCTGTAATTGCTCAAACAACAGAAATGACACTTTTTTAAACAAGCTTTGATGTTGTTTTGGAGAGCTATCTTTTAAAGAGAAGATAAATCAGTCTACCATAACAGGTGGAGATCTGTTCTAGATTCTAGTCTTTTAGAACTACTTTAGAAGACTTACATTAGGAGCTGGTGAAAACATGTGCTTTAAGAGACAACTATGCCCTACAACTCGAAAAAATAAAGGATGCACCATAACAAGAACAATCATCAATCTGAATTCAGAGCCAAACTGATTCATTAAAATCTGGACAGGGTGTAATAAAACATACCTACACAGTTGCCATCATACTGATGTGCTGCAAAGCCATCCAGTTTTTGGAAGAGTAATGTACACTTCCTAGATAGACATCGAGGCAATTGCCCATGATACAACATTAAAAAAATAGATTGTATGGTTTGCAGTAGCATCAAGTCTCTATTCAAGTGTAAAAAAATTAATTGACTCCATCTGTATTGGCCTAATGACTGATTAAATGACTAATCACGGAAGTCTTAATTAAAATCATTTTTCTGCACAGAAGAGGATGGAGGGAGGAAGGCAATCATTAATGTGTTATAATGTATGTCAGATTCCATTTGTGCCATTTACTAACAGCCATCAAATGAGTAATTATGCACAAGGTCATTCTGTAAACTTTCTGCATACATCAGACTGATTGGATTAGGGCTTGGTGCTTGGCTAGGTTCTGCCTGTGGCTGCTTTTTTCCAATCACAAAACAGGTAATTAATATTGCTCAGAATAAATAATAAAGGCAGTTGATAACTCCTCTTCCATCTTTGCACCAGCCAGCACAGTTTCCACGTGTTGCTGGGCAAAGCCCCACACCTCACCCACTAAACCAAGCCCACTCCCCTCAGCTTTTCCATGCTCTTCATGAGCACAGTGAAATTCTGTCATATGCAAGGAATTTGTCCTGCCTGAATCAAGTGACCAGGCAATTAACAATCCTTTTCAAGTAACACAAGATGACAGTATAAAATGAAAAGATTCTTCACCATTTGCCAGCCAGCTTACTACCCTGATGTATGACCTTTGCTATGGAAAAAATAACTGCTGCTACTCCAACAGCTGAGACCAACTTCTTTATAACACTGCACTAGGAGAGTGAAGGAATAAGAAGTGTGTTGAGATTAGATAAAGCAGTTTTCTACTTGCATGTCACTCATGCAAAGGGGCCTACACTTCTCAGTGAAACGTTATATACAGCTACACCAGGCAGCTTCATCCAGACTCCAAGTAAACACATTTTTCAGTAAGTTTGAATTAATTATAACACTAATTGTAGTCCAACTTGAGTGTGGTTTAGCCCCAGCTGGCAGCTAAGTGCAACAAAGCAACTCAATCAATTGTCCTCATTTGAAGGAAATTCAACTCTATCCCAGCCAAATGCCAGGACAAACTTGACCCTACTTACCATGTAGATGAAGAAAAAAACAGGTGACAACAAATCTCTGCCTGCAGTAACTGCTAGTGTCATATAGGAAAGAAGTTCATTTTACTAATAAAAGAAATTGAACTACATTTACAGAATAGCTGCATTTAATTTTAAATCTATCAGTCAATTCTGAGTTTTAAGGTGGCTCTTGAGGTTTAAGACCAGCTGAGAATTGAACTCAGCACATTCTGAGCTTCTAGAAATTTAACGCATCTTATTTCATCTTTGAATGATGATGCATTTAAAACAAGGTGAATTTAAAGCAACCCAAACCCCACCATAACCAAAACAGAGCACTCCAAAATAAACAATGTACATACAGCATAGTAAATCTTTCAAAACCTGAAGATATTTTTATGGAATAATTCAACACCATCTGCACTTTTCTACTAATGCAAATGAAAACTTGCACAACTACCTAAATTACAGGGTGGTGTGCCGTTCCTAATCTTCCCAGAAATGTAGGAGTTCCTGTTTCAATCATTTCTATTGTTTGAAATCCACCAGATGACAATGGAGCGGCTGCCGCTGTAGGCAGAGACTGACTTCTAGGTGAAGCTAATTAATGACTCTAGTTTGACTTACCCTGGGCTTGAAGGAATCACTAGACAGCAGTGGAGATCAGCGTGCAAGACAGCTGAAAGCACTCTAGGTGACCTCTCTGAAACTTCAGCACCGTCTTTTTTTTCTACATACACTGAATACATAGGTTATTCCTCACCTCTGATTGTATAAAAGGTGTAAGACAAAGTCAAGCATTTCAAGTACCTGTCAACTACCTGCAAAGGTAGATCTCATTCTCAGCACACTCCTCATCACAGTATAAAAATCCAACCAAGCTTGACTGAAAGACAACCTTCTATTTCATTTATTGATTTATTTCTTTTTAAATATTAAGGTATTTCAGGCCCAAAGACAGATCACAGCAGACAGGTAGTATGCCATGTGGAAGCACCTAACTTTCCCAGATCCAGAAATCTCAGAATTTGCAATTTTCTAGACCACTTAATGGGATAAAGCAGAACAGTTTCACAAAAGGGTTAGGCTGCAGCCAAGAAGCCATTTAAGGAAAAACACAACCCAACAAAAACCCAACAGTACCCTTACTTTCCCTGCTCACCCTGTACAGCTGAGGGGCAGCTACTGCATGTGGTAAATGATACACTTTTCAAAAGTTTTAAATCATTACATCCAGTTTCCTTTATCAGCTGGTGCACATTGTCCTGTTTTGACATAAACATTACTTCTCATGTTGGTTACAGATTACAAAATACCTTGTGTGCTACAGAGTAGCTCTCAAACCAGTGAGACTAACCCCGATTAGACACTGGAATCACTATGCTGCTTGCGTCAGCAAGTCCAATTATGACTATTTTATGCTTTTTGATTTTATGCTTTACTAGTGAGAAGAGTGGAAACCAGTCAATATGGCACACTTGCTCAAGTTCATATTTTAAAAAGCCTGTAACCTACTGTACAGTAACTAAAGCACACAAGGGAAGCATTAGCAATAAGCAGGCAACAGTGAAAGTCACTTTCACCACAACCCAAATAATGGGAAAGGTAAAAAAAAATACTTTTCCAGTTGCAACTGTCACCATCTCAGGATATCTCCACACTCAGTGTGTTGGTTAAGAAATGCAAATGAGATATCCCCTATTCTTCTGTTTGTTTTGTACAGTGAGCACAATTTCTGCATGAACGTCCAACTGTATTTCCATCCTCTTTGTGTCACAGAAACCTCATTTACCAGTCATTCTTCTCCATATGAAAAGATCTATAATGAGGAGTCTTTCTGTCATTGCCCTGCTCCTCTGAGTCAGGAATTTTCATTTCCCCCTAATACTTGCTGCTGTAGCTGCAATTTCATTTACTGTCATCTCATACCACAGCCTTAATGCAAGCACATCTGTGGCTGGATCATGGAGAAGATTCAGTATTGCTGTTTGGAGTAGCATATCGATTAAATGGCCAGGAGAAACCAGACTTTTTATTTACTATGTTCTCAGATGGTACTTACAAAAAGGAAAGTTTATTCACTGTACCTGAAATGACAGTTTATTCTTCCAGTTAGTCACCTAACAAAAATATCTGTATGGGGATACTCAATACAAAAAACGGGGCTAGGAGCTCTCTTGCACACGCATTCTCTCAGAAAACAACTGAAAAGCCATAAATTTGTTCAAAACCTAAAAACATTTGTGATTCACATCTAAGCAGTATCACAAAAGAAACCGATTACTTGTGGTGTTTTGGAATGATGCTGTCCAAAAATTATTTCTACTATTCTCTTCATTTTAATACACAAAGCAATTCACACAGGCTTAGCCAAAATGAGCCAGATTCTGTGCTTAAATAAACTATAATTTTTGTGTTGTCACAGTTGAAAATCATCCTTGCAAAACTTGACTAACCTAGTCAGCAGAGAAGTTTTTCTTCTCTATGCAATTCTTTTCTTTATAAATGTCTATCTACATCATGTGTAATGCAATTATGGAGGTTAGTTTAAACACACCACACAGTTTTAAACTAGCAAGGTTAGATGCAATTAGAGTAATCACAGCAACATAGATTTCAGAGCACTCTGCAAAACTAAGCTGAAAAACCAGGGAGCAAATTTTATGGCAATTTTACAGGTGTAGTGAAAATAGTCACACCTACTTCATTTGAAAGAAAAAAGCTCTAAGAAAGAAAGAAAGAAAAATGTTTAGAAAAACACCAAGCACCCAAAAAAGCCCAATACCAAACACTCTCCAAACCTAGAGACTGAGATATATTGTTCTTGCAAGCACAAGCCCAGGTGATGAGGAATTAAAAAAATGTACTGGCATAAAATGTGAAAGGTTGTATAGATTCTACTGGTCAGCTGAGGGAAACCCACAGCCACTTGTCCAAGACAATAACACCAGTTAGAAGTTGTGCACTGCAAAGAGATAAAGCCGGCTTTGGGCAGACAGCGTTCTCCAGCTGAGCAGTGGGAATACTGCTTTACACATACCTGCTGTCTTCCATTTTCTCCTGTGAGACTGTCATCTTCTCAGCTTTCTCAGCAGATATCCTGCCACTTGGCTTTTTGCCTCCTTTCTACAGAGGAGAAAAAAAAAAGGATAAAGTATTTCTGTGCTGCTTAAGTGCCAAAAATGGTGTAATTTATGATGTGCTAGTGTTTTCCTTTGCATTCATAAGTTAAGAACAAATGCAAAATCATCAGCACTTGAATATGGTGGATTTTGATTTACATATATTAAGATTCTCTCATGATTTCCTATTATTTATTGCTGCAAACAAAATTGGATCCCGGACACTAAACTATTAGCATCCCCTACACCAACCTGAGCCAAACCATGAAAAAGGTAAAAGCCAGAATGCACAACAGTCAAAAGAATTTGTAACCACAAGTTGTGTCAAACTGTCTGATCTGAAAGTCTTTTATCTTCTCTTCCTTTATAGAGCAGAATTATTTACTTATTTATTTATTTTGCAGTTGCTGTAGACGGAAGTTCAATGGCTTTTACTTTTCTTCCTCGTCTGAAACACCCTTCAGGACTCCACCAGAGTACTGCACAGCCTGATGAACTGTGCTGACAGCACTACAGAATAAGTGTTTTCTTCTTTTCATTCAGGTGTAACAGAGCTGATGCCATCTTGTATGGTTTTCATAACGACCAACAGAGCAAACAATTACATAACACTTGTGACAGTATTATAGCAGCCCACCCTGTAGGAACTCTTCACAATTAAAAAACACCTGCCCCATGCAAAACCTGCAGGAGGGCTGTTTTAGCCATGTTCTGAATGGGTGGAAACTTGAAGCATTTCTTAATACAAACCAGGGGACAGGAGAACGCCTATGAAAAATCCCATCTTGGCAGGAATGTTTCATGTTGGAAAGCTGTTGCTGAATAATTCAGGACAAAATGTAAGAATAGAGTGTTTGTCTCAAATTCTGTGGGGTGAAGTGTGAAGATAATATTCTAAGTGCAGTACTTCTTCCTAGCTAGAACACCTTAATGCATGAAGTTTCTAGCTGTGCACGCTGCAGTTATCTCCACAGTACTGTAACTTTATCATTATATGGCAAAAGTTACGTCTCAGCCTCTGCAAGGACATTAAATAACATCTTTCTCTCCATTAGCTTTTGCTGTAGTAGCAGTATTTATTCTCTGGGCAATGAATGAGAACTACACTGCTTACAGGATAACTCCAGACTCTTAATGCACTGACAGTTTCCCTGTGCCACTAAATTTAACCTTTTTTTCCTTATTATTATTATTAATTGATACCACACAGTTTCAAAGGAAGCATTTAACACAGAATACACTTTTAGTAGTGTATTACAGTCACAAGGTTAACTGTCACCTGGGTGGGGAAATAAGATTTAAAACACAAAATAAAACCAAAAAACCAACCAAAAACAAACAAAAAACCCCCAAACAAACAAAAAAAAAAACCAAGAAAGGACCCCATTCAACTTTTCTTCTTTAACAGTACAGAGAAGGAACATCAGTGACACCTTTTATAAGGTCTTCCTGCCTATTCCAGGAGAGTCACTTGTAGATTTTCACACCCATGGTTATTTAAGAGTGTCTTAAACACCAGTGGCAGCCCTACATTTAGAAAACCCATTTATTACTAGAATTCTTAATTTCAAGCTGAAGCAATCTCAAAATAAGCAGCTGTTCATCAGTGGTGTCAGAACCTGACAGGATTTCATTAGTTATCTCACACCTTACACACCTGTAGTCATCTCTCTGCTACTCCACATAACCAGTAAAATGGCACAAAGGTGGTTTACACAGCAAAGGAGATCATATGGTACCAAGCATTAAAAACATACTACTTGAACAGCCACCTAAAATAAGGTTTATAAATTCCAGTTTCCTGTGCTTTCAAAGTAAAGCATCCAAAAATCAGGAAAAAAAAAATTAAAAAATAAGAATCACACCTTAAATCCCCTTCACATTAGTAGTAATTGTTGTAATTAAAATTATCAGCAAGACAAAGATCATGTACCACCTGATGGGAATTACATGCCAGCAGGATGACTACTTCTGTAACAACCATTCAAGATAGGGCAGCTTGACCTCTGAGTGAAATATCAATTATCTTTTTACAGCCAATTCAATTAAAGCATACTAATCACTTGTGTAGGGCAGCAAGGCAGAAGTTTGTGGGGGGGAGCAATGAGGGGACGCAGGAAAAAAACACTGGGAGTGACCCACAAGTGAGGTTGACCAGGCAGCAATCCTGCAGTTGGAGATGTAATGTTTTCTGATATCATGCAGATAGTGATTAGCTGTTTGCAGCAGATTAAACACTATAATATCATCCTCATTTAACCAAATTTTTTAAAAATTAAAGAGTTATTGGTCCTAGAGGTAACAGACATTTCATTTAAAGGTGACCAGACACACTGCATTAGTCTTTAATGTTAGAGTCAATTCTCCAAAGAGCTTTGCTCATTAACGAAGAAAAAAAGAAAAAGATGAATGCTGATCTAATCAGCAGAAAGGGTGTTTAACTTTTGTTAAATAAAATAACTCAAGCTACTGAGGACTTTTCATTACTATACAGATCCCATACAACACTTCCACCGGCACACCTAGTGGCTCAGTCAGAGTCTGTTTCTGTCATTTGAAAGTGCTCCATGAGGTGTAAATTGCACAGGTAGTATCACAACAGTGTAGTTGGTGGGAATCTCTGCCTTGCTCATTAATACTGATTATAAGACTTTACTCTTTCTCACCCTAAATCCAGCTTGGGAAGCTAACTGCATTCCAAACCAGGCCCCCATTTTTTACAACACACTAAAACAATTACCAGGTGAATTTATCTCTTGGTGCTGCTTTAGAAACACAGCCAGGGTCAGAAAACGGTGTCCAAGTGTCTATAATAAAGTTACCCACACAGCACCAGGGTTTCCATGTGGAAAACACATTCCATGTTTCCAACAGCAAACCCCAAACTTCCCTGATGTAAAATCCAGACAACACATTTCACAAATAGTTTGCTTTCACCACCAGCTGAAAAACATGAAACCATGAAGGCACTGAGACTGAAAACAACTGTTAACAGAAAATTCTGTCCCACTAGTACCTTGCAAAGCTAACTTGAGTTCCCCAAAACCCAACAGTAACCCAGAGCAATGTTTTAGGTTAATCTGACCAACCCCAAAGCATTAAGAGCTAAGGGTTCTATGTTATCCTTCCTTTATTCTGCTGAGCCCGAGTTGTCTTGCAACAAGATAAAGACCTTATTGAGCATATCCATTCATTAAAAATTGGAGAAGAAAAAGAGGCAGCCAAAAGAAAAGTGTCCAGACACCCACAGCCTCAGTAACCAGGTCCAGACAAACAGGTACACAGTGGCACAAGGAAACAGCAGTGAATTTTGCATTCTGTATCTCACAGCCAGCCCACATGTTGCTACCACAACTAGACCCTGCAGCTGTTCCACAGCAACATCCCCACAGGCAAAGGGAGCCAAAGCCACCCAGCTCAGCCCAAACCCTGAACCCTGTGCTGGTGAGGAAGGCACAGTCCCAGCCAGGAACCTGGCACTGCACCCCACAAGGTCACTGCTACTGGTCATTGTAACACCTTTCTCAATATTCAATGCAAGTGGTTTGAATTGAGGGGGGAATGGACACACACGTGGAGTGGGGGAAGCCAAGCTTCATCTTACAGTGAAGACTGCAAAGCTTCTATTTTTGACCCTAAATTTACCTTCTCACCCTGTATACTAACTTCTGTTAACTGAGGATTTTTCTCCTGAGAATGACTCTCATCCATATTAAAACATTCTGTGGAAACAAAGACTTCACTCAGAGGGAGGGTTTATCAAACCCACTAAAATTATAATCATTTAATAAAAGTAATGACTACTCTGTATTTAAAATATTTTCCCAGGCAGCACTTTAGCATATTGTGTATTCCAAACAAAGCACGATTGCATAATCATTAACTGTGCACTATGTGGAGCTTACGGAGAATATAATGAAGATTCTAGTAAAATAAAGAATATTAACTTTTCTTATGGATGGAAAGCACACACAGGCCCATTAAGATTATAGGACAGATTTATGTTGGCTGTAAATACAGTTCAGTTTAGATTCTTCATATGTTCCAAGATGTTTAAAGGAAAAGTATCATCATTGCTTTATATCAAGAAAAGCAAGACTAGGACTAAAATCTGCTCAAAACCACCCAGATTATCCGGGTTTAGAACACAAAACCTTTTTTGATCCTCCCACTCCCAGGCCACAATCGCTGAATTATGATGTGACACCAAACAACCGTGGTTTCAGAAAATACTAGACAAAAACTCTTACAAACATCAAAAAACCAAAGGGACTAACAGATATTTCATAAACTACAGCATAGCTGTTGAACCTCAAAATATATCACAGCAAGAACAGTTTCAGACTGAGGATATAAACCTGGTTTAGGAATGAGAGGATGAGGGGTTTTTCCTCATTGTAAATACGATGTAAGGTTATCTTCAAATATGGGATTTTTTTACAGCGTTCTCCAATCCAATTTGAAAAGAATTGAGACATATATGCTGCAGCCAGTCAGACAATAACAGTTCTGCAATTATCAGCACCTGCATTACAATTCAATGGATTTAAATTGCCAAGGGGCCATGGCAGATACCCTACTGACAACAATTAGCATAAAAATGTTCTACAGTTTAAAGCTGTGGGTGGGAATTACAAAAGGTTAACCGACTAAATATAAAAATCTTTTTGAATATAAAATCAATGTGCTTTGTTACCGAAATCTGGGTACTGTAATTTAACCAAAATAGGGTTTAGAGTATCTGGCAATCTTCCATGTGCGTGAGCTTGGCTTTTCTTTTAAGCAAAATACCAAGCAGCCAATCTGAAAGTTTGCAAGAAGACAAACCAAAGACCCAAAGAAAAGCACTTTTTTTATTTCAAAAATAATTTTTAAACCAAACACCAAAATGAACACAATTCATCTCAGGGCTCAGAATGATCCTTTTATACAGTCAGATTCAAAATCCCAAGTTATTTTATTTCATGATTTAGAGAAGGAAATATTTTAGTGTCAAAATAAAGTATTCTACTCTTTTCTGCACTTGAATCTCTAAAAACAAAGGGTTTTTTCAAAAGGTCATCACTACATCACAATGTCTGTATTTTCAGAAGTGGCTTCTGTGTAGCTTATCAGGAGAAATAAAAATAAATCAATAAATCAATCTAGTTTTCATAATGTTTGGGGTACCACAACTTTGTTTTCTTTAGACTGAAGATACATGCAGAACAAAGACATTCTGCTCACAGAAGGCACTAAATCAGAAAGTTGAATTTGAGGAAAACAGAGGTATAATAGACTTTGCAAGAAGCATCTTCATTAAAAATACAAACTTGGTAAGTAAAAATGTATCTAGGTTGTCGGTTGTGTTTTTCAGGGGGGAGAGAGGGGTTGGGTTGTTTGGTGTTTTTTTTTCTGTTGATAAGATAAATGGTCACACAGGAACTTTGAATATAGATTAATTCAAAAACTTTGACATGAAAGCTTAATTCCTTTCACCACTCAATAATTTATCTTTTTCTTAATAACTAAGAAGCTATAAAATAACATAGTTACCTGGGAAACATACCCTGGACTGCAGAAGTTGCAGTACAGCAAAGCAAATAAACTTGTACAGTTAGAATCTATCTCCAAATTGATGCCTCATTAAATTGAGTTGACATGGATGTGCTTGACACATGCTGGGACTCCTTTTATCACAATTAGTGCAACATCTCCAGCACTCCTTGCAAGTCTAATAGAATCAGCATGTTTAGGACTAGCCCAAGGTTTCTAATTGCAAAATCAGCAAACATGTTAATCATCACTTTGATGCCCTGTTGTTGTGAAATGAGATTACAGATGTATATTTGAGATTATAGAGAGAAATCAAATACATTCATTTAGCTACTATTTCAATAGACTACTGTAAGATGCTTCTAATAATTACTTCTTTTAGATATATTTCTGTAAGGCTACACCCATGTACTGACATTTGTCTTAAACTTACTTTGCCTGTTTTATACTCTTCTTCAGTATTTCCCCTACAGAAATGCAAGAACGTGTACTCCAGCTTAATATATCATTTAATTTTTTTTAATCATTCACTGCAATATAATCCTTGATTAGAAGACAAATTTGAGATTATTCATCCACACAAGCTACCATATGCAGATCATGTAAAAACAATTTGCATAAACCTCTGTCTTTAAAATATCTGATAGCTTTATGAAAGGCTTTGCTAAACTGAGATTGACAAGTGATACATCCAAGTCTGACTGCCCTGGAACACACTCCTCAAGAAGTACAAACCCTGTGTACAGATCTCTGTTTCATACCAGGAGATGCTGCAAAAATAGTTTTTAAAAGTTCCCATAAAACTGGCAATACAACAAAGACTTGGGATAAGCATTAGTAATATTTTATTCCAGCTGCTGCAGAGTCAACTGAGGAACCAATCAACAGCTTTCTTTTAGGACCACAAAAACAAATGTTTCACTGAGTAGTTTTTAAATGCATGTAAATACTTGGAATGTAGATTTCCACCTGTTACATGTAAAATAGTGAGATTGGCCAATCTGATTTCATAAATTTAAACAGCATCATTTTAAACAACACTGAAAGAAACTGCAGGGGAACAGGCAGATGCTGCAATTCTGTTACTAGCAGGGCTGCAAAGTCTCAGAAGACAAAGACTGAAACACAATATAACCCTATTTTGTTCCAAGGAGTACAACAGTGATCCCTTGAGAGACTACAGACAACCAGGAGAGAGAATGCTCGGCCATGTAATTCTATTGGTCTCCTGCCCTGATGCTTGTCTCAAAGGAGTTACAAGGGTACCTTCAAATTCACAGAACTTATGTACACTAAGGCTAATTTGTTCTTTCCAGCAACTGAGCTGCAGCACTGGGAAATCAATCAGAAGCACGATTCTCAGGAAAGGGCTGCGTGCACAGCGGGGATTGTGTAACCTTGGGCTCTGAGAGGTTCTCCTCACTATACCTCTATCTCTGCAGACCTTCCAGAAAACTGCTAAGGAAAAACACATTATCAAAGATACTTTAGATACTAAATTTGCATAGTGTTGCTAATGAAAAATTGTTTCTCTTTTGAATGACTAATATACATGAGTCCAAAACCTACTATTTTTTTTCCATGTCATATGTGGAGAAGACAGGCTTCTATCTATTGAAATATGGTAATTACTACAGCGATGGGTTCACAGAAAATTCCAGATAAAGTGATCAAAATTACAATAAATACCTATCAGCTCTAAGAAGCAGAAACTGCTACCTGAAAGGCAGGCAAGATAAGAACAAAACTAAATAATAAAAAAGGAGAAACCTAATTATAGCTGCAATTTCCCTTTGCCCCCACCCAGGAGAACATATGAAATGCCAGATTTAAATTAATCTGATCTCGCAGAAATTCTTTATTTATCACTGCCCGCAGGAAAGAGGGGGTAGAGTCAAAACCTTTTTTCAGCAGAATATTTGTCTGTAGTGGAAATTACTAATAAGTCTTCAAAGAAGTCTTTGATGATCCTCAGGCTACCTCTATTGAAGATGTCAAGAGTTTTAGCAGTAACTGCTTCAGTGGAGAAGTTAAGACTTGAACATGCAAACAAATGTCAAAAGTAAAATTTCTATTAACTTCAAACAGGAGCAGAATCAGGTCTTCAACAGTGAGCCAAAAACATTAACATGTTGTTCTCGATCTTCAAGACAGAAAAATTTATTGGAAAAAAAAAAGCACCGATACTGCTGTTCCTCTGGTGTTTAACACAGATTCTGTCTAGTCAGCTCTCCAGAGAACTCCCTAATTTGATTAGAGCCACACAGTCAGGGTTGGGGGGTGGGCAGGGTTGGGTGTGCTTTTAAACTTACTTCCTGCCGCTTCCAGTAAGGGACATGATATCTTAAAAAGCATAATCTTATTTCTGATAATAAAACCTTACTTGAATAAGGGGGAAAAAAAAACCAAAACCAAGAATACCACCAAACCACATTCTTGCCACCCATAAAAACCCATTTTGTGTTTTTTTCTCAGAAAACACTACTAACACACATGTGACTGACCTATTACATTTTCATTTAAGATATTCTTTCTCTCAGAAACACAATGGTGAGTCAGTTGTTATGGTAACTATTTTTCTTTTTAACTAACATATGACAGCCTGTGTGTCATCTGATGCTGTTCCTGAATTAAGTTACACATTCACTTTTGTCAAATAGTCTAAAATGGACTTCTTGGATTAAGAAATAGTGGGGAGAAAACAAGATATTTTTCCCAGGTACCCTGCTTTAGGAGATACACAATTGCTCCAGATCTTTATAACATGTCCATGTACATATGAAAAAGATTGGCTTGGCAGCCCCATACACCACGAAGATAAATCAACATATCTATACTCCCCCCACCCCTTTCTGTTTTGCTAGGTTTCAATACACAATTCTTGTTAAAAATAATCTCTCTCATCACTTAAACTCTCATTTACTGATGAATCTAAAGCTCCAATTAAACTGTGTACTGCCAATTAAAGGACAATCCCAAAACATTTATGCTCAACTTGGTTTTGTTACAAAATAGTACGTGTTTTCCTAAACTGTCAACGTCCTAAAGAAAACTTGAGCACTATTACAAAAAAAAACCCCACATTTTAAACATGGAGTGGCACAAAATAATTCCACCCCCACCCCCTCACTCCCCTGACTTTAGCTACATGCACCACTTCAACCTGTCAGAGCATTTATTATGCTACCAAAAGCCTGCGGTAAACTGGTTGGCTCAGAGCTCTGACACTATGATGTGAAAAGTAGCTCTTCCTGTTACCTTTTTACGAGGCTGCCCACAACCCCATGGCTCCAAGCTTGGAAATCCCGTCTTGTTGGTCTCACATCCAGCTTGGCCCTTAATTTTAATGTAACAGTTATCTTTCTGCTTAAATGACCAACCAAAATTATCAGTTACTACTAAAAGTGTGTTTTGTTCCTCACTGAAATCTGATATTAACAGTTGAATACTCACAACAGTAAAATAAAGGAATCATTCAGTCATAATGAGCTTCAAAAACTCTCTCAATTAGATATACCTTCATCAGTTCAGCAGAGCTGATGGGTAAAGGAAGAAAAAGTATTAAAGAGCACTAAGCATGAATTAGACTGCAGAATACTTAAGGCTAAGCACTTGTGACTAAAAACAGTAGAAGACAAAACCTGAACTTGTTACAGCTCCAATCTTCCAAACAACAAGCCAGCAATACGTTTGAGTTGGCTTAA
Organism: Heliornis fulica; assembly: GCA_013399135.1. Taxonomy (NCBI): domain Eukaryota; kingdom Metazoa; phylum Chordata; class Aves; order Gruiformes; family Heliornithidae; genus Heliornis; species Heliornis fulica. The sequence continues at coordinate 176,496 of VXBZ01000905.1, forward strand.
TGTGCAAGGTCTGTACATTCCCAGCCCTGGTTTCAATTGAAAGCTTGTTATTCAGTCCTGTAAATTCCCCCAAATTTAAGACATGTAGCACAATAATGTTCTTCAATCAAAAAATATGAAAAATATTTTAGCTGATGCAGCAGAAATGTGATGATATGAAGCAAATGTAGAACAGAGAGATTACAGCAATCTGGACAACTAGCAACATTATGTCACTGATATCTGTGCCTAGAAATTTATTTCTTTATTATACTTGTATTAACACCAAGAGCAGGGAGAACGTTCTTCAAAATGCACACATTGCTTCCATTAGTGTAGCAAACCAAAATAACTAAGATAACACTGCTACTCTAAGTTCATTTAGTGATATATCTAACCCTACCTTTAGCAGTCAGTATCTTTTTAGAAAAGTGTCTTGGAAAATAACTAATACCAACACAAAAAAACGTTGTAAGAATGTCAGTAGTAGTAAGAAAACAAAGAAAACAAAAAAGAAACTTAAGAGCTGCAATGACACCGTTCACTTTCTTTGCCAACACCTAGTAACTACTAGAAATTAATGTATACACATAGGAGATGTTACTGAATAGTAACTAAAGAGGCTTTCTAGTCAGATTACATCTATTATACCTTTCGTGTATTTCACCCATTTCATGGGTGTGGATGTTATCACCAATTTGTATTATGGAAAGACATCCATATTCAAACAATAGCTGCACATTTGTTATTACTAAATAAAATCTCTTGGAATTATTTCACTGACAGTTCATCAATACTCAAAGAAAAAAGGCTGATCCTCCATCCTTGTATGATTATATGCATACTATAGGTAGTGATGCATGAAAGACTCCAGGTTCTCATCATTTACCCATCAGGAGAAGTTATTCCTGAGGTATTTTGAGACCTAGCCAACATGTCTTTGCAAAAGTAGTCACATAATGAATCTGAAAAGAAATCAGTAGAGCAATGGCCAGAGAAGAGACCCTTTCCATATCTCTTCCATGTTAACTCTTCCCTTTTTCATCTTCATTCTTCCCTTTTTCCTTTACTCTCCTAGGCAACTCTCCTCATTCTTTCTACCCTCTCTGCCTCACTTAACCCAACTTGCCTTCCAGTACCAATTATTGCCATGTCCCTGACTAAAACATATAGCCCATTTACTGAAATCAGTGATGATTAGCTAACCCCGAAGGGTCCCACTACTTGTCCGCCGTTAACCGTCAGAAACACTACCTTATGCTGCCTTATGCAGGAGTGTTTTTTTTCAGTTGAAAGTAAAAAACCTTATTCACCAGAGCCCACCATCATAAACACACTGTACTCTTCAATACAATTCAGGCAACAGGATAGTGGCATCCTCATACTCAGCTGCAGCCAACATGTCCTGAACCAAGTAGAGAACACACTTGTGGCTGAGGGATAGTGAAGAACGCACTGGAAATCTGTGGAACAGGAAGCTCTGCTGAAGTAATGGTCACATTAAGAGACCAGCACAAACAGGCATGCTGCTCTGGGCAAGCTTAACCTGCAAACAGCAATCTAAAAAGGAAAAATACCATGTCCCAGAGGTCCACATCTGCTTCTCTGTCCTCACATATGATCAGAAGTACCTGAGTTTATAACCCTTCTCTTCATAGAGGATTGATTAATTATTACACAAAAGAACAAGTTTAAACACACAGGGAAATTAATCTGCATTGTGTTAGTAGGGAATAGAGAGTAGCAACACTCTTCCTCTCACAAAGTGCGACAGGAATGAATCACCCACCTGATCTGGACTAGGGATTTTGTGGAAGGATAACACTGGGAAATGCTGTGCCAGAACTCTAACTCCACTCTTTCTGTATTAAGTGTCTCACAAAAGAAAGAACATTACTTTTATGTGTGACCCCAAGACCTGGTAATAAAATGCCCTTGGAATAAGCCGTTCAAAAGTAGAATTTACTCATTTAATACTGGTAAATTTGGAATATCTTTAATACTTCATATGTTCAGTGTTTTTCATTTATTTTGGTGAGTTAAAAAGACAACTGAAAAAGGAAAAAACAGAACTGCACAAAACAATAAATTTCTTTTTGCAAATTATGCATGCCAGTGTGAATCAAAATAAGGGTGGGATAGTGGGAGACAAGAGACATGGGTAGGATGAACGCCATGTGTGGCTGTTTTGTTGTTCCATCTTCTTGCAGGACAGAAGAATGTTTAAAAGTTACAGAAAACAAAGAAATTATTTGTACATATATTATTCCAGCCTCCTAAAAGGGCACAAAGCAAAAGAGATGAGCTAGCACAAGTGTGCACTGCACACTAAAACACAAGCAGTGTACTAGAAAACTATGGCTGACTGCCTGTAATAACAGGAAGCCTTGAATCCCCACAACTATCTTTAGCTCAGTGAACTATGTAAAAGAATTACCAGGTTTTGTTTTGAAGCCCTAATATTTAAAGCAAAACACATTTTCTACAGTTTCTTCCCAATGTCATCTTCCCCAAACCACTGAAATGCTTCCCCTAGAAGTGGTCTTTTTCTGTTGCAACATATGGTATCCCATCCAGAGAGTCACAAGATATTTTGTTTCTAATGGTGAAACTGCATGAGTCACAGACAGGATTTGCACATGGATTTCAAAAGGAATTGCTTGTCCTACACATAGGTAGGACAGAAACCTCTGCAGCCCAAGCTACCCAGTGGTCAACAAGAAGCTTCCTCAAAAGCATCAAGTTTGAAACTTCACTGACTTCTGTGATTTTATTACATGGTCAGGAATATTTTGTGGTTGGTTTTTTTTTTCTTAAACCTCTTCATTGCAATTCTGGGAATCAAGAAAAAGTTTTATGTCTTCTAATGTTCTGGAGCAAGACTTTGGGAATTCACAATATAAACAAACAAAACTCAACTTCGTCACCTTTAGAATCTAATATAAGTCAAATCAGGTCATGGGTGTTTTTGAGAGAAAAGTGGTTTTTTGACTCTTAAATTCTCACTGGCTGGACTAGAACTTGTTACTCCATCACCAAAATACAACACAGGTGAATGCTTGTGTGCTGCTCATTCATCAAAAATCACAAATCAGACATGACAGGAAACAGAAGGATATTAAGTCAGGAAAAAAAAAATTTCTGCCTGCACTACCTGCTTGAATACTTTATGTAGATATAAAATGGTTTCTGTAGGCTGAATATTTCGGATTTTTCTTGAAACTATGACTCCTACAATTTAAGATACTGAAACTGCTGCATTTATGGGACCAGTTTCACATGACAGTCAAAGCTGTTACTAGAAATATGTGAAGTACTGGCAGAATTTCTGAACATTAGTGAGGGGTACAAATCCAGATTCAAAGTTTAGGCCGTATTTCATTCCTGACAAATGAATTAAAACTGTAGAAATCACTGCTTGAACTCTTTTGATCTTGCTGCACACCAGTATGTTCTGCCTGATTAAAAGAACTGGAAAGAAGCCCTAGGATGAATAGTTTTCTCTTATACAATTACTCTGTTTCTATTTATTATGAGAAATTCAGCATTGAGCTGTAAAAATTACTTGAGAACTGCCTATTTGTATTACAAAAGCAGTTTCTCACACTCTCAAGTTATTTTACTGCTATGCAAAGACACTTATTCTTTTTTAGTTAACTAAAAAGCTAAGTAGTCAACTAATCCATTGTCTACTTACCACACTGGTTGCACGAGGCATCTCTTGCTCCATATAGGGTGTCAGATCCAGATGCTGGTTCCTCTCCCATACGGACTGGTAAAGCCACCAGTGCAAATCCAGAATCACTAGTGACAAAACAAGTACATTTCAGTTCCCATTTTCCAGATGTAAGATACATCAAAACATGGCTTACAGGCTCAAACTCAGCGAAAGAAAAGTTTTGACATTTCTGTTTGTTTGTGCTGATAGGTTTTTAAATCTTAATGAAGTCCAAATATCAGAATAAAAATCACTGTGACAGCCTCTATATATTCAGTATCTCAAATCTACAGCTGGTATACAGAGAACATGCATCAAGCTAATACTGAGAATCACCTCTCCAACAACTTACCTCTAATAGACTTTGTCAAACTGGAGATAAGTTTGACAAATAGGAAAATATAATTCATTTAGGTTACTCCTTGTGTTCTGCAAGCTCTGTTGAAAAGCTGCACAAGCTTACAGCACTGGTTTTCCTAACAAACAAGGAATCAGGTTTCACAACTTCAAAGATTCTACGGTGAAATATTTCTATCTCATCTAGTACTACACTTCAAATAATTATTGTTGAGTATTTACAATTCTTGTATCACCTATTATCCTTGAAAGAAAACAAAATTGCTGCTGGAAAAATATATAGAAACCAAAGGCTGGGTGAGATTTTTGACACAAATTTCAATGAGATTTAAAGATTCTTGGCTTCTTAGAAGTACTAACACACTCAGTTTCCAGATACTTTAATGGATTTATTAATAGTTGATTTCTGAATTATTGATTTAGGATCACAAATAAGTATTTAGAGGGATGATTTTTAATGGTCTTATTTTTATAAGACAGAGCTTGATTTATTTCCTTGCTTACGGAACACATCCTTGAACAGTCAGAAGCCATCAGTTGGAGGCAAGGGAGGGTAGTAAACAACTTGCACTCTTTAAAGGCTGAATATTGCATTATAAAAGTGTATTCAACAGCAATAGAAACACCTCATCTAAAAAGGTATTAGCTACTATGTTTAGGGTGTAACACTTGCACATTGTTATTTATGCATTTGGCACACTAACTACCCAGTTTTAGATTACTGCATACACAAATTAATCACGGGAAACAAGCAATGAACTTCGCTTTTCCCCATACTACCTACAGAGGAGTTAACTGTTTGCCTCTCAGTTTCAGAACTTGATTGGATTTGGTGGTTTTCTGATGCCAGCCAAGATCTCCAGGCCATGGATGTTCACCTCTGATCATCAAAAGGATGATCCTCCTTCTCCCCTGGTTGCCACAGCACTGCTCCTCCCTGTTGTGTAGTGGTTTACCCTTCCATAAGTGCGTTTTCACATGGGTGCCACCAGCTTTGCTGCTGGACTGAGCTTTGGCAGCAGCAGGTCTGGTGTGCAGCCAGCTGGATCCAGCTGAGTCCAGCACAGGGCAGCTCTGACCTCTTCTGAGAGAGGCCACCCATGCAGGCCCCCATCATTAAAACCCTGCCACGTAAACTTAATACTGCATTGCAAGTTATTTAGTTAAAATATTATTCAGAGGGAAAGATCCATGAGAATAAAATTTATTGTTGCTCAAATTTATGTTGCTTATTTAAGAATGGACTCAGAACAGCAAGCTCTTGCATTAAGCACCTGTAAACTTTATTCTCCCATTTTTATTGTTTCAAGGAACAGAAGAAAGTTAAGGAAGTAATTATGATCTTGACTCTTTCCCGACATAAGTACTGTAAAACTGAAATCAATCATATATTCAAGGTAAAATAACATGAACACAGTTCAACAATAGTTCACTAAAGGTAAAAAATCCCTTGAAGCTCTGGCAGATAAATTTGTTACAAAATTTCAGAGCTAGCAAACCCATACAATTAAGATGATGCCCAAGTTTCAAGTTTCTCTTGAAGCTGGATGTCTTGCAAAGACAATATCACCTGTACTTGTCCTGAACCATCATAACACTCTGTCTTCCCAGAAGGACAGAAAAAATATGTACATTTGTTCTCTTCAACGAAGGCAGCTTCTTCACAAGAGCCAAGCTATCTCTCTGCCTGAAATACATATCTAGACATTTACTTTAAATCGATGTCCTGTGAATAACCTTGACTTCCACAAAAACGAATTTTAAGAAGATTTTAAAAACAATTAAGTTTGAGATAAACAGGAATATCATGCTTTCTTAATACAGAATGTAAGTGATTGCACTGCTGAGAAAAGGGAAAATTAAGTCTTCTAAGTACCCAATGAACAGGAGTGGAACGAATTTTCTCTCTTCAAATATATCCTTATAGTAATCTGAAGAGAATACATCCATGATTGTGTAGCGATTTCTTCAAGACCTATTCAAATCCTTATTGTTCATCTTACAGTGCCAGAAAAAAAAAGCCTGTTAAAGTTAACATCTGCTAACTAATCATGAAACAGACCATCACAACATTTTACAGGGTTTGAACATAGCTATGAATTTTGATTACTATCAACTTTGACTGGATTAAAGAAGCACTTTAGTGTGAGACTTATGAAGCCTACAAAAGCTTATCCCTTTATAGGAAAGGCTTCCAAAAATAAACATTTTTCATTTTGGGTTCAGAAAATATGACCTGGCGTTGCCAGTATGTCTAACATTAAAGAAAAAATAATTGGGTGAATTCTACTTTGGTTGTTTTGATTAAATATATCATTTTTAGAGCATTAACATCCTACAGTAGAGATACTGACACGCAAATATCCTTAAGATGGGCTGCTGCACAGATCTGTTCCATTGCCCATGTTTTGCTGCTTTCCACCAAGAGCACATGCATATGTGCTGTATTTCAAGTTTTTCTGGATCATTTCCTTTGAGGTGACACACTCATATTGGAATAAGGCAATACAAAAATTTACTTAGAACCTCTCTTGACCAGCTGCACTCAAGCTGAACTACTATACCCTGTATAAACAGTCCCCTCACGCAGAAGTCAACTGGATTAGAAAAGCTTTCTATTAAGACGTTGAGTCCGTATCTTTGGATTATGATGGGATTCATTTCTGCTCCGAGCTTTACAAATTATAACCTGCTGAGCAGTTCTTTACTATTTCCATGACATAATCTAAACTGACTGGGATTACTCTCATACACACACCCCCCAGGTACGCACACGCAGTTTGTTTCTTTTGCTATCTTCTCAACTTTGGAATTCCAAAACTACCTTAGAATTAAAAATCCACATTATTAAAACCAAACCACTCTCCCTCACTGCAAGAATAAAAATCCATTGCCAGACTATTTGATACCTTACTGTAGATGTGCATTTAATATGAATGAAGGGCTCTCTCCCTTCGAGAAAGGTCTCAGTCAAATACCTATCCCCCTTGCTCCAGAGAACTAAGAGAACTGAGTGCTCAGAGGATGCTAAACACTATAGTCAGATCATATTAATCAAGAGAAGGGCAACCAAAGCATTATGTCAAAGACTTGTTAATAACTGGAGAGCATAATGAACGTACGTAGCAGCAGGGAAGCCATTGATCCACAGTCCATCACAGATGTCACCAGAACAATTAACTGGAGCGCCCCGTTCATTGAATACGTCATTTCTCCACTGCCTCTTTAAACAGAAATACACACGGATTTTAAATTTCAACAACACCACGGCCAAATTATAAAAGAGGGATTATTTCAGCCAATTTTCAATAGCAAAGTGGGTGGTCCTCAAGGCTTTTTTATAAATACCCTTCCAACATTTGTGTGAAAAGCTGAATAGGAGACCACACAACAACCAAGGATTATGTGGCACTGCTCTAAAGGGGAAGAGGGGGGAATTAAACATTTCTTGCCCAAGGTTTGTTACTGTGGGATACTATTATGTGAGGTCTTTCAGTTCATATATTTCATCGCATTAAATTACATGGCAAGAATGAATAACTGCTTTGTCACATACAGAATCACACATTATTTTGCTTCTTAAAGATAGTGAAAAGTGAACTAGTGTACCAAACTCAATTAAAAAAAAAGCTTTGGTTATTTAAATCTGGACTGCCTTTCACCCAAGATATACCCTTTACATAAAATAAAAGTTTAAAGACTCCTAAGGCTGCGAAGTCAAATGCCACAGCATCTTAGGTGTGAGCCAATTAAAGCTTCTGGCAACTTCAAACCTGCACACGCAATGGTGCATTTCGTACCGTGTCACGATCAACGTGCAGTTCTTCTAGTGTACCACCTTCTACTCGGTACAACATAATCTTAAGAGGAGAACTTTGCAGCCACCACTTTACTAACATTAACCAATAACAGACTCAACTGATTTGTCTTTGTGGTCCAATACTAGGGGACGATAGGGAAATCTGTCAGACATGTCACAGGTACCTGCTGACAGGACAGGGAAGGTCACAACTGGGAATACTGGTTTCAGATGCAGGAGGAATAGTATTGTAGACTGTAGTACACTTGTATTGCAAGACACGTGCAAATAATATCTTGAAGCCTATCAGTGGCACTGATAGACAGAATTGTTCCCCTTATTACTGGAACAGTTAAGAGTTGAAACTGATAAGGAAATAATCAATGATCAAAGTACAGTCAAAAGTCCAGATACAGGAAGTAAAACAATTCAGTAATAAATGCCTAACACGGTCCCAAATCCTGTTTAGCTATCAGACTCCTCCACTGTCAGAGTGCATGAAGAACTAGAGAATAGCAACATTGAAAATCTGAAGTGATCATTCTTCAATCAAACTGGATACCTGGCTCTTTGTGCAGTAACAGCAGAAGGACCAAATCAAGGCCTATGATAATTCTAAAATGTGTGTGAACCTAGCTGAAGCTCCAGATGGATTCAGCAGCTAAAGTTCTAGCACTTTGCTTACACCTTTAGCAATTAAGGATGTACACTATAAGACAAAGCAAAGACAGAGCAGCTCTTTGGAAATATGCTTCTGATACAACTTGCTATGGTCTACTCCTTCCACCACTTCCAAGCACGTTTCTACCTTCAGGGTTATCCCAATGACAGCAGTACTGTTGGTAACTAACATCCACAAGCTTCAAGCTCCACTGGCATTTTCACAATCTTGTCTGCCTAGACAAGACCTTTAAAGGAGAAGCCAGCTAGTTGTGCTCCTGAACGTACATAACTGGATAAAAATTCACTGTAACTGGAGTTGTTCCTAAATTATGTACTGAAATCATAAGGGCCTTCACCCTGTATCCCTGTACGTGAAGTTGCAATTGGATTCTGCTGTGTGCTGCTTCCTCTAGGGAAGGAAAAAGGACAGGAGTATAAAATATGCAACCTTTCTCAGTGGTTCCTTATCACTACCTGTAAAGGCATTATGCTTGCTTTCAATCAATTCTGATGATTGCCTACTATTAATGTCACTCATTCTCTTAAGTAATTAAGCCACCTCTTTCTTAGATGTGCCTTTGTCTCTCTCTGGCACATTTCCTTGTCTAATCCTCTTTTCCAGATGGCATAAGGATGAGAGATAAGTGTTGCTAAAAGTTGCTTAGCAATGCAACACATGCAAGGTTTGGAAATGCTGACGTCCACATAAGCACTATCTATACATCACACATTTATGCAGAGAAACAAAGGCGTGAACAACCAGAGTGACACAGGGGCCTCCAGAAAAAGAGCTAACGGTTAGTACACAAACAAAGGGGACCAGGAAACAGAAAAAGCTACAAGCTACCAGTGATGGGCTGTATTTTGCTGTGGGTTTTGGGGGGTTGTTGGGGTTTTTTTTGTTTGTTTCTGTTTGGTTCTGCTTTCAATCTAGAACAGGAGATGCTGCTTTGAACAAAACAAAATCCTTGAGCTTGAATAAGGTCCTGTATTTTCTGTGATTCAAAGACATTTGGTAGACACAGACACTGTGATCTACTAATAGAGACCAAAAGAGAATAAAGATAATAATGAAGAATAGTAAGTGATGAAGGCAAAGTGATTTAGCAGCTAGGTATCAATCACAGGAATGCTCCTGTCCAAAGGATCAGTAGTGTGGAACTGTACAATGTAGTTGTGGATCATTTCTAAACTGCAAAGTGTGTTTATATGGGATTTATTTAAACCACAAATAAATGTTGCAGGTGATTAATCAGAACATTTATTATACAAATAGTAATTTCACAAGGTCATTTTACCATATTAGTTTATTTCTGCAACAATCTTAGATTAGCACAACTCGTGCTTAAAATACCGAGATGTCTCCCATGATGAATAGACTCCTGACAACTTTGAAACAATTAGTTCTAAGAAAACTTCTAAACAGTATGAAAACAGTAGTAAATTAAGAAATTCACATGCAGCTTTACTTGGGGTAGTCTTTTAACACTTTAACTTTGATAGATACAAGTTCTGTCAACTGCCATTAAAAATTTTATTTATATTTATTCCTCAGTAATAGTTACTCCCAATATTGTATGGAGGGCAAGGTGTTCAAAGGCATCTGTTCATGACTATAAAAAAGGTGTTGTAAATGGGTCATAAGTACTACTACTTTCATTTCAGGAAGCTATTTCCAGGTAATTGATGCAGCTTCCATTTTCCAATTAGGGGCTATTACACTTTTTATTGCAATTAATTCTGTTTATTTCAAATTGTAACTTGCCTGGTGTTAACAGCCTAGGATTTCCACATGCTCTAATTTGGGTTTTCATCAATCACTTCAAGCATTCAATCTTATTTGCATGGCCAAATCTTAAATATGTTACAATTGCTTAACAGACTCCAGTAATGACTGAACCATGCTTTCCCTTACAAAGTCTTCAGCATCACAGCATACAGCCTCAGCTGATATTACTTCAGAAAGCACATCTACATTTAAACATACAGAGTTCCTCCAGTATATCCTAACTACTTATCTGGCTGAGCATATTCAAATTGTTCATGCTATATAGCCTGTTTTAAGAAACTGGAAGAATCTATAAGGAAATAAATAAGGAAATAAATAGAAAGCATTAATAACATTTTAAACCAACACATATTAGAAGAAGTTTTGCTAGCGTTTCTTAATGTAGGAACATGTGTGATCTGACAGACTACCTTACTCTCAAAGCATCATGCACTACAGAGTAAGACCAAAACCTCAAACTCTGCAGGCATTTTATCACCATTTTAAACATAAGATTCCTCCCTGGTTAGTTCTTCCGTGGGTTTATTTCTAGTCTGATATTTTTTATCCAAACCTTACTTTATCCTTCTCTGAAGGTCCCTCATTATCTGTCTTCTAAATTAAAGGTTACAAGTGAAGCCCTGATGATTTCTATTAGGCTGAGTCAGGAAAGCATTCAACAATGTGTCTCTTTTGCAAGATAGACAAGATTTTCAGCAAATCCCGAGAATAGAATGCTATATATTATTGCAAAATCTAGATAGACTACAGAAATAATACTTTGGTTTTGTTTTGGGGATGCTCCCCCCCCCCATTACTAGCCTTAATTCTTACATGAAGACTTCATCTTCCCACTCTCTTCTTGTCACATCTTATTATCAAGCATCAGAACTATGTATCAATTAAAGCTCACTAAAAACACTTGAGAAAACAATTAAGTATACAGATTATGCATTCAGAAACATGTTCAGCACACTTCCAGGCTACTACTGGGACACAACAACTTCTTAAAACTACTAGAGCTATGAGTGATGCAGTAGTCAGTGGTCCTATCAACAAACAATTAAATAAGTGCTCAGCATTTACTAGTGGAGAGACTCATTCAATCCTTCCTATCAGCTATAGCTTTATGTATTTATGTCATATCATGATATTGCAGTTATAATAACAAAGATTTGTGAAGATTTACTGCATCTTCACATTTCATATTATCCACTAGTATGCAGTACAATTCAGAGCAATTGAAATTCCAATAATTGAAATAATTTGCATCAGAACTGAAACTATGACTCTTCCAAACAGATATCTCAACTGGGTTCTTGGGGAGGGGAGCAGGGGAACAAAAGCCTGCAGGTGAAAAAGCCCATAAGGCTTGCCACCTGTTTAGAGTGGTTAACAGGTGTATCAAACAGCAGGCCTTCCTCTGGGAAAGACGACAAACTAAACACAGCCAAAACACACAAAGAAGCAGCAAGAGGGACAGAATGGAACACAGCATCTGCTTGCTGGGATTTAGGCAGCAGCCAGAAATGAGAAAATCACAGAAAGGAAACACTTCCATGAAGAAAATGAGTGTTTTACTTCATTAACCTCTGCAAACTTAATTTACATGTCATTGTTTCCTTTCATTCTCAAATGTGTGCATACACAAATGCACAAAAAGCAGACAGGCCACAGGTCACTGGGGTTTTAAGTATTTTAGATTGACACCGTTGGGGTTGATTTGTTACATGTTCCCTAGTGCTCAGTTAAGAGTTTCTGTGCTGCATCTCTCAACATTTTCACCCAATGTGAAACCAGTTTTATGGTTAAGCAGTAGATCAGATTTGTTTGTCATTATTGAACTCGTTTGATGTAATTACTTCCTTTTTACTGGACATTCCATTGGCCTTCATCTCTGAAGGGTCACAGACTGACACACAGAACTCACTAAAAATTTATCACTTCCAGAAGTTTGATCTAAAAATCTAGTTCAGAATTTCCAGATCCTCAAGTTCTATAACTTGCCCTTTTTCAGGCCCTGAATTATTTGTGTTATGACTGTTTGCATCATAGATAAACCCTCTAAGTAGTTTTCATATATTTCCCATTTATTTCCACATTACAGAGATTTGTGTTTTGCTGGAACTGTGCCTTGATTTTTGTTGGACTTGAGTTTAGTGATCTATTGCCATTATCTGCTGGAATGCACCAATATAAGCTTAACAAATACTGCACTCACAAACCCAATAGTTAGCTGATCACAGTTCTCAATTTTTCACTGACAACAACAGATCATTAAAACATATAGTAGATTCTGCCAGTTATTTGTACTGTCAAACCAACTGCTGACAAAACTAGCAACACTGAAAATTTTATATCCATTAGGTTTATTGTTATTATCATTCTGAGAGGATATTATTGTCAGCTTTCTAATCTGAAATGAAAGTAGCGACCAGGAATACTATAAACTGCCAGAGATTGGCATAGACATAGAAGATATTAAAACCTGAGGCAGCGTCTGGGAAAGGAGAATAATATTTACACTACTGCCACTCAGGGAATGCTGTTTCAGCAGCACACTGTAAGAGATTAAAATTGCAGTAACTCACAGCTAAATCACTCACCTGTAAGATGTAGGTCACACGCATGTCTTTGACTCCTTCCAGAAGACTGGTTCGCTCTTTCATATTTTTACAGTAACAGGTTAAAAATAAATTTTGCCTGAAAAAAGAAAAAAAGTATTTATAGCCCTAATTTTAAGTTACACAATTTAAAAGCAGAATGTGCTGAGTGAACACTTGCAGTAATTGGTTGTCCTTTAACTTTGTTTTCTGCATAATATGAATACTAAATCAACAAGATACTGTTGACAGCACTGTCAGTATAATTTTTTTCCCCCAAATCAGCCTGTCACTTCTAAGCACATGTCCAGCGCAAACTTAAGTAAAGTACTTAATACTTATAAACCTATAGAGACAGATCAGTTATAGAACAAGTGTAAGCCTCAAGAATTTACTAATTCAGTCTCAAAACAGAGGCTGGAGAGACACCTAGTGGTACATAACTGCGTGTACACATAGCCACATACAGAATGAAATTGCTTCTCTAAAGCTCTTATTATTCAGTGGTACTGCAAGCGCTAGCACCAAGTAATGATTCACTGCAAATACCTTGACAAGGATTATTAGTAAATTGGTCACATTCAATACAATTAAATTATTTACAAACCCAAATAACTGCAACTAAACTCCGTTTTAAATACAGGACATTCTAAAAGCCCAGAAGTTTATAACCAGCAACTTCTTAAAATATTAAAATTGCTCTATGAAGACAAAGTATTTGAAATCCATTCCCCATAGCTTCCCCATTGACAAATTTACCCTCATAGTTCTATCTTTAGAAAGCAGCTTATCCTGAACTAGAAAATAAAACAATACTTCTAACATCTTTTAACAGACAGATATCTACTTGTTTTCAACTCAAAAGCTGAGGCTTTCTCATCTTTTTCTCCTTTATTCAATTTTTACCTATATACTGTTAGCACCTTCACATGCTTTAGGCCTAAAGCTTGCTATCTTAGCATCTAAACATTAACCCCAACTGAAGGGATTTTCAAAGTATATACAAGGCAGAAATCCTAAATCCATGAAATGTATTATTTTTCCTATTGGCTCAAATAGAATGGAACCCCAGTTATTACAGCTCCTTGAGTGACGGATCAGACTTTCCCAGCAGCCTGTGAGCTGTATAGCTATGCCAGTTAAGGCAGGTAATAATCACCTACTATACTGCACAAAAAGAAGGGGAACTGTTTGCCTTCTTGCTCTGGCTTACAGAATGCAAACAGTTTGAAGACAGCAAATGACGTTATTAAAGTAAAACAAACAAGGAAATTAAAAGGATTGTTGGAAGCTCAACTCACTTGTACTCCTCAGGCTTGGGCCCCGAGTACACCCAAAGGCCCCATCGCCTCACAGGCTCCACCTGAGGCCTCTACAAACCCCTGCCCATGGTGTGTAGAGGCCTTAGGCCTCTACCCACCCACACAGAACGCTGAGAGACCAAACTGAACACTGGAAACAAGCTGTACAGATACCCAAAGCACTGGTCTGACTCAGCAATACCTATTTTACAGTGCAATCCACGCATACGTGAAGGTAAACGTTAATTGTCTTGCTATTTACATTCACCTCTCTTCGTAACGGGACCACAGGCTGCTCTCGAACACCTACAGGCCCTTTCGAGCGTTACACACAGGAGCAGTCGAAGCCGCCACGCTCCTTTCGTGCGACACAAACGCGGTAGCAGATAAACCAACCCCACGGGGCAAAGCGACCGCATCTACATTAACGGAAACACAGGGCGCAGCCTCCGCGCCGCTGCATCTTCACGAGAGACCGGGCTTCGCGGCCGCGTGATACTTGTACGTGCCCGCCCGAGTGAAGGACGAGGCTGAGGCAGCAAAACCAGCGCGGGAAGCGCGGCGACCAAGGCGCCGAGGTGGGCGGAGACTCGCGCCCGCCACCTCCAGTGCGCAGGCGCCAATCACCACAGGAGCCCTCGTGCTTATTGGCTGCGCGAGAGCGCGGGGCGGGGCGCCCTAGGGGCAGAGGGCAGTTTCGCGCATGCGCAGTGTGCGCCCCGGCCTATCGTGCTCGGTCCCCGCTAACTACGCTTCGACCACGACGTGGGCCCGAGCACACGCTTCTGCCGGTAGCGCAGCAGAGACCTGTAGCCGAGAATACGGCTACAACCACCTCTCTTCTCACCACACCCACTTTCCCCAGCGGGGCTAATGGCGGAACAGCCTTTCTACCGCCCTTCTTGCTCCGGAAGCGGAAGTGCATTCCCTCGTCAGTGGCGCCATATTGGGTGTTGTGGAAGTGGAGGGAGGGGGAGCGGAAGGAAGGACCCGGCTTGGGCGTCTGTGAGTAGCTGGCGCGCCGGGGGGCCCGGCCGGAGCCGTGGGCGGGAGGTGTGCGAGGCTCAGCCTTCGGGCTGATGACCGCTAGGTAGTGCGGTGGATGGAGGCTGTGACGGATCTCTGCGTGGGGGTCCCTGTAGCGAAGGGCCCTTCCGCGAGCGGGGGGTCTTCTCTTGGCTCTGCGGTCGCCGCCTCATCCGCGGCCTAGGCATTCCGCGGAGCTGCTGCTGGGCGGGCGGACAGGGGCCTGCTGGAAAGCTTTTCCCTCCCCTAAGCCGCTGCCTGTTACAGGGCTGTGCAGGGCCCTTCTCAGCTCAGCGGGCCCTGCTCCTGCCTCGAGCGCCGCTCGTTTGGGGCCCGGTGCCGCACCGGTGTCAGGCTTCGTGCGCTGCGGCGGGTTTTTCCCGAAAGTACCCGGTATCTGGCAGCGACGGGCCTTAGCTAGTTCTCAGAGTGTGTGAGGCCCGGGTAAAGGTAAAGACGAGGAGTGCCGGTGCCGTGCAGCTGCTGCTGCGTCGGCAGAAGGGATTTTCTGACAGACCAGGCTGCTGTTGTACTGGGTAAAATTAAACAGTGCCTTCTCAGGCTTAAAAAATACCCGAGTTTGCGCAACGGATGGGTTATTTTCCTGTCGTCCATTCACCATGTTACTAATAAATCACTTTGTTTCTCTTCAAAGACCTTTCCTCTGTGAGATAAGGAAACTTGTACGAGCCGTAATGCGTGTTTGTTAGTGGTTGGTCTCATTTGTATTTTAAGCTTAAGAAAAGTGTGTTATGATCAGAGAGTTGTCTGAAAATTCTGTACCATTGCATATGGCATGACGAGAAGCCCAAGTTAAATGTCTTTACTGCCCCAGGTCATGCCGTTTTCAAGTCATCAGCGGTGGGTGGTGTTTGTAATTATATTACCATAACAATTGTGGTTAAAAGCATAAGTATTGAAGGTCATGCGTTCGCCTATTTTGGATTTCTCAACAGATAAAAGCTTTTAAATATAGTTTACTTTTAGTAGCAGTCTGTATTCTGTTAATGGCAAGCTATTCTATTGTTTGCCATATAAATTTTTTTATATCTTTCTGATTATTGCCTTTGCTTAAATGGCTGAAGGGTTATTTTAAGTCATTATACTGACCAGTGAAGTCTTGTGTTTCATGATGGAGGGGTTGCTACTGTTTAGATCTAGTTGTTCCCTTAAACCAACGAGGTCAAAGTTGTGTTCTGAACAGCAAACTACCTTCAAAGCAATGCCAAAGGCTGCTTTTCTTGATAATTTTCAAATTACAGAAGTTAAGTAAAGTCTTAAAGTGATAACAAATATTAACTTAAATTCTGAATTATGTCATGTGTTTAACTTCAGTCTATGCTACTTAAACTGAGCCAGTGAGAGGTTTCTTTTTAGTAAAAGGGGCAGCGTTAGCTGGTTCTGTTTCCTGGTCTGCTGTGGAAGAACTGCATTTATCATAAATAATAGTAGATAATCACATATGATGTAATTTTTTTACCCCAGACAAAGGGCCTGCTTCCTCATAAAGCCATCAGTGGTCATGCTTCTCTGCTTGAGCTGCATACATTACCATTTAAGTAGTGTTAATTTTACTTACAGACCATATTTGCCATTGCTGTATCTGTAAAATTAATTTTAAGAGGTTATATATTGGTGACTTTTAGAGGATTTCGATCTGATTAAGAGATTAAATCTGTTTGTTACAGCACTATACTTTGGGATATGTAAAAAAACCCAACCAAAATAAAACACAAAATTATGCTCAGCAAATAATGCCGAGTAACTTCTTTCTTCTGCAGTGCTGTGAATGAAGGAGAATAATAATTACTTCCACCTGCCTTAATGAAGAGGTCTATATTTATATTGTGTTTGATTTTTCTTCCTTTCTAGCTATAGCTTGAATTAAAGTGGGCTGTGGTTCTTGAAACCTCGTAACAAATCCCCTTTTGTAGTGCATTTTGTGCAGCAGCCGCTGTATCGCAGCATCTAAGATAAATTATTTTTCTCATTTAGGAGTGTTTCATGTAGCTGCTTTATCCTCCGAGGCTCTCGAGGTATTTACATAGTGCTAAGGTACGGCCCCTCTCCCAGCTCTGTAGTCCCACCCACAGATGAGCACTCCAGGAAGTAATGTCACACATTGCTTTTGGTGATGTGGCAAAAATGTTTCTCTTCAGAATCCGTTTAGTTTGGTTTATATCTTGAAGTGAACTATAAAACTTAGTTGAGCTTAACTGAAAAGACAAAAAAAAGCTTTTAAATAGTTAGAAGCAGCATGTACTAAAAACACCTCCCTTGTTCCTTTACTTTTTTTTAACCTGAGTTCAGAGTCCTGGCCCTTCTCCTCTACAGTTTTGCTCATGCATAGAACTTAGCAGTGACTGCCAAGCTTTTTATGTTCAAGAGAGAAACTCCTTGAATACTTGTAGCAGCATGCAGTGTTTTGGTTTAGGATCATATATAGTAGTGGGTTTTTGACTATAACTGTTCCAGTACAGAGTCCTGAATGTACACTTCTTAGCTGTTTAGATACTCGGTATTTAAAAATCCTAGGCAGTTTTTAAGAAGGGAAAAAAAACCCCACAAAACAAACAAACTTATTTTGGTTTTTTTTTTCTTTGTCTCCAGAAACTGAGGTGACAGGAGGGTGGTGCTGCAGTTGATATTCAAGGCTTAGATGTTATAACTCAGCCTCTGCCTTACCAAGGTGAAGATGCCTAACACTACCCATTCCTGCATTTCTGTATGGACTGTGTTTTTCTCTCCCTAAAATGGATTGGGTCCTGTCTTGCCTTTGTAAAATACCCTGTTCTTTGCTTTCTTGACAATTTCTTTTGGAAATTATCTTCTTTTGGAATAAATGTCCTCTCTTTAAAAATGCTTCTTGAAAAATTGTTTGTTTCAAACTGGGCAGTCAAAAAGAGTATCATGTGTTAACACTGGTTCCAGTAATGTAAAGTAAATCTTCTCTGAACTTATACCTTTGTTTTAAATATTACATATGTATCATGTCTTATTTCCACAGCAACCATGTCAGAAGGGGACAGTATTGGTGAGTCTGTTCATGGAAAGCCTTCTGTGGTCTATAGATTTTTCTCAAGACTTGGACAGGTTGGTTTTCTGAAGGGTTTTTCTGACTTGGTTAGAAGCAGCTCTCAGTGTAGCTTCTTAAACTCATTAATTTTTGAACGAGTTGTTAAAATACTGAAGTATGTACTAAAGATTTATACATACTCTAGTACATAGCTTTATGAAATAGTTCATGAGCATTTGTGTGACATTGCACAGCAAAAATATATGTTGTTACTGCAAAAATGAGGAGAAACTGCAGATTTCATGACAGATTTGTCTTAAGGAAAGTAAACTTGCATAAGATATTGAAACTGGAAATTGATTTATGATGCCCCAAGCATTAGGGGTTGGGGATTTTTTTCCCTTTATAAAAATAAAAAAGTTTTCCAATGCCTATAAATATATTTAAACTTATTTTTAATAAAGACTATATGTGTTTTATGTTACTTGACTTCCCAACATACTCGATTCCCAAATGCTACTATTTCTAATGTTACTCTATAATAAATATTCTTGATTGTGCATCATGTATTTTACAGATGTCCACTTTGTATTTGTTCCTAGATCTACCAATCCTGGTTAGACAAATCTACCCCATATACTGCAGTGCGATGGATTGTAACTTTGGGTCTAAGTTTTATCTACATGATTAGAGTTTATATACTGCAGGTAAGAAAACTGGATTTACTGCCAAAGCAGTTTTAGATATCATTACTGTTCTATTTGTTGTGTTAGAGGAGTTATTCAAGTACAGTATTACTGTGGAATTATGTACAGTACCATGTAGCACACAGTAGAAGGTAAATTTAGTCTGAAGAAAGAACAGATCTTGATGGTGTTAAACTTGCTGCTTCAGAATGGAGAATGTGGAAATGCCTGAGGGTATTCTTGTGGCAGCAGAAAGTGGAAATATTCTGTTAGTTCTGATGCAAAAGAATTTTCAGAGGTTTATTATGTAATTTCAATTAAGTTTTTACTTTTTATTTTTAACGCTGTGAAACATGTTCAGGAGCCAGTGGTTACGTGTAGCACACACGGACAAGACAAAAATAGTCCTTTTATATTGTAGTAAGTTTAGTAGTATTTAGGTGGCTTTATGAGGAAACAGTTGCATATGTTAGCAGATATAAGAAATAGATTCACAAAGGTGATTTCATGGTTTTTAGAGTCAGAATACTTATTTTGTATGGTGAGAATTTTTAGTATTTTCTTGACAAGTCCAGAATACTTTTTGTGTTATGTGGAAAAGCACTTCTTGGAGAAGGAAAAAGCCAGGTTGTTTGATCTTGTTGAAAAATCATTATCTGCAGATGGTTTTCAGGAAGACTAATCTTGGCTCTTCTTTCCTCCCTGCTTCAGGGTTGGTACATTGTGACATATGCCTTGGGAATCTACCATTTAAATCTCTTCATAGCTTTCTTGTCACCAAAGGTAGACCCCTCTTTAATGGAAGATTCAGGTATGATGGATAGTTCATTTTGCTATTAGCTTGAACTTGGTCAAGCTTCCAGCTTTTTTGTCCGATACAGATGTGTAACTTCAGTATGCTATGATGGGATTTCTAG
Source organism: Heliornis fulica (assembly GCA_013399135.1). NCBI lineage: Eukaryota > Metazoa > Chordata > Aves > Gruiformes > Heliornithidae > Heliornis > Heliornis fulica. The sequence goes on from VXBZ01000905.1 coordinate 196,329, forward strand.
ATTCATAATAACAATCTATACAACTTGGCATCAGAGTTGATAGAAAATTTGTCTCATTTTTTTTTTAATAATCCATATTGTATTATTTTTCTATGTTTTAAAAGAAAGTTTATGTGATTTAAGTTCTCCCCATAGTAACTCGGGGGATCTGGCACTCATTTATCTCTTTCTTTTGGGCGATCAAGGTAAAGTTACATTAAAACAGTCACTGCAACTGGAATCTCTGTGTAACAGAAAAGTTATATTCTTTCTAAGTTAAAAACAACAAAAAAAAAATCTGGAGTCTGAATGGTGTGGAAAATGAGTGTGTGTAGGTTTGTGATTTGGGTTTGGGTTGTTTCAGATGATGGTCCTTCCTTACCTACAAGGCAAAATGAAGAATTTCGGCCTTTCATTAGAAGGCTCCCGGAGTTTAAATTCTGGTGAGTGGATCCTTCTGCTCATGCTCTGTTTTGTGAAAATATAAATATCTGCATCAAATTCACAGTAGCTGCGGTTGAGGATTAATTGTTAATATTATTTTTCAGGCACTCTGCCACGAAAGGAATCCTGGTGGCTATGGCATGTACATTCTTCGAAGCTTTCAATGTTCCTGTTTTTTGGCCAATCCTCGTGATGTACTTCATTATGCTATTTTGTATCACCATGAAGAGACAAATCAAGGTAACTTGCCAAAAATAGATGGTAGCTTTTGTGATGTGAGAACTTGCAATATTCTTACAGTTGAGCACTTCAGAGGTATTGCATGTATTGCATACACTTCTATTAGAGAAACTTGAATATTACATAAAGAGTTAGTTGTTTAAGTGTTCTTTGAACACAAAGTTAGTGTTGCGTGTTTGCAACTTTGACAAATACTGACAATGGGGAGCAAAAATACTTGGTAAAAGAAATCTTCATAAGCTGCATCACAAAATCTTATTATTGCTTTCAAAAGGTCTTTATCTTATAGTTCAATATGTAGTTTTTATACAGGATGAGTCTTGTTTTTCATCCACTTCTGTATTTAACTAAGGCTATTTTTGATGAAGAGGTCTTGTAGGATATCTGATGCGTTAAAAAGGAAGTTCTGACAAGTTGGTGCAAGAAATTAGATGGAGAGAAGGGGAAGAACAGTATAGGCAATTCATACAGATCTTTGTTAACAAATTCCCTATGGTTTGTTGGCATTTTAAGAGAAGCAGCATTTTTCCCCAGACATTCAGAGTTTTGGATAGGTGCTGTTATTCCAGCTCGTACATGATATATTAAGCGGTAGTAAAGAGCTGTTACCTTTGCACTCTTTCCGGTTTCTTGTGATTCCCACGGTCAGTAGTAATGACTGTAGTGTATGAAGTGAAGGGTATATCCAAATTTGAGATTTGTAAGATTTGGCTTATACCCCTTTTCAGCAATAACCTGGTATAAGATTAGCTACTTCATTACTTAACAGTACTGAAGAGTTATCTTTCTGGAGGACTTTCTAGTTTACATTGTGTATTATACAACAATTTTGTAAATATTATTTAAGTTTCTTGCATCACATTTTTTTCTCTTTCTTTACAGCACATGATAAAGTACAGATATATACCCTTCACACATGGCAAAAGGAAATACAAAGGGAAAGAAGATGTGGGAAAGACCTTTGCTAGCTAGAAGATGCAATCAACCTGTTGACCAATTCTAACTAAAGGAACGATTTTGAGCCATTGTAACAATGCCTTTTTTCTTCATAAAAAATTTACCAGAGTGGTGACAAAGCAGTTGAATTTTCATTTTAAGAAGATCTTGCTATTTTTACCTGAAATATCAGTTTCTTGAAGAAACTGGCATTCTAACCAAATTGCATTGAGTTTATTCTCTTTTAGAAGAAGTTGGAGAAACTTTGATTAATCCCGTGGATTTGGGATCGTGCATTTCTTTCAAGATCCATTGCACTGGAGAGATTCATGGCTTAAGAGCTGGATATTTTTACGTAGTTCTCCTGCTCACCATCACCCTGAAGTGCTATGCACAGATGTGGAGGAAAAGATGTAAGACGGCACACATGATGCTGTTTTCTGCTTCATGGGCATGTGCTATTTTCTTAGAAAAATTCAGTAGACCTATAAGATGCAGAACTTAAGCCAGTTTCCTTAATGCATGGTATTAGCAAGTTGTAACCAAACATACATACATAGGAATAAGAAAACTAGTAAATTATGGGGTTTGCAGTAGGAGAAAAAAACACTCAAATAGCTTCTAAAGTAACTCGTGTGTTGGGTTTTAATGCCAGTTTCACCATTACATCTAGCAGATACTATAAAATTGGGCTCTTTCATGATGACTCAAATTTGTTCAACCTCTATTACAGTTTCCTTTGAGGACCTGCAATTATAAATATATATATTTTAATTGTTATTAGTTGGAGTTTCTTTCATACTTAAGGGTTTTTTGATTAATTTAAGCTGTCTTCATGCAGCCCCTTCAGAATATACCCAAGCTGGCCATAGCAGAAAATGGTGTGGGTTTTAACACAGCTTTTCATTTTCTATGGGAAAAATAAATCGGAGAGGAATCCTGCATGTAAACTTTTTCATGTGGTACAACTGCGGTTTTATTAAGTGACTTTTTAATTCCAGAATTTATTAAAAGACAGTGTCCCCCTTTACTTGCTCTCTATCTTTGTATACATACATTGATCTAACAGTATTTATTCTTCCATTTCAATAATGGTTACCCTCATTTTATCCTCATGCAATGCCTTTTTCAGCTCTTCAGGGAGCATTCACTTGCAGAAAGTAGGAACAGATTAGCTCTTTGAAGATCCTAAATGGAGAACTTAACAGACACCTAATTGGAAAATACATGTAGGAACCCTTTCATCCCATTTTGCCAAATGAAGTCATTGTGGAGTTCTGGAATCTGCCTTCAGTCATCCTGGGGAAGTGACAGGTAGTTTTAGTTTGTACTTACCTGTTTTTTGTTTGTGTTTTATTAGAACTGTGGAAACTAATAATGTCAAAATTTAAAATTAAGGAAAGACATCATACAGCAAGGGCCTTACAGAAGTACCAGCCATGGATTCTTGCAGTATGAGGTGTAAAAATGTGAAAGCCCTGACTTGGAGAAGCAGCCTTTAGGTTTGCTGGAGTTTCTGAATAGTGTGGGCAAATCAGGGTGAGAGTATGATGTTTATTAATGTTAAAATTAGTAGCTGGGATGATTCCTATTAAACAGTATTAATTACATACGTTGCAAATCAGACATTTTTACCTCCACTTAACTGTGAACGTCAGTGTCAGCTTGAGATGAATGCATTCACGTTCTTAGGGAGGTCTGGATGCTCTCCGGTGAGTGGGATTAACGGTTTGCAGATATGATTGTAGATGTTGGGACAGTGGCATTGTTCCCTATTGGACTTCTAGCATGTAACAGCCAGGCAAGTGTCATGGCATTTTGTGAAACATGGTTCTATTTTTATCACTTACAAGTGCCAAAAATAAATTGCCCTTACAGAATGCCTGTAACTTGGCTTGACAACTTCACAGGTACTTTGCAGTCATTGATTTGCTTCCTGTTTATTCTGTGTGTAACTAAATATTTTTCCTTAGGAAGGAGATCAGGCAGTGATTTCCTTAAGTAATGTTTTGATTCATGATATGGAGCATTTCTCTTCCACTGTTGCCTGGACACTTTTAAATAGGTGGGGGATGCTTGAAAGCTGTACAGCTAAGAAAGGAGTGATATCTCATCTCTGGAAATCACTTTTGTACAGCAATGATGAAGTGTTACCAGCAATGATTTTTTTTTTCCATTTGTAGATAGGAAAGTTAAACTAGTGTTATTTAGTTTTTTGTGACAACATCTGGATATTGTTAACCAGCTGAGATCTCTGCAGTACCATTCACCATCTTAAAAGAAGTGCTCTTACACCAGCACACCTCCCCTTACCCCCCCAAGCCCGTATTCAGTGCCATTTGTGAAAGTTTTATTGAAACTGTAACTCAGGATGGGTTATCTGGCTTTTTCCCCCATCTGTATTTAAAGTATATAAATAAATTCATCTTGTACCTTTCCTACCATGCAAGAATGTGAAGATATTTTAACAATTAACAGTCTTCTTTTTCCCTGCTGCTCCAAGTACTTTTATAACTGAACTAAATAATAATTTAGGGGAATCAACCTTGAGAGAGTGATGCTGCTGACCTCCTTTGGACTTACAGTACTGGCTTAGTGGAACCAGCCCTATAGCTGTAGAGCAGGTCATGTGGCTGAAGTCAGCCTCTTCCCCCTCTGTGTCTGACTGCAGAAAACACCACACAGACAAAACTTAAGCTGTGTTATAAAGCTGACATTATAGCTGAGCCTAATTTCTGTTAGTATGCACACTAGGGCTGTCTGAAGTAACACTTGATACAGTGCTGTAGTCTTAGATTTCTAGATTACTTGATAAAGTCTTGATCTCAGAGTGATAGAAGAACATTTGAGTCTGGAAGCTGAATGTTAATTTCAGTGTGCAGAACAGCACAGCTTGTGTTAACCTCCTTTATTGTTAACCCTGTAACGAAAACAGGATGGTATGTGACATACAGTTATCAGAATTTCCATTGCAGTTAAAATAAGGATTTATGTATTTTTTGTCCTTTTCCCCTGAAGTTTACAGCATGTACTTGTTATTAGGTTAGAGGAGAAATAGTAGAATTTTAAGAATTCCATGAATGTGTTATGAAAGGTTGGAAGAGTCATTTAAATAGTAAGAATCACATTTAAATTTTTAATTTTCTGAACTGAAGAAAACTATTACATTTGTGTCTAGCACTTTTTAGAACAGTTTTTAATATGGTCAAGAACTCTGTTAGAAGAAACAGAACAGGAAGAAGCAGAAATAGATTCATTCAGTAAACCAGGAATGAAGTGCCACCTTGTGCAGGCAGTAACCCGTTTATTATAAAGTCTTTTTCTTGTCATACAGCTCAGGTTAGTCCAGCCTTATATAAAGTGTATGACAGCTGAGGCCTTTGCAGTAAACAGAATACATTTTCTGTTACAGCTGATAGTGACGTAGATAGATCAGTTTCTGAGGATGAAACTTCTCTCTGCACAGAGGACATTCTGTCTACAAAAAGAAAATAATTTAGACATACTGAATTTCTGTATTTGAAAGCTTATAAAATATCCAAATATTACTGTCTGGCTAATTACAGAAAATAATCAGCATCCATTATTAAAGCTGGTGTGGGTTTTTGGTTTTTTTTCCAAGTACAGGCTGTGATACAGCTTAACCATGTACAGCATTACAGGCTAGAGCAATCTGAGATGACACAAGGGCTTAAAATATGACCTTCAAACAGTGGTCACTGTACACAACATACACCACCTTCTCCTGGAAGTAACCTCTTCACCTTAGCTAAAAGTGACTTCTCAGACTCTCACCTTCAAGGAAGAGAGCATGACTAGCAGATGACCAGCAGAACCACCCGAACGCTCACTCATCTTGGGTTCAAATATTCTGACCCTTGCACGCTGCTACGTGACGCTGACACATTTTCACTTGGGATGTAATTTGTGGCTTATTTTCCTTCACACAGAAATGAATTTCCTTTATTTTTACTTACAGCTGAACTAGAACTAGTAGACTCCTGCTCTCTTTATTGCCATCTTTACCCAAGATATCTAGTATTACATTAACAAGTGTATCACAGGCTAATTTCTGCAGAGTTCATTGGTCTTTGGGATGCAGGCAGTTTTTCTTCAGTTGCTTTGTCCTGAGTTTATCATAAATAGTTTGCCAGCAAGGGCCATGCTTTTACCTGCTACTTAACAAGCGTTTCTTTAAGCAATAAGCCAAAAACCTCTACCATGGACTTTGAACTGCTATAGAGTAGTAAATTGGTTCCCAAGTCTTAGGGCAAGGAATGCGGTAAAGATACAGTTAGAGTAAGTGGATGGTTCCAGGTCTGAAATACCTGAATACACTGTAAGGCATATTCAGTTCTGTGTACCTACAGATATGTGCATCTGGGACCACTTTAGAGGGGAGAGCAGTGAAAAAAATGGCTTCAAATAAAAGCCCTCAAACAAATACAGCTCACAGCAAATAAATGCACAGAAAACTGCTGTCAGTATCCACGTGTGTATTTCTGTTCCCATTTCCATTGCCTTCATGCTGTATGAAGCTACTTCCTGCAGGGAGTCAGCAGGGCAATTTCTAATGCTAACTCACTGAAGTTCTTCCTTAATTTTTCTGTTGGAGGTGTTATGGAAAGTGAGGACTAACTAATCTTCAATTTTTTAACTGATTTCAAACAACAGGGGGCCAAATCAGCTTGATAAGTCCACAATGCAAAAGGATCATTTGCCTACATTATTCTAATCAAACTTTAAAAATGTGTGTGAAAACTAGTTCATGATGCTTCAGCTTCCTACTGGAAACTCTGTAGCCCAAACTAAAGTTCCAGGAGGTGGATGCAAGTTCATTTTGCATCTACTTGCTAATTGCCATCTTTGAGGGATTTCTACACACACACGTATGGTTTTAACACTAAGTTATTTGTGTTTCAATTTTCTTTTTTTTTCATAAGATGGCACTACTGGGGAGTTACCATCTGCCTCCAGCAGTCATCCAAGTCTGATCACACTTGAGTGCTCTGGGCAGAAAGCTGCTCACCGTGTTTACCTTCCCGGCTTCATGCCTAGTCTTTAGTCTGGTAAAAACATCGGTCCTGCTAAATTCTTGTGTGGGGATTTTGGGTGCTTTGGTAAGAGAAAAGGCATTTATTTCAACACTCAGGCTGACAGGTATTTTTAGAGAGAAGTTTAATCACCTTTCCCCCTCCCAGCCTCCATGTGTCCCCGTGTACTTACTCTGGTGTTGCACCAGCCCGTGATGCACTCCCAGCAGAACAGGTGGCCGCAGGGTGTAGCTGTTGTGTGTCTCCTTTCTTCTAAACACAGAGTGCAGCGCGAGTGGCGCCCGGGAGTTTTTTCTGTGCTCATGCCACTAATTAACACAGACATATATTACTTAATTTTATTTAGCCTGCTTGTAAGAAATACTTAATAACTAATCCTAAAGTAAACCCCATCTTCAAATATTAACCCCTTTTTGTGAAGATGTCAAAAACACATCAGCAAAGCATGAAATCTAAGAGACAGTGAGGAATTCATCAAATGTTCCATTGCATCAGGTTCTCCCTTCCAGCATCCTCCCTCTTCATGAAAGCAATTACATTTCCCACCATTGCTTCCACCTCTTAGTAAGTACAAATTACCGTACTTTTGATGAGCTAGGTTGCGGTGTAGCTTCCATTCCTGCCTCGCTCTCTGCTTCTGTTTGAAGCTGTACATCTGAACACCAATTGTCAGAAGAAGATGGAAGAGTGAAATTATTCCAAGAAACTTGTAGCTTGATTGAATACTTGGATCTTCTCTTTGCAGTCCTCCAAAATGCAGCTACGTAGTTCACAAAAACGAGAGCTTTTGTTACTGTGGTTTTATGAAACTATGCCCCTGCCTGTATCAATAAACATGATTTGGGATTCTCGTTTCTGTCCAAAACCTGACGTGTTTCTAGGACTTACAACCTGCTCTCTCTGGAAGTCTAATGTGTCCTGGTTGTATCTCATTCAGATGGGCTAAACTAACTGCTGTCTCTACAAGGATCAGTTGTCTTGAGGGGTCTGGCTGTCCACTAGAACTGCTGCGTTGATCAGTTTGGTTTCATAGACAGCTCTAAGCAAAAAGACACCTCTCTCCCACACTGGGAATTGCTGGGGGAGTTGTCTGCCTGCACCCAGTTCTGGGCCAGTGGCTGATTTTTTTTGGAAATATGCTTATTGAAAAGATCACATGAAATTAAGCTCTACAGAAAAAGTGCTATCTAAATGTGCACTGATTTTTGCTTTCAGAAACTCGGTTAAGGATTTCTCTGGGATTTACTAAGCCATTTCTCACTTTCTGTGTATTTCTAGATGAGACTGGACTAGCCATTGTTCTGAACTGACAGAGGGCATGACACTCTGACTCTGTTCACATATGTTAGCCATATCCTTTGGACTGCAGGGACTTTTAAGCCCTCCACACAGTACTAAAAATTTCCTGCTCACCCCTTCTGCTCTGGCTTTATTAAAATCATGAACAGCTGAATTGTGTCCCTGCTGCACATGGCATCCCAAAAGAGGCCGAACCACCCTTTCACACAAGAGATGCATCCACTTACATACGTGATTCCGGTGATTCTTTTAGACAGGTGATAGAAGGTGCCACTTATGTAGAATACTGCCAGATGCAGTCGACACAGCAGAGGTATGCATTGTTTAAGAACATACACAGTTTGTAAGACTCTCTTCTTCTGCTGCTCCGTAAGCTGCCCAAGTTGTTTCCGTATCCAGTTTCGTATTAATGTCCTGCTGGATAAGCCAGGTGCTGGGCTGCTCTGGGAGGTTCTTGTCTCATCAGTGTCTATCTGCAACTCCTGTTCCAGATGCAGTAATCCCTTTTCTACGCAATAGGGTACTAGGGTGTGAAGCGAAATGAAGGCAGCGCGCCGCAGGAAAGAAGGGACCCTTCTCTTGCTTGAGTCAACTTGAACAATGTTAACATACTCTTCACCCAGTGTCTGATAACCTAAAACCCACGTGTAACAGAAAACACGTCAGGTAAGACAGCAATTGCGATGTCATTCTGTGCAGCTGAGCAGTGGTGACAGGCTGCTCAGGTCAGAACACATCAGGTTTCAGAAGCTGCTGTGGGTTTTTACATTGAGTGAGGCAAGCATTATGTTTACATCAGCACCTGCAGTGCCAGTATCTATGATGGTTTCAGGCTTAAAGAAAGGATGTTTTTACTGTTTTTTTAAAAGAATGTGTATTTGGATAAATGGCTGCATTTGAGATCAAAATTCTGACAGTTTAATAGCTTCATATTTAATAAAAGGCATTTATAGAAAAACCACCAAAACACCCTGTGCTGTAGAAAAGGCCTGTCCCACTCTTAATTCCAGCTGGTGGTCACTGCCCAGAACAGACGGATCATTTCTCACGCTGTGAGGAGCAATGCCAAATACGGACTTACTATGCACATTACCTGACAAAGTGGTAAGGACGAAGTAGGCTACGTCAGAAAGCAGCTCGATCTCTCTCCTCCACTCCAGCCACTTCTTGGCACCTAATGTACGGGGATCACCGCCGTTACTCGACGTTCAATGCGGCCGAGCGCTCCCCGGGGAACCCCTCACGGGATCCAACACCGGATTAACCACCCTCACACCGCGATGGNAGCCCGTCGCCCCGGCCCTGCCCGCAGGAGGCATTACCCGCCAGCCCGTGCAGCGCGGTGCCGGCCCCGCTCCGCAGCCCGCTCCGGTACAGCTCATCCTTCTGGCCGCAGCGCACCAGCCGCGCCGGCCCCGCGGGAGACAGCGCCATCGCGCTACGCGGCGGCGGCGCGGCCGCCCGAAGGGGCGGAGCGCCGGGCGGCGCAGGGGGATTGCGTCACCGCGGGCCGCCCACAAGGCGGGAAGGCGGTGAGGCGGCGTCTCGTGAGGCGGCAGCCGCCACAGCGCTGAGGGCATCGATGGGAGCGGCTGCCGGTACCGTTCGCTCCGCCGTTGGGCTCTCGCTGCCGCCTGGCTCCGGGGAGGCTGCTTGCTGGCGGGGCTCCCCGGGTGCTGTAGGCCCGGCAGCCCGGCTGATGCCCAGGCTCGGTAATGTAACTCCTTGTCAGTCAGGAAAGACATTCTAAGTGTAACAGTAGAGGGAGCACCTGCATAAAAAATATCCCGTGTGGAATGGATAAGCGAAGTGCAATTTTCGTGTCGTGTGAAATCTTGATGTGGCTGCCCTAAATTATAGCCTTTTTTAAAAAAATGCAAAACTAAAATAATTCTCTAATCTTTGGGTGTTTTGTTCAGTTTTCCAGTTCACCTCGTACTGTGTTTGGATTTTGTCTGAAGTGAGAGCTGTGACTTACGTGCTCTCTCGTGTCCAACTGTTAAGACAAATGCTAAACGTGATAAGATGGTGGTTAAAGTTAGAGGACTTGGTAACATTCTCACCACAAAAATACTGGTTACTATTTCAGGCTCACACAGGTAGTGGAACAAGTGCCCCCTAATCAAAGGTTAATCTTCCTGCTGGCTGCATTTCCTTTGCCTTGTGTCTTAGCGTTTCCTTCAGCAATCAGGTGAAATCGTTGTACCTGAGAAAACTGGAACATAAGAAGCCACGGGGGAGTTGGGAGTAAACAGTGGTGTTTTGTTAAAGCTACTCATTTAGCCTGGGTGATACCTGCTTGGTTGTGAGCAGTTAGAGACGTTGATTAGAGCACTAGGTATAATCTGTCATTCGTGCTCTGTACGAGACTTGTGTTTTACCAAATGTGCTGGGTAAATTTTGTTGCTGTTTTATTGAAGTAGGTTAATGTGGTTTTCTTATTTTATAGGTCATACAAATCTGACACGACATGGCTCCTGTCCAGCGCTGCGTGGTGTTCCTGTGTGGCAGTGTACCTGGGGATCACCTTTCACGTTAAGGAAGCTTTTCAATCTGTATTTGCAAATGTTTTTGGGTTTTGTTCCTTTTTTTTAGTATTTCTACTGTGTAGAAAGTTTAGATCTGGTGAATGTAGCCCTCAGTGTTGGTTTGCACTGAGATTTTCCCTATTTGCTATTCACAGAATTTGGGCTAAGGCAATGCTGTTTCGTACAATAATGTGCTAAATAAGCCTATGCATTCCTTCCTGTGTAGGGATGCACTACTCCGAGACAAAACCTCCCTGGAAATTCAGTTACCTGCAAAAATCTGTTTCTTTCACTTTGTATCCTGATTGATACTGGCAACTGCAGAAAACTGCCATATTTCTGAAAATTTATTTGCTGTGTTTCACTTAAGCTTTTGCAAGACAAATTTCCGTTCAGACTTTGTATCCATAGCGCACTTCTCTACTCTTCCTTATAACAGACCTGGTAAGGGAGTGAGTTGCTTCACTGTCGTTAACACAAGGAAGTGTGAAATGTAAAGCAAAAGTCGGTGTGCAGTAATGATTAACTTTTCCTCCCACTTGTTGCTTGTCTGTGCATCATTAAATATACTTTTACTTCTGCAGACCTGTCAGTATACAAGAGGTTTGGAGCGCAGGTTTCAAACAGCGCAATGGGCAGATGCTTCAGCTTCCGACCTGAAGAACAGGTTCTGCAGATGTCAAAGGAACGAAATGTCTGCTCGGGAGCGTTACCGCCCTCTGGTTCCTCTTGCCTCCTCCCACTTTGAACTTGTTACCCTGGAGCTGAACTGTTTGAATAAGGACTGTGAGAGCTGCTTTGTGAGGACCGAGCTGAAAGCCCTTAACATGTAAAATGTAGAGGCGGAGCCTTCGAGCTCAGACTTTGCGGTTCCCTCCCTCTTCTCTTTTTTTTTCTTTTTNTTTTTTTCTTTTTTTTTTTTTTTTTGTCAAGCTTATGAAGGCTCCGACACACCGTGCGGAGAAGCTGGGACAGCTTGTGGGCACTGTCCGAGAAGGTACGGAGGTGAGTGTGGTTTTGTTTGGGCTTTGCTTTATTTGAATTTGCTGCTTTCTCTTTCAGGATCGCTGGGGTGTGCTTCTAATGCTTTGGCTCGCCCTTAGAAGTTAGCAATAATTTTATAATACGGTACCACAGAAACAGATACAGCGCTGTACCAACAGGCTTTGATACTGCTTTTGGTTTTGTATAGAGAACGTGATGTCTAATGCTTCTTGTAATTTGCTCCTGCTCTTGTTCAGGAACCTTGGAATTCTGTTAGTCTTAACTTTTTAGATTCCCTGATCTCATAGGGATGGAGTGAACCGCATTTGTCACTTAAGCTTAGACTTTCTAAGTGGATTCTGTGATCTTCCCCACAAGACACTAGCCCTTTTATTCGGAAAGAGTAACTGGAGTTGAGCTTTCACAGGTATACCAAACCAAAACTGACTTGGCTAAGTGAGGCTGAATGTAAAATAAGCTTTAGATACTAAAATAAAATGCCTGTTAAGTAATATAGCCTGGTTGATTCTGTGACTGAACCGTTGTTAAGCACTAACTTGGAAGAGAAGCTGCAAGTGACCTTTCAAAAGGGTATGCATTGTTTGGCTGCTTTTATGTTGTTGTTTGGACTGTGGAGAAAGAATCATCACTTTCTTGTCAGGAAAATGTGGGTAATGATTGCAGAGATATGGCAAATAATAAGGATGACCAGATAGCTAGTGCTGTGTCTGCTTCAAATGCCTTGGGCTCCAGAGTCTTGATGTAGACCTTGAGCTTATCCCTGAATCCTGAGGGTGATTATTTCTGGAATCATGTTTTGTTTCATTGTAGAGGTAGCTTCAACTGTTGAAAAATAGAGTAAGAGCCACTCCTGATGGTGGTAAGTTTCAGAAATGAAGTTGATGCCATCTTCAGAATTTAGCTTCAAGTTTAAGTTCTTTATGCTTGAAATAAATTGGTAAAAGTTTTGTCTATTAGAGTTTTACCTCATCTTATTTTTGGGGAAGTGGAACGGGAACTTTAGCTGGAGAAAGTTCTTTTACACCTAGTAAGATGAGGTGTGAAGGAGCTGTTTAGGTCAGATGAAGGACAGAGGGCTGTGAGGAAAGGTAGGTGACTGCTGATGAAGTGTGTTGGTTATCTAAATGCAGGCAAGATTGTATGGTGTCATGGTTATTGCTTTCTGATGGCCTCAGTGCCAGTGTGTGAAAAGCAGATGAATAAATGTGAACATGTTGCTGAGCTGATGAGTAGGTGGGTTACTTGGTTTGGATTGTCTGCCTCTGTGCACTGAGGCCGGTAACACATGGGTAAAGACTGGCAGGATAGAGGTATGTGTGACATGACACACCAGTTATCAGTGGGCTCCTTCCAATTGCTAAGCAAAATCTTTTACTGTACCTACTTTTGTCATACATGTTTGTATAATATAAGTCTGTAAAACTGAGTCTTGAAGCATTAAGGAGTTGCTGATTCTTGCACTAAGTGACTCTGTTGGGAAGATCAGCTCCTGTACCACATGATATTTTGGTACTTCTCAGCCCAAGAGATCTTATTCTGATCGTGTATCTAAGGTGTGACTTCCTGTCTAAAGCCAGGAGGATTTTAATTGGAGTATTTTTTGTTAGTCTAATCCTTACATAAGCCTTAAAGTAAATCTTTTTTCTCTTACTGCCCTTGCAAGAGGTTCTCACCTTAGAGAACCACAAGTCTTAAAAGGCCACAGATACTCAAGTTAACTCGTGCATTGTTTTTGGTAAGTAAATGAGACTTTTCAGTGGAGTGTCTTGTCTGGAAATGTCTGTAAAACCTTACCAAATTCTCACCTTCAAAACCACGGCAAAATTTTCAGTCACTCTTTGCTTTTGACTGGCTTTTTTTCTGGCTGTGCAAAAGTGATAGCTCTCTAGTTTATGGCCAAGCTCTTTTTACATTGTCTGAAAAGGCTTTTCTAATGTGACATTCACAGTATCTGTAATTTATGCTGAATTAAAAGCTACTCAGTTCTTACCCTGAATTGTCTGAGAGCACCGAAGTGAATGTTCCTGCAGGAAGTCCTTCCCACTGTGTTCTTGTCAAGAACATCCACGTATTGCAAAAAGCTGCAGAGGTCAAAGATTTAAATTATTTTTGTAAAAAGAATTTTTACTCTTCTTAGGAATATAAGGTACAGAATCTAGTGTTCTTAAGTTCTGTACTCACAGTGTCAGAACACCTCAAACGACTTTGGTTTTAAAATAAAATGTATGGATTACTCAGTTCCTAAACACAATTCAGAGGGACCAACTATGACTGGAATTTGTTATCAGCCCTGTTAACTTTTCCAGAGCTGAGAAAATGACTCTATGAATTCGAGTGGGTAATAGTATGAGACCTTTTTCAGTGAAGACAGTACCTCAGGTACTGAGGATCATCTGAATTTCCTTTCACTTACTTCCACTTGGGCCTGTCTCTGAGCTAACCTCTGCTCCCACAGATAACACGGCCTCGCTCAAGGACTGCAAACCTCCTGTACATTGCTTATTGCAAGAATTCTGAGGGCACCTTTGGAATGAGTAATAGGTAGAGACTGTGCATTCAGGATCAGCTGATAGTGATGAAAAGGCCTGTATAACACAAGCCAAGTCTTTTTCCAGAAGGGCAGCTACTCTCCCTCCCTGACCCCTGAACTAACCATAATGTACAGAGTAGAACATCTCAGCCCAGGTTTTCCTGCTAGTCATTATGAAGTCTTGGACTTCCACATTACTGCTTGGAACACAGACTTGAAATCTGTGGGGAATTTCCAAACCTTTTATTCATTGTTTAACTGCCTCCATTTTGTGGGGGTGGAGCACTTGCCTTCAGCACACATAAGTACACAGTAAAGCCATTGGATAGGTACCTGTAAAACTGCAGGCTGTGACAAATCTGAACACATGCTTAGGCAAAGTTCTGACTTCCCTTCCTGTTGTTTTTCTGTCTGGCAGACTGCTTGTGATAGTCTGTTATTGATAGACACTTTCAGTGGAGACATCACAAGCAGGTCTACTGCTTCAGTGTTTTGAGAATCCTGGGGTTTGCTTTGCAGGAGGAATAATAACTAACCAAGAACAGTGGTAGCTGGAACCTACACTCCAACTCTTTGATTTTCAAATAGAAATAGAATGAAAATAACAAAGTCATCACTGAAGAGATAAGAAGGTAAAAAGGATGGGGTTCCAGATGGGGAGGTGATTCTTCAGGCTGTTATGTTGTGAACAACTCCCTCAGGTGCAAAATGGCCACAATAAAATGCACTGAGTCAAGTGCATGGGGCTGTGCTGATGAGAAAAGCCGTGTAAGACGTGTTGCTGAGCTTCTAGCTGCTTGGCCCTTGCATCTCAGCTGTTACAGGGATCACTGTTTGGTCTGTTCAAGGTTGAATTTCAAGCAAGTGTGAGGTAAATGTTAAAACAAGCACTGAAATAATCTTAGAAGTGCAGTTTCTTCATATCTGTGGGCCTGAAAGCATTAGCTGAGTGAGACTTTCATATCCATTTGTGTCAGAAATAGAGTGTGCAGCTCGAGGTTGATTTCTGTATACCTGCTGCTGATCTGGCCCTGCATTTCTCTGTTGTTTCTCACAGCCTCACTTGTTTCCATATAATTAAAGAATGGCTCCTGGAGAAGCTTCTGGCATCTTAATTGTCAGGGAGCTCTGTATTGCCTCAGAAATCAAGAGGGAAATGAGGTGGGAAGGTGAAAGAGCTTTACATATTAACATTCCTGGGAGAGATTTGGAGTGCTGCAGAAACCGTGCAGTTCCTGTCCCCTCCAGGTGCTGTTTGCCGAAGGCCGTTACACAGAAACTTGCAATACCACTTTTTGTACTGAATCACACGTGAAGAGGATGTCTCTTCAGAGCTTTCCCTGCAGGACTAGTTACTATAAAATAGCTTAAAAGAAGTTCCTCCCCTCCTCTTTTCCCCTTAAATGTCCTGTGGTCCCTTCCCCAGCTTGTTATTCCTGATTTCCTAGTGCCCTTGGATGCTAGAACATAAATGTTTTCTCTGCCTTTAACTGAAAATATGTAATTCATGTTCAGTTTATTAAAAAAAAAAAAGGCAAGGAATGGAGCCTGAGGAAAGAGAAGTGTGTAACTGAGGTGCCTGGAGGGAAGAGGCTGTGTAGCCTGCAGAGGAGAAAGTAAAACCAGAGAATTTCGGCATGTGTTCTGTGCTGGCATTGTGCAGGGGACTGCTGCAAGAATGAAGTGAGATTTCCTGCATCAAGCAGAACATATCAGTGATGTGTCTGCACTGGCTCTGAGTGGAGCTGAAGGCAGCTTGTCCACTGGCTGAAACTGAAAGACTGGCAGAAACTCCCCTGGCTTCGCAGTGAGCCTGTAAAAAGGTGGGTTCATAATGCCCACCTAGAGCTGGCTTTTGTGTGGGTTTGGGGTCTGTGTGTGGCTTTTCTTTACACTTGGATGGGCATGGTGGATTTGGTGCTATATGCTTTGGGTAGTGAGACTGTAGCATATACAATTTTGGTTTTGGATCGTCCTTGAAGTAACTTAACAGGATGTTTTTTTTGTTAATTACAGCATAGTGGGTGACCTATCTCACTTCTGTACTTCCCTGCCGTGAGGTTGGACCTATTCTGAATGAGAGGAGATGTTGAGGCAATGTTATTTATTGACTAACAAAGTACTAAGTCCATGATAAGATGGTGAACAAAGCAGAGCTGTACTTTGACATTTATTGGATTAGGCCCTAAAGACTTGCAGCCTTGTAGCAAGTCCATTAGTTAGTGTTTGTGTGTGTCACTGTCCTCTCTCTGACGAATGAGACTGGATTGAGTGGTTCACAGACCTATTCTTGCTAATGGGGAAGGAGATTCATTAGTTGAGAAATTAGTTTGGATGTTTGGAAAGAAAAAAATACAGCCTTCTCCAAGCTGCAAGTGTGAGCTTTGTAGTATACACACGTAGCAGTCACTTTCACTCAGTTTCTGCCTAATAGTAGGGTCATGTGGAGAAATACCCACTTGAAAAGAGTCTATGCTTTTGATTCTGTTCAGGTTCTTTCCTGGGGTAAATGAAAATGTTGCCAGCTGTGCAAATTTTGATCAGTCTTAGGTCCAGGATGGTGACTAAGCTCCCAAGAATGTCTGAAAGATGATCTTTATAGACAGTGGCGTTAGATGAGTCCACACAAAGCAATGTTTTACCAACTAATTTCTAGGAGTATTTATTTGAAACAGTCTGAATTGCAAACCAGAAGAATTCAATGCTCCCCACCTCAAATCTGTTTTATAGAAGGTAGTTAATCTTAACAAAAAGCAGCATGTGACCCTAAGGAGAAAGCAAATGAAACAGATCTGAGATGTTTGAAAGAGCATGTACACTTGCTTTAAATTGCAAAGGAATTTGGGCATTTACACTTATTTAAATTGATGGTGTCAAACTTTAAAAGTAATCTGAGTTGTAGGAGACTTGGAGAGGACTCCAGCTGACTCTCCCTGGCACTTATTTCTGTGTCCTTCTATGATCTCCAGTTTTGAAGTCTGTCATGACTGGTTTCTATGTGTAAAGCTTTCAGGAAATTCAGATGTTCAGTAGTGTAGACTTTTAGAGTATTTGCACAGTGTTGTAAGGAGGGAGCTGTGGGGTAAAGATAATAGTCTGGACTTGGATTTGCAGTACTTAAATACTAGATTGTCCCATCTTTGCAGCTTTCATTGAATGGTCATGTTTGCTCATCTCCTGAAGTTGTGTGTAGCTGGCTCTTGTAGTGTGTGCACATGTGCTTGATATTCTCCAGTGGTATAAAGCCTCCTTACTGATGTTTGGCTGTGTCAAACACAGCCACAGTTTTATTTCTTTCCAGTTACTCAGAGTAGGTTAGAGAAGTGACATCAGAACAGAGATCCAAGATCCTTTGGTGGGAGTTGTGTCCATTTTATATAGGAAAATGTAGTCATCAGTGCTGTTAAACCTGTGTTCTGGATGTGTCTGTGTCTGAAAGGTTCCAATTTATCGTGATTTGCTTTTCACATTGTCCCAGTTTGAGGAGAAGTATATATCTGCTATGGAATTGTTTGTCTTGGTAATCATGTAAGTGGTCAAAAACTACAATAAATGTGCTGAAAGGTGGCTGGGATCAAGCTGGTAAAAACCTGCTTTTAATTAGGGTTGTGCCCTCAATTCACTGCTGATAGTTGTTAGCATTTTACCTCACCATTTAGCTAACAAGATATATTTTAATTCCTGTTCTCTCTGTTGTCCTTCTGTTGCTTAGATTTCTTGTGTACTGTCCCACTAGGCATCCTCAGGAGAGAGCTTACTGTTTCCCACTGACTTGCAGAGCATGTGTTGCCACCTCCTTTCTAACTCCCCAGCCTAAGTTATGCCTTGGTATTGAAGTCATTGATTGGTACAGCAACAAACTGAACTACATCAACTTGGTTAAAATTCTTCAAAAGAGGCTGGGGAAAAAAAAGAAAAAAAATAAAGCAGGGAGGTGGCTGACTGGTAACACTGAGAGTATGCATGTTATCAGTGTTGGTACAGATCTGTTGATTCCAGATGCCATTGGAGCCCATAATCTGCATCTCCTCTTTACTGGGACTCACAAATTCCCATGTGCAGTCCAAGTGTCGTTTTCCAGCAGTTACTGTTCCTGACAAGATCTTCCTCTCCCTGTTCTGTCTCTGAGACTTTGTGTGATCTGTAGTGAAAAAAACTGTCACAAATTTAAACTTTTGTAAAGTCATATTTTTGTGAAGCCAAATGGCACAGTAGGTATAGGTCTGAAATAAATGATTTTGATTTAATAATGAGCCTCCTCCCTTGCGTAAGGAATATTCAGTTATATCATGCAGCAAAAATGCAGAGCTCACTGCGTGTGCAGGTCTACTTAGAGCTGTGAGGGATGGCTGAGGAGGAGCTGACAAGTGGGAAGTGTTCCTTTTAAGTGGTATGACTGTGTTCTGGGTGTAAGGTAAAGTATCAGTCTGCTGGCAAGATAGCCTCATGTCCTCCTTACAGGGTCGCCTTGCTGCTCTCCCCCTCCAGTTTAACTGAACTGTTTGCTGGAGCACTCGGTGTCATGGGCCAGTTTGGTTTGTGTGCTCTGTCCCTCGGGAAGAAGAGTGTTGTATCACACCCTAAGGTGTGGGCTTGCCCCTCGACCCGTGGTACTGAGGCAGAGTTTTTTCGTGTTGCAGTTGCGGTGGATGCGGGTGCATGCCTGGGCCTGCAGGCTCTCCCCATGGAATTGCCCAGTGAACAGAGCTGCATTCTTTAAAATGAGCAGCATGTCATAGTGAGTAGCAGCAGAGTTTAACAGAAAACTAAAGTTTCAGATTCAAATGCTTTAAAGTTTTGGTGGTTTTTTTATCTTCCCATTTAATAGTGTTTGTTCTTTTATCTTATGGATCTGCTTCCTTATCAAAATACTGGGGTCACAGTGATGACTTAGATTTTTAGGTTTCATCCACAGTATCAGTATATCTGTTCTGGAAGCATATCTGAGCTTGTCTGAGTTCTTGTGGTTGCCACATGTTTCCTACTGGAACAAAAAAAAAAGGTCTTGGGGATAATAAACCATATATTACAGTGAGTTAAAAATGGCTAAAGGGTTGTTAATGTTGTACACCGCTGTTTTCTTTCTTTTCCTCTGTAAGAGGTAAGAGATATCTACTCTGTCTTTAGGACTTGAGGTCTCCTTTCCTAAGGGAATATGGAACTTTCACACAACAGTACTTGGGTAGGGTTCTTCACTTGGCCCCTGAATCTTCCTCTCTGATACCCAACTGAATCCTGCAGTGTTTTTAAGGATTGTGTGTTTTTTCTGTGGCTGCCTAGGAGTTGTGCTGCCTAGTTCTTGGGGAGAAGGGCTTTTAGGTTGTTTGCCTTTATTTATTTTTTTTTTTTTGTAAATGGGATTCTGAAGGGGAGGTAAGGGGGAAGCTGAGGACCTGTACAGAAGCTCTAAAAGGCAGGACTGAGTGAACACCTTTTGCATGAAACAGGGAGTCATGTAGAGCCTTCCTGAGTCACAGTATCTTCACTTTCAGATGGGAGGAAAGCGTCAAGAACGTGTGTTTGCCATGATTCAAGAGAGCAGAATAGTCAGTGTGCCATGCAATGTGAAGTACTGCAGCAGTGCCTGTCAGGTGTCAGAGCAGCTCCAGAAGTGCTGTTCAGTGTAGTTTTGGGTGGTTCAGTAGACACAGTTGACTTAACTCCTGAGATGTCTTCTGATGTCTCGTTTTGGTTCAGTCCTAAAGTTCCAAAAAAACCCCTTGAGTTTTCTCTCGTCAGACAAATCAGAGCCCGGTGCAGTTAAAGCAAACATACTGAACAAATGTGCATTTTCTAACTCATTCTGATGACTTCTTTTTTGTATTCAATCTACCTTACTTGACATTATATATTTTGTCATGCTCAGGAGATTTTGGAGACACTTACTAATGCTGGGTTTGGAAGGTGTAGGAGCGGCTGCACGGGATAGTGATCCTGCAGGATCATACCTTAGACTCTTCCTCAGCTGGTTTTTCTAAGTATATTTTCCATCCTCAGCAAAAGTTTACAGAAATGCAAAGTATAAGCAATGAATGGAAATAGACAAGAAATGTAGTCACAGAAATGTTTAGTATTAAGCAAATGTTGCCTTCAACAAAAGATTTCTCTTGTATTTTAATCTATAAGGACCCTGGGGGTTACAGGGTCATTAATTCTCCTGATGAATATCATACAACTTCTTCAAATAATAGAGTGATTTCAGGTCCTGGAATATTTCAGGTCTGATGGGACCTCAGAAGGAAGGTGTCTGGCACAGCCTCCTGCTCAAAGCAGGTCCAGCACTGAATGGACACCAGGCTTCCCCTTGGCACGAGGAACCCGATTCGTGCTACGGTGCTCGTGCAGTTAGCACTGGGTTCCAGTGGTATCTTACAGATTCCTTCTAGTCACTGATACAGTGAAATGGTTGAGAGGTGTGTGCACTGGCTGTTTTCTGGTTGGGTAGGCTTTTTCCTTTGGTTTAACCTTGCTACAATGCTGTTGCTCTGTGTGTAAAAACCAAAAATAAACAAACAAACAATCCCCAAACCAAACCCTAGCATTATTTCTTTGCTGAAGTTCTGTCTAGTTTTTAACATGTTATTGTTTCAGTGGCATGAACCCTTTCAGGCAGACCTGTACTCAGTGCTTTGTATGTAAATATATCTTTGGTATTAATTTGGAGATTAAAAGAAAAAGGAGTGAGCATCTTTGATAAGCTGTTACCTCTCTCCTCTTGCAATCCAGTCGGTTTCTAAAGTCTGTCCTAAATTTATAATTTTGGGTTTGGTGATTCTGCCCATGCTTTGTGATAAGCATATTCTTTGCTAAATTAATTTCACCCCCAGATCTTTTCCATTTAAATGTGGAAGCAGGTTGTTGTAATGCTAGTGAAACTCCATGGGATGGTCCTGTGAAGCTCTGCTGCGAAGCTGCTGCCTTGGGCTCCTCCAGGGTGTTGCTTCACTGAGTGACATGCTTCCTGTCAACAGAAGAGATGCTGACAAGAGAGAGAGTGGAGAAGGTGGGGCTTGGTGAAAGAGTTGCAGAGAGGAAGTGTCTTCCCAAAGCAGCAGAATGAGGGACCAAAGACAAGAAGCACAGCTCCAGGCTGGTAGCTGCTGTAGCAGGGGTGTCTCTCAGTCGTTTCTTGCTGTTAATTTCTCATGCACACCCCCCACCCACCGACCCATTTCTACTCACTTTAAATTAGCAGTGATGCTTCACTGCCATCTCTCTTTTAAAATAATGTCAAACTGGATCTGTGCTTTCACAACAAAACATGTTAGGGCAATGCTTCAGAGCTGAACTGGTAATTACAAACTGAAGGAGACTCCCATAGATTCAAACAGTTACCAGCACGAGGCAGGAGCCCAGGTTTCTCTCCTGTGTGATTGCTGTTTTGGAGCAAGCTTCTGACCTCCTTACTCTGAGGAGGTACCTATCTGAAAGCTGTTCAGAGGTGGGCCTGCTGTAGCCACTGGGCAGGACATGGGTAAGAAAGGGGGAAGGAGGATGCCAGGCAATGGTGGGGCACAGGATGGAGATGGTTGACAGCATAGAAGGGGAGAAAAGAGCTTTAAAGTGTAAGAAACAACTGAATGAAGGAGGCAACTTCACAGCAGATGTATTCCAAATAGATCTGGAAACTAGCTGATATGCTTAATCCTTCTACATAAGTAAATGAATGTGTGTGTAGAAATCAAATCAGACCCAGGGTGAGTACTCTGGCTGCTGGAGAAGTTGCTGCTGGCAAGAGCATAATTTCCTATGATAATATAAAATACTGGGGTGAGGAAGAGAGGAGTTGGTGTCTCCTGTTATGTGAGGAGCTCTCTGGGTATAAGCAGCTGCTGAGGTGGGTGCATTCTGTGTCATCAAGCAATGTGCCTGTAGTAAATGTTGTGTAGTAAATATTGTGTAGTAAACAGTTACAGCAATTTCCTCTACTTAAAAAACCCCAAACATGTCTTCTGCAGGTTTGCAATGTGGAAGAGACCCTGGGAAGAGCCACTGAGTACTTGTGACTATTTTGCTCCAGGGAGGGGCCATCACATCTGTTCTATCAAGACTGCACTGCAGGATAGTCCTTTCTCCAGGCTGATAATATAAATTCTGCCCTTCCATGCACGGAATATGTGTCAGCAGGATAAAAGCAGGACAGTATCCTGAATGTGGAGTTCCAGGGAGGGCAGTCACTGTGACTCTGAAGTAAGCCAGCAACAGCCTCAAATTATTGATTTTTCTCAGATACTCTCACTGCTCGACTGACTCTTTCTGCAGATATCTATTCTGCAATACTTGCCTTGACTTGGAGCAAGCACTCTTCCTAGGGTGCTCTGAATCCTTGAGATGGCTCTGACTTCTCCAAAACCTATACCAGGGGATTTGACACAAAGAGAAGAACTTGTGGCCCGTGATGGAAACTGTGCTCACTTCCTGTCTGCAAACGTCATCGCAGTAGGTAAGTGAGAGGTTATCATCCTTTCACATAATAGTGTGGTATTGACAATACTTTTTCTCCCAATTTACTTTTATTATATTGAAATTTTGTGTGGGACTTCTAGTTTTCCTTAAACTTGTTGGATGGATTTGTGCTTGTATGTTTCTCATTTCCTTTTTTCTGTGTAGCTGGTATGATGACTAGAGTTTAGATGAAGTGTATTTAAACAAAACCAAAGAAACAAAAAAACAAACAGCAAAAAAACTCCCAAACCAACCAACCAAAACACCCCAAACAACCCCCACCTAACCCCAAAATAAAAACCCTACCCAAACAAACCACCCTTCATAACAGCAAAGTGTCACTGCTCTGGCCTGTGCTTCACCTGTTCGGTGGTTGGTGGCACATATGAGAGGAGTAGTCTACTTAGACTAACACCTTAACCCTTAAAATCTTCATTAAAAGCAGTTTCTTGGTGATTTTAATAGTGAAACTTATGTATGTGTGTTATAAATTAATTGATATTAAACTGCTTGCTTTTTCAGTGTTCATTAAACACAAGCTGAACTATCAACCCCTTTGGCACAATTAACAGGTAGATTGGAAGTATGGGGTCAGAGCAGACTTATTTACCAGACCTTCAAACAGTGCAAGTTCACATCTGTAACAAACCAGCCCTGAATCACTGTCTGACTTAGGGGAGATGCCCAGAACCCACTTCAGCCACAAAATGCCTGGGATCCCTTCTGATCTTCAACTGATTATCTCGTGGCAGGGAATATTTCAACTATTGGTTTGCTAAAGGTGTGAAGTTTTACAAGATCAAAGCTGAGTGTGTTTGAAGATCCTTACCTACCTGCTTTTGAAGCCACAGGTGATGTGCCTGTCATCCATGATTTGTTAACAGAATCACAGCACTGGTGCCTTCACACAGCAGAGGCATCCATCGTGCTGTGCGTGCCTTCCCTCGGGTCTCTGGGCATGTGAGGTCCATGTGGTTGAGTAGTGTATTTCTGACAGAAACAGGCTTCCAGTGTAAAGCCAAGCCACTGTACACAAACTGTGCTCTTGCTTTCAGATTCCTGTGTACAAATGCAGTCAGAACCCACTGCTGGAGTGCTTATTCTCACTGCTGCTCGTCCCCAACAGGTAGTGGGTATCTGAGTTTGCAAATGTGGCTTGTAGATGTTAACACCTTTCTGAAAGAATGTGAATCTGAGCACAGTATTTTTAGCTGCCTCCCAATGCTGGTGAGCAGAGATGTTATTCTGAAAGATGAATTAATTAGCTGGAATATCTTTAGTAGCCCTCTTTGGCAATTAATGTAGGTTGGAAACAGTGATGTGAAATGAAGCTGAGGAGACAGGTAAACACAGATGAGAGCAAAGGAGTAGAAGTCGTAGTCTTGGTGGTTTAAGAGATAAGTACTGGAATTCAAAAGGAATGTGTAGCATTTTTCTTTGCAGGACAGGTAGTCAGAAGATGGCTTTTGAACGTAGTGCTCCTAAATATTGTGTTCTTAATCCTTGCCAGATATATTCCAGAGGGAATGCTTAATGCTGGGAAAACCCAGGAGGAATCACTGCAGTAGAATGCAGCTATGAAGTCCATAAGAGCTGCAAAGGGAAACCCAACGTCTTCAAAGCAAAACATTTTTGGCCACATTTTAAAAATATAAATTAGTGTCATAGAATTAGACTGTCAAAACAGATTGCAACTTTTTTCCTTGATTCTTTCAAGTGCTTCTGGAAAATCTTTCTTGATGAGAGCAGGATTTATACTGCCTCAGGTCGTGGCTTTGTGCCACGAAGTTGTCTGAATTGAGCTGAGAGATGCAAAGCTCAAAGAATAACTATTGTTAGCTGTTGGGTTTTTTCTTTTTTTTTTGAGTGTTGACAGCTTGTGCAGAGGAAAATGAGCTCTTCTCATAGGAAGCTTGAGATAACAGATGTGATTTTGCACATCAGGTGTTGACGGGGGGGAGTGGGTAGGAGGAAGGGAATTGTGTAATTGATGTCTGTGGCAGATGAACTTGTGCTACAGAGAGATCTTGAGGAGGAGCTGGTTTGCTTCATTAAAATGTTGATTTCCCCCAAGATTTTAATTGGAACTTCATGTATTCGATACAGGAGTCATTTACTTGAAATGCATTCTCGTTTACTGCCTGTGGTCATGAAGTAGACAGCACCAGTTTTGGTGGGGGTCTCAGGAGTAAGATGCTATGTTGCAGTTTTTCTATACCATGTAGCCTGACTTTCAGGGAACCAATTTTTCTTCGGAGGAAGAATTGTAATTTGTTGCCTCCTGAACAAGAACTGTCCATTATACACTTCCACACTTACAGCTCTATCGGTGCTACTTAAGACAAAAGAGCAAACAAAGAGAAATAGCTGGAGGGGAAGAAAGTCTTCATTGTGCCTGCGCAGCACTTCCAGCATTCCGATGCAAGTGGGTCTGAACCTAAACAAAAGCTGGTCTGCAGCTCAGGAATCCCTTTGCAGGCTTGTTCAGAACACCCACTTGACTTGGTGCTTAACTCCCTAATTAACTCTTTATAGGACTCCTTGAAATGCCGTTTCTTGACAGCTCTTATCATAGTTTGCCTTTGTGTTGTAATAAGTGCTACGCAATGATCACAGCACTCTTGAGCTTTTGTTTTGGGTAGCTTGTGCTTTCAGATATGACACTTCAGCTTTATCAAGCCTGTGCTGTCAAATGCAACACCTCAGCCTTCTGGTTTGGGCAAATATAGCTGCAGGAAAATTTAGGAAAGAACAAGGGTTAACTCACAGGTTGGAAAAAAAATAATGCAGTTAAATGTTCTTCAGTCGATCATTTGTCTTCATGTTATGGTAGCTACCTACAACCTACTTCTGTACCATACTTCCTAATCTTAGATGGATTGAAGCTCTTAGCATTCTTCAGCAGCTTTCTGGTTTGTTTGGCCAGTTGAGACAGTTTTCAAAACTTGTTGCTTTTTTTGGAATAAAAATGCTGCATTTCTGTGTAGGCTGTATATAGATGAGGAATATGATTGCTATGTAAAAAGGAAATCTGGGTGGAATGCAATTAAGTTTTACATAATTTTGCCAAATAATGTGATTCAACATTACAGCAGCATTGGGAAAGTTGAAAATCAAGGAGGTATATGGCTAATTCGGTAATCCTCTATTTTTCAAGTATGTTCTGGCATGTCTAGACTCACTTTTCCCTTGTAATCTGATGAAAGAGTGTTTTGCATAGACATGCAAAATCCTGTTTGCTTAGATATACAGTGCATCAGATTAGCCTGGAGAAGTGTTTAAGACGGCCTTCAGCATGGGGCTCTAACTGCCTGTCTGCACGAGCAGTGCTTCTGTCATGGCAGGGGTGGCACTCCCTGTCCATCCCAAACCCTTCTACGGTACCAGTTTAGCTGAAGAACGGCCACACAAGTGCTGTGACATGAACCACCAGCTGTCTGAAAGGAGCTGGAGTGGCAGCTGGGTTTCTGTGAAACTGCCAGTTGGAGATGTGAACTGAGATGTGAACCGAACTGTTCTGCATGTGGTGGTGGCAGAAGAGTGAGCACTGGGTCAGGGGGTTCCTTTGGGGATGCAGTTTAAATAAAATCTGAGAAGCCACACTGTTTATCCCAAGTGCTTGAACTTAAATATGTAATTCTCCTTGGATTGGTACTACACAGACAGTGGATACTGTCACCAGTTCTGACACCAAATCCTGGTCTCAAGAGATTGTATTTTCAACACCTCTTTTCCTACCTGAATGGAAGGTAAGTGTAAGAAATGCTGCAAGCTGCTGTTTGTCCTCCCCTTGCTGCAGAAGCAGAGATGGACAAGTGAGGCTTGCAGAATGCAGTTTCCTTTGGCAGTGTCGTCTTTAATGTGAAGTGTTTGTGAGTGCATGGACTGCTGTAATCAGGACAGGAATCTGAGGACAGTATGCTGGACTGCTCAGCGGACACAGCTTCTGGTTTGGATGCTGTTGCTGGCTTCTTGCTTGACTGGTTTTGTAGCTTCACTTTGTCCTGCTGTTGTTTCTTAATTTGATTATATGTAGGAATTGCTATTCCTGCACAACAGATGCTTCCCAATCACGTTTGGGTCTTTATTAGTGCTGAAAAGTAAGTAATAATAAGGTGCAACCTAAACACTTCAGGAGTGAAGTGACTGTGGTAAGGTCTTCTAGACAGTGACACTCACAGGTGCTGGTACCAGCTCTTTGGGGACTGTCCTGTGAAGTACAACCCGTGTATCCCCAAAGGGGCCTGACTCCTGGCAGTTTTGCATAGCTAGAGGTATTTAGTTAGTGAGAATAGGTTTGCTATATTGTTTATTTTCTTCTCTTACATAAACACTGAACCAACAAAAAAGGCCAAGCTGCCCCATCTAGACACGCAAAATTCAGTCTCTGGGTTGTTTTATCTCCCATTAAGAGGTGAAAAACTCGTGAGAAATTCGTGCCATTTACAAAATGCGGTGTGTCTTGTAAAGAAGAAAATGCTTTTGTCATTCTGGGTGAGCAAGAGCAGCTTAACGGCCGCCGCTGGGGTGGGACAGGCGGTGGGACAGGTGATGCTGCTCGCAGAGTATCGCCAGGGGGCAGCCGTGTGCTGAGCTCTTGCGTGGCGCCATGGGCATTCGTGTGCTGCACATGCCTTACGCATCTGTGCCGGGCACCGGTCTGGGGCTGCTGCAGAACGAGAGGTGCCGTGGAGACCCTTGGCTCAGCCTGCAGCCCCTGGTCCCTGTCAGCCTGCCCGCAGAAGAGGGCTGAGCCGAGGGCTGGTGAACGCTTGAGCCCAGGTTACAGGGACTCTGGTCCTGGCTGCCAGGGGAAGCTTAGCAGAAACTGGGACAATCATTTCTGTGATGGCTCATTAGAGTTTCTCTTACAGATTATTTCAGCAATTGTAACTTAAAAGAAAAGCTGTTCTGTGATGTTCTGTGATGCTGTGCAAGTCTTTAGTACTTAATATTTGTTTAAGTGCACCTCCCAAGCCCCAAGTTTTAGGAAATCATTTGAAGCTGGGTAAGATCTGGATGATTACATGTAAAGGCAATGCTTTACACCTTGTCACTGGTTTGCAAAGAGTGATTCCTTGTAAGCATCCCTGATATGGGGTGTATTTCCATGTAATTATTGGACTAAAAACTAATCTTACAGTAATGCACACAGCTTAATTCTTTTTTTAGCTGATTGAGGAGTGTTTGAGTAATTTTTGAGGCCTGTGTTAAGATCTTTTATGGTTTACATGGTTTGGAAACTAAATCACTTGAGTGTAACTTTGTTTCTTCTTTCACTTCCACCAAAATATCCTCCCTTAAGTTTTCTCGCTCCTTCTCCTGTGTGTGTGTTACTGCCTGTAGAGTTGTTGGCAGTATGCAGCGGGAAACGGGGTGCCTCAAGCAGCAAACTATCCGTTTGCACACCCGTTCCGGAGCCTGGGGCAAGACTATCGCCAGCCCAGTGGTCTGTCTGCATCGCTGTTGCCATCTACTGGATGGACACGCAAGTGCTGAGCTTGTGCACGACCCTGACTAACAAGGAGAGACTTTTGAACAAGCTATTTTTATCTGTATCTTCCAAGGTTTCTTAAGAAGTTCTTGTAAACAGTGCAGCGACGCAAACACGATGCATCAACACGACTCTCCTGCCATACACGACCAGTACTGTGCGTCCCCGAACACTGGGCTGCCTGTGGACGTGTCCACAGCCTCTGAACATTCACCTCATCCCTCTGCAGCACGCTTGGGAAAGCTTCTTGCTGCCCTGTCAGAGTGCTGCTATTCCTGGAGCGTTTGTACCTGCCATCACTTGATGGTTATTACCTGGAGCAGCTGCTGCTGTGTGCCCTCAGAACTGATGACTCTGCAGCCAGCACCAGAGCTCTAAAGAGGTGTGAGCATCTGGTAGCAGGGAAGTTAATTTCTAGAGTTTGATTCCTAGAAACTAGTGAACTAAGGAAAAATACTGCTCAGTCAGGTGGTTAGAATAAGTGCAGTATGTTTAGAGGAGGTAAACTAAGGTCTGGATTGACTGAACCACTGGTGGAACAATCAGAAATAGTCGTCGTGCTGCGAGGGGGAAAATATGTTCCTTTCATCCGTTTGGATGGGGGCTTAGCCTGTGTGGTTGTCAAAGATGGGGGTGGGGGAGAGGAAATCAGCATTTGTTAACAGAATCCAAGTATATTGGCATTATCTGTAGGAAGTTCTTAAGATACAGCCATTAGCTGTGAATAAGTCTGTCAATCAAACGAGCTCTGAAGGATGCTGTTGTTCTGAGCACTGTAAACGAAAGCCGAGTCTCTTCCTCACAAGTAAATTATTTGTATCTGCTGATAGTTCTGGTAAACTCAATCCTCCTGAAAGCCAATGAATGCAGCTGTAGCTAAGTGACTCTCAGGCACTGTGTCTTGCAGCACAGACTGTTGTCTGGCTTCCATTTGCTTTTGGAGTTTGGCACATGGCTCTTGAAAATCCGAGCCCTGTCAGTATGATACTGTGAGACCTGCCTGTCTCTAGGTGTTGCTTACCTCCCAAAATATTTACATGCCTTTCATCTACAAGCAGTTTTCTTTTTATCTTCAGATGAGACTCTTATCTGTCAGTTTGATCTGGGGTTAAATACCTCATCAGAGAGAGAGGTGCTTTGGTTCTTGAGAGAACAAATAACTTGTCTTCTGAACCAAGTCATAGTGGCTCTCTACAGTTACTGATCTGTTAGAAACTGCTTTGTGGGTCTGCTGCTGTCTGCTAGGTGAACCTAGGATTCTCTGGCTGCATCACCGGCTCTACAGTAAATAAAAACCAAAGAATGCTCTACCTCTGAACTCTATCTCGGTAAAGGAGAGGACAAAAGATTTTGCACCTGTTTAGAGACTGTCCTAATCACCTTAACTGCTGTTATCTCTTCTGGAGTCAGAGGGTCTGGTGGTTCCTGTAGACTGGTGGGATTGGTGATCGGGTCTAAGGAAAAAGTAATGGAAATAAAACTTTGGGTTTGTGTCAGAGGATAAACTTTGTGCTTACATATGTAGTTACTTAGGATGTGCAAGACTTAGTGATAGCCAGAGGCAAGAAAGTGTGCTTCAGCACAAGACACATCTCTCATAGTGGCAGCTGTTACTAGGAGCAGAGTTGCTGTCAAGATCAAGCTCAGAAGCCTGGAAACAGCTCGGTGAAGTTCACGACGGTCGTGTGCTCCAAGCACTGGCATTCAGGCTTGTGACTGCAGAACAGATTTGGCTCTTACCATTTACTGAGGATAAATAAGGGATAGATGGACAACAAAGTAGTTTTCAAACAGAGGGGGGAATGTTGGTTTGTGCTTCATTCAGTTTGCTGCCTTCCAGAGGACAGTGGTTAAGAAATTCTAGTTCTCTTCACTCCTTCTTCGCATGCGGCTTTAGGTAAAAAATTTACATCAGAAGTTTTTTTGTGGGCACAGATTAAAAAGCTAAAGCTCTCAAGAGATGCAGATATCTACAGAGCATATGGTACTCCAAGAAAACACTGGATTTGTGGAACTCAATCCTGGCTGATTGTACTGAACTGGCTATGAAGTCGGTTTTTATTAAAGAACAGGTGATTAAGAGGAGCACAATCATCCTTTCTTACATGACTGTAAATTCACAGCAAAGGACCAAGCGTGGTTCTGCTCAGCCACTTTGAAAATGTAAGGTGCTGTATACAGGTGCAGCTGCATCTTATTTTTCTGGAGGCACTGAATTTATTTTCTTTGCAGAGAATTGTGTACTGTTGGTTTGGATATTCAGGATTAGATGTTTTATTGGTGGAGAATAAATCGCTATTGGAGGTCTCTAGAATTTCATAGGATTTGTGATTCCTAATCACTCTGTAAGGGACAAGGGACACCTCAGCATTGTAAGAAATCACAGCTGTGGCAGTGTCACACTGCAGCTCCTTGCAAAGCAATGCAGGGGAACAGAGGAAATCTTAAAGGAACGTGAGCATTAAACAGCTGTCCTAAAGAATTCCCTGATGCCTTGGAGGAAGGGTCGTTTCAGTGCCAACAGATGCTGGAGATACCAGGAAGGAGATGTCAGTCAGTGAGGAGTTAATTGTTTGAGCAAAAAGTAGTTTAGATAAAATCCTACATCTTTTTCTCTTCCCTGCTTCCTTGGGTGCTGTGTACAGCGAAGGAGCTTGTACCACTGGAAAACTGACAGTGATTCCTCAGTGCCTGAGCTAATAAATGGGATGAAATTTAAAGTGCCTTCTCACACAAACAGAAGGAAGGACTTGCAGAAGAGGGAGCAAGACGGAGGGGGAATGCTGAGTATTTTTACATTTTAACATGGACACTTGAAAAGCCATTCTTATTTCTACAAGACAATGGATTTAGGAAGCCCACCGCCGAAACACAGTAGGTGGATTTACTTTTTTTGCCTTATACAGTAGAATTTTAGCTGGAGGATAAATTGTACTTGTGCTTATGGGCACAGTTGTTTGTTAGTACTTTGATAACATCATGTTACTCTTCCTTTTTTTCCCTCACTTGTCTAGAGATATTTATTTAGCTGCTTGACCCTGTTTGTTTAGAAGATAATATTTTTTCGACTGTATCAGCACACTGTCATTCCAAAAGCTCTTTTATCTCTAAACAAGCATGTTTTATTAATTATGGCTGTAGTATCTAGATGAGTTAAGACTGTCAAGTAAATGAAAATCCATTCCACTTACTGTAAATGGAGTATGTACTGCTTCAGGGAAATGGTAATGCTAGAGATAGAGCAATCCATAATTCTCTGACAAAATTGTTTATTTCGCAGCAGCTTCATTAGCTAGACATTTAAGTGCACTCTGCAAACTTTACTGATGCTGGAAATGAAGGTGGAAATGGTGTGCTGTAGCTCCTTACTTTTAAGTAAGGAGCTACAGCACAAGGGTGTGTTAACCTACACCTCATTTCTTCATGTCATTAGTCACTCCTGTCTGGAACAGGGTGCTTGGTGCTCACACAGCTGTGCTGTACCTGCAGGAGCTCTGGTTAGACAGCAGCTTTGCTCTTGTCCATATTGCTGATCAGTTTTGATTGTGTAGTCACTTATCTTTAGCTGTGATACGTAGTTCATTAAGCCACTAACATGTTTGGATTTTAAACTTAGTCCCCAGTGTTGTGTGGGTTTGTGCTTTTGTCGTTGTGTGTTTTGTGGTACAGCATATTTGTGCAGAGGATGCTGCTACTGGTGTCTCTGCTCTGTTTGAGGATAAAGCTATTGCCTCTTTAGTGGTGGTTTTAATACTCGAGCTATCCTGTGTGATGAGCCATTTTGAGTAGATAATTAGTCAAGTAAATGACTGACAAGTAAATTACAACTAGCACATGGAATGCATCTAACTGTTAAAAGCACCTGCAGGCATTCAGGTGCTGTGCAGTGCCAGCTCCTCAGATGTTAAATAGGGAGGTTCAGGTTCCTCTGAGCTCTATTGAACACCCACTTGACTGTCTTGCAGGGTGTAGTTCTACCTTCTGGAGGTGTTTTATTTTCTCTGCCCACAGAACCAGTGACCTTAGGGATATCCTTTCAATAAAACAGTTATGCTCTTGCCTTTTTCTTCTCTCTGCATGCTTTATGTAAC
This sequence comes from Heliornis fulica, assembly GCA_013399135.1. Classification (NCBI taxonomy): domain Eukaryota; kingdom Metazoa; phylum Chordata; class Aves; order Gruiformes; family Heliornithidae; genus Heliornis; species Heliornis fulica. The sequence goes on from VXBZ01000905.1 coordinate 228,374, forward strand.
CTTCCCCACTCTTCAGCATGCATTTGCCACAGTGCTATTGAGATGCTTATGATTAATGTTTCACTGGGAGAGCTTTTTAATAGTGCAAGTACCAGATGCTGGATTCAAGCTTCTTACAGGCAGGTAGGATGGGGCATAGTCTGAATTCTCTGCATTGTGTATGAATGCCATAATGTACCACAAATACAGCTTTGGTATCAGAGTGACTTTGCCAGTAACTATCACCCAAGAGTCCTTTCTGGGTTCTTTACTGTCTAGTTTAGAACCTGCTTCTCTTCTACCGTGAATTCAGGTGGCTTGATTGTGCTGTGTGCAGTTTGCTGTCTACTTCTACTCAGTTAAAGTTCCCAACTGACTTTAGGTAACATCCAAGCTGTGCAAATTTCCTGCTGTGCTCCCAACAGTCTGAGGCAGTAATAAAAGTCAGAGGTGTGGGGGAACTGGGAAACTGAGGTCTCATGCTATTCTTTTTAATTGTGAAACATGCAGCTTAACTAGATAATTTAGGGATTGGAGATGATGCAGTGACAGGTTGTTCCATTCACTTTATGATGGAGAAATAAATATTATATCTGTCCTCAGCACCTGAGAAGTTGATGCTTATGCTCACGATGGATGAGGTGCACTAAAAATGTCAGGATGCTCTGGCTCTCCTAGAGGACACTGGTATGTACTGGCACAGCCTTTTGTGTGACTTGCAGTACATGCAGTGGCTTGTGCACTGAGTTCTTGTGTCCTCCTACACAGTGCAGTAATTCAAGGTGCATTCCCAGTGTCTGTGAAGAGTGGACAATCCGTAGCTGTGCCCTTCTGTTTCCCTCCTGCCTTGGACCGTTGGCTGCACTTCTTGGGGCCCCTTCAAAGTCTGCTGAGTTCGATGGGAGAGCTCTTGCACAGTGTGGCTCCATGTGACTCAGCAGCATGGCCCTGTGCCACAGAGGGCCAACTGCACTTGGGACACTACCAGGTCAGTGGTTCCCTCCTGAGCATCACTGAGGCCCAGTTGAATACCATTTCATTTTGGTTTGTCAGGGAGGCTTGAACAACACAACTCCTGAATGCTACAGCTCTTGTAAAATCAGGTTAGCTAAACTACACATCCTACAGCTGCCAACATGTCTTTGTGCTGTGACTACATGTTTTTCAGTTAAGTTAGGAAGAGGCTGTGGTGTACAGTGGTTAAATGAGGCACACAGCAATGTGACATGGCATTTGTCTAAACCAGGCAGCTCCAGCAGTAGTATGGAATGGTCATGGTTACTTTCTGTTCTTCTGGAGATGCACCGTTTGCAGTCTCTTTCCACCTGCTAGTAAATCCTCTCCCTCAAGGTGCAGTGGAGCAGGATCCTTTTTGGTTTTGCTTTTGTCTAAACAAATGCTTGGAGGTGTTGGGCACTTTCCCTTCAGTGCATCACCAGGGCTGTCCGTGGGGCAGGGGTGGAATGAAGCTGTGGACTGCACGGCGTGTGAGGTAACGTTCTGAAGGTTTCTGGAAGGATTTTACAAGGACAAGACATGAACACCAAGGTTGAGGGAAGATGGGAAGTTCATATGGGATGATCTCTAACCAGCAGGGGAGTGCTGAAAATGTGTAGAACTGACAGCCACATGGAAGATGGTACAGTGGAAGTATCTGTACTAGAGTAATTGTTGTCTTGCATCCTGTTTTAATGGTGGACTGACCAGTAAGTTGAAAGAACGACTTGCAGACTAGTCAAATGTGGAGTTCTGAAGCGATGGCCCTCACAGAACTTCTGACAGGACTTCTGAGGCTGTGGTCTGTGGTGAATATTGTCAAGGGCTTTCACTTAATTCCCATTTTCTTCCTTGAGGAGCCATTTTTCACCTCTTGTTTTATTTGCAAACTTTGTGTTTTTAGATTGTATCGGTTCTCTTGCAGAACTGTCTTTGTTACTGGGAGTTACCTGCCCATGTATTTCTGGGGAAAGTTTTACAATTTGCTTGCAACCTTCTGCCCCAGTTCAGAGTGATACAGAATAGTGAAGACCTTTGATACCATGTGTTTATAGCAAGTTTCTTCATTTGGGGTTTCACTCTTTTCCTGTTTCTGAGCAAGCTTTCATGCCATGGCCCTGCTGTTCAGCCATTCATGTTCATAAGGGCTTAGTTCTAACACTTTTAAAAATAAACCCCAGCTGGGGTCAAAGTGAATAATAAAGCTTTGATGCCTGCTGCTGTAGCACATGATTCAAAGTTTAGTCCCCCACAGCTCTCTCCCTTCAGAGGAGCCACTTCAGCTTTTTATACCTTATTTAGCTGGGGGATTGGAGTAACAGATGGGAGAGGGGAAGGTGGGGACATCCATAATTTATTACCAAGAGTGAGCAAACCATGGCCTGTGGACAGTGAGGACAGACTGGGTTGTTTGGGATGGGAGTTTCACTTAGGAGGGTTTTTTGTGCCTCTGGTCCATTGGTCACCTTGAAGTAAGCTCAGGTTTTAGTGATAAAGGCTGATCCTGAAAATTTCAAAGGGCTGTTCTTGAGAGGCCAGAGAAAATATAAAGGGGTACAGGATACCTGTGAGAACAGTGAAGCTGCTGCATGCAGGTGATTTTCCTTTTTTGGTGCACAGGCTGCTTCATACAATACATGGAACTCTGTTTGTCAGTAGGAATAGCTGAAGGGTAGTAGTTCTAGTAGACATGACAGTAGTTTTAACTTAGGGTACTAAGTCTCTACATATATATCTCCACAGGAATTGCAGCAAGTTCCAGTGTTAAACTATCAACTGCAGGGTCTCTGGTGTTTGTAGGACAGCCCCAATGCTTAGGGTATGGACAGGCCTAAAATCTTGTCAGTCAGCCTGGCTGGATTTTGGTTCAGGTTTATGTAGAGTTTTTGTGTCTCTGGTCAGGAAGTACTTGGAGAGAACATCTTTTGTGAACTCCAAGACTCAAGGCAGGTCCAAAAGAAATTGATAGTAAACATGTGAAGTGGAGATGGCTGGAGTAACTTGATGAAGTAACTTGGAGTCTATGAAGTTTCGCCAGATGTGAAATGATGTGTGAAATTGTTCTGTTGGGTTTTAATTTCAGATTAAAAATGCAAAAGTATTTCTTGGAATGTTCAATAAATCTCTCCAGTTTTGGAACAATTCAGGTGTTTGGGTTTGCAAACATCTTATGTCATGTAAGGGTGTATATTACTATATATTAGTAGCATATATAGTAATATATGCTACATACTGCTATCTATATGTAATATGTAGTGTATAACAGTGTCTTAGGCTTTAAAAGTCTGCAACTGTTTTGATGAAGCAAACCACTTTGATCCAAAACATGTGTATTATTTTGGGCACTCTAGAAATCATGAAAGGAAACCTTCCCCATTCTTCTCACAATTCACTGTTGCAATGCTGTTCATTGTTTCTGATATCTGAAAGTGGTGTGAGATTAAGCAAATGTATTTGATACAGGACATGAATTGAGGCTTGTAACAGAAGTAAAATACATCAAATTACTGCTAAAAAAAGGGGAGGGGAATTTAAAATAAAAATTCTCGAGTCCCATCTGGTTTAAATCTGTCTGTACTAGCCTGCATTTGCTTCATTGCTGGGTCTTTGGATCCTTTCAGGAGGTAAACTGAAGAAAGACATTGGCACAATTACTGGTTCTGGGAGAGGAATATGAGTTTCATTCTGAGTCTCTTCCATCTCTTACTTAAAGCCCATCTGTGAAAGACCAACGTGTTCTGAGTCGAGATTTTTGCAAGAGGTCTATTTCTGCTTCTGATAATTTCAGACAGAGCAAATGATACTGATAGCATGAGTGATTGACAGGAACTGAAGTACAACCAGTTCTCTTAGTGCTAGGCTTTAATAAACAAAAAAGATCAAAATATTGTCACTTGTGATTGTGTTTTCGTAACAGTATGTGTTAAACACCTCTGATTCTGTTCTGGAATCACAGTACAGGAATGGCTGTATTTACACCTGCATATGTGACAACAAGGAGTTAACTCCTGCAGCTGCTCTTACAAATATTTGCCTTTTAAGAACTGCAGGAAGACACAAACATCCCCTGAGCAGGGCATTAACTGGTACCTGAGGACCACAGAAGCACAGCTGAGGGGAGAGAGAGGGCAGAGTCCTCACGCCGCCTTTGTCAGCACAGCAGGAGTGACCTGTAAAAGGGAATCTGTGACTACAGGCAAGCTCACATGGAAGGTGTCATGGAGCTGCTTATGGATCACAGGGCAAACGACTGCAATTACTTTATATAATAAATTGGACTTGGTATTTTGAGGTAAGAGCCTGTGACTGGCAGCTGGGACCAGGGAGGGAAGAGGGAAGATGAGCCAGCGATTCGCTGGGAGACAGAACTGAAGCTGGGTAACACAGTTGAAATTCCACATCTCTGCATCTTGCAGAGAAACCTAATTTTTTTTTTTTTTAATCTCCACAGGCCTCTCAGAGACAGAGGATGCTAATTTTAGAAATGTGGCAGCTCGTCTCCTCCACCCCCTTCCATTTGCTGCCAGAATGCTTAACAATCCAGTAAACAAGCTGTGGATAAAAGGGGAACAACCTCAGGAGCTGAAGGTGTTGGCCTTTGTCAGTGGTGTTTCAGGGGATGGGCTTGCCCCTCCGCCCCGTGGCTCTTGAGTTTGAAGTCTATTTAAAAATAGAAAGTAACAGTTGAACCGACAGTAAAAGTATTTAAGGGTATAGTAATTGGGACTAGCAGTCTTCACTGACCTGATTAATTCTGTGCCTGTTCTTGGGATAGTCTAAGTGAAATCACTGCATGAGAAGAGTGCTTGGAAGCAAGAAACAAGCCCTAATTTTCAAAGTAGGGCTTGGATATCTTGTTTTAGGTGTTTTCTATACACTGAGAACTGCACTATTCTCCCTGTAGTATAGGGATTTGGTGTACTACAATATGCAAAGTACTCTAAAAGAACTTGTTTTGAAATTCCTTCTTGCTGTGCAGAAGGGTGTGTTTACTTGTGTGTGTGTTCTGCTTAGAAAATTTGGTATATTTTTTTAGGCAGGAAAACTGAGGCAGTGAAGTGTTGATGAGATTCAGAGCACGCAGATAATAAATCCAGTTAAATTTAACATGCATCATAATTTCAGACACCCTCGAGTGTCTGGGAAGTTTAACAAAGCATGAATGTTTCATCTACTTAGTGCTTATACAGAGCAATGCATTTATCTCTTTCAGTTTATTTGGAACAATGGAGCAGAGTGCACCACAGCTGCCTTTTATATTTGCAAGCATGTGCTCTGCTCTATTACTAATTAACAGTTGTGAGCACCTCACTATACATTTTTCAGCCCTTCATGGCTCAGCTGGCTGAAAACTATGCTCAGAGTTGTGACTGAATGAATTGTAAGTTTTGAGGCTGGGGAGAGAATTAGCCCAGGACACATTTAATTTCCCAGTGCTACTTACTCCACACACTGTCATGTTGTATGTCCTGTCTGCTCTCTGCTGAAAAGCAGAAGTATTAACTTGTTTCTCTGCTCTGTTCCCAGTGTTGCCTAGTTTGTGGCTGTCCCCAGCACACAACAAAGCCTCAGTTTATCATTATCATTATCATGTTATTACTTCTTTACGAGGACAGTTAATGTAGTTCTGGCAGCCATGGTTCTTTTCTGATCTGGTTCTTGTGCATCTTTCCCACAGCTGCAGTAGTGCTGACAGTGGGTTCTTGGAGGGAAGCAGGCTTGGGAGACAGCAGGCTGCAGGGTAAAGGGGTGTCAGGAGCGGTAGCACGAGTAAGTGAAGGAGGGAGCTGTAAGTGTGCTCTCTTCTGTTATCCACAGAAGAAAAATGGAATGGAAGTATTACATTGGGCTGAATTCAAGCAAGGATTCCAATGCATTTTTACTTTTAAGGAGAGGAGGAAGAAAAAATAAGATTATGTGGAGAAACAAAGGGGTCTGAGGTAACTTGGTGTCAATCTCTGAGCTGTCTCTGCTTGGAGGCATCTGTAATAGCCAGGCCTGTGCTGCTCTAGCTGAGATTTAGCCCCTCGCTTGAGTTTACAACACTGAGGAGAAGAGATGGGGAACATCTTGGGAGGTAGGAACAGCAGGGTCACCGTGCAGGGAGATGATCCCCAGGTTAGTATCTCAGTGAGGAATTAAGCCTGCTGTCCTGTTGAGTGCTGTATCTACTCAAACACACTCCCTTTCACAGCACCACAGACCCAGTGGAAAATCAGTCCCATCAGGTGTGTGTATGTCAAGGGTGAGGCAACCATTTCAAGGTTAGTATCTCATTTCAGTCTGAAGCCACTAGTAGCACTGCTTCAGTCAGGCTTGACTTGGCTAATGTGAAACTGAAATCTGTTAATGCAGCTTTCAGACAAGTGAGTGGACTTTATTCACTTGGCAAGTGAATATTTGCAATATCCCTAAAGGCAGAAGCTTAAAAATCTCTGGTTTAAGGGTGGACAGATTTTTAACTTTTTTTTTTATTTATTCCCAGATACTAGTAGATAATGTAACTAAAGTTCTAGTTGACCAAGCCCTCTTCAAGCCATTCTGGTTTTGAAAATTAGGTGCTTGTTTACATGTCTACTGGCATAAACATCTTTTAAAATGAAGCAGAGAGTGAAGTGCCTTATGGTGTTCCTTGGGCTGTGACAGAGTAAGGATTTGACTGCCCATCTCTCCTAACTCTGGTTGAAGCTCAATGATTGGCATATGCATCTTGTCACTGAGAAACATCTTTCCCCTCACTCCTTCCACCAGCAGAAAGATTTTCCAAAGTAAGACTCCAAATTCTGAGTGTGGTCTGTAGAAAGGCTTAGTAGCTTCTCATCTGAAATAGCAGAAGCATAAGAATGTCCCTGGCTGATGCATGCTGATAAAACACTGCTTGCTGTCCTGAGGGCACTGGTGATGTCACCACCAGTGACAGTGTTCCTGCATGGATGGTTCAGCTGTGTAACTTCTGCTAAGCACTTCCTCTTTGTGGGTGAATACAAATACCATGCTTCCCTTTTTCCCCTAAAATAAAGATGTTAGGAATACCATGGTGCAGTGTTGTACTTCAAATGCAACTCCTTCCATGTATACCTTTAAGATCTGCCATCCCTTGGCTGTCAGGTTCCTAGAGGCAGGTAGATGTTTGTCTGAGAGCTCTGTTTGTGCAGACTTGATACAGTTTGGAAATAGCTATGGCTGGTGGCAAGGCATCTGCACAGCCACACACAGTCACTCCCAAGGGATGTGTTTTACTCTTCAGTATGGGCTGGTGATAGTTTTTTAGGTATTTAACAATATCACAGTGAGAGCAATCGTATGGCAAGGTATAACAGCAATTGACTTTTCAATTATAAAACCCCAAGGGACAAGGAGGAGCAACAACCAAGGCATTTTTATATTTTGCTTGTAATGATCTTAAAATAAGTATCATGCATTCCTGCAGAGAACAGCCTAAGCCTTGTATCTGCAGATTTATCTCCTCCAGACAATGTAAAGTACTTAGGAAAGTGTTTTTGCTTAAGCAAGGTGGCCCAGATGACTGTCTTTCTCTCATTTCTGGATTCTTCGACAGGAGTATGAAAACATGTTGGAAACTCGTTTATAAAATGCCACAGGAGACAGAAGGCTCATGGACTATGTGTTACTGAAGTTATGGCACTTCTGGAGTGCTCTTGTCCCCAGAGTGGTGGAGAGCTCAGCAGCAGCAGTTCCATGCAGCAGGTCGTTCTCAAGGGGTTCTAAGACTCACAAGAAATATTTGATCTTTCCTCTCTTCCTTAACTGCCTTTCCCCCTTCTTGGCTAGACACGAGCATCTTTCAATCCTGCTTAAAACAGATATTCTGGAAGAAAGTGTGTTCCCCAGAAACTTTGAATGGCCAAGATTTTTAATGGTTCTCTGAAGAATATATGCCATCGATAAAGTTAGAGTTCTTCCAGTCTTTGAGTTAGAAAAGGAGCTAAGACTGAATTAATAAAGATTGTGCATGTCATTTAGTGAGACGTGGTGAAAAAATCAGGTTAAACCAGCTCAATATTCTCTTGCCTGATAGTCTTCAACAGAGTTGTACTAGTTGGATTTTGAAATATAGAAATTCAATACATTTCCAAGAGCAGTAAGCCCACTAAGGCTTCTGTTGAAAGGAGTGAGCCTTGCTGTCAGTACCAGTTCTGGAAAGATCATGCATTCAGTTAGTAGTTCATCCTTTTGCCTGGAAGCAAAGTTTGCATCAGTAAACTGTATTCCTGCCTAAACTCCAGTGTTGTGTGTGATGATGCTGTGAGGTCAATTATTAGTGTGATGCTAAGCTAGAGAATATTAAAAAAAATCCTATTTTGAAAATACCCTTTACTTGTAGGGTTCCTGTCTGCTAGTTCCTCACACTTACAATATTCCTTCCCTGCCTCAGCACCTGATCTCTCCCTGCTGGTGCTGTCTGTCTCGTACTCCTTACCCGGTTGCCGCTGCCAGCCCAGCAGTGGGGGTTCTTAGAAGCTGCTGGAGACTTGGTGCTCGCTGTAACGCTGTGGTTTTGCTAGTGAAACTGGTTGATAATCCAGGATTTTACTAGTGACCTAAACTTAAATTGGAAAGCTGCTTTATGACCTGCAGTAAACAACATGGGTTTAGAGAGATTAGTTTTGACATCAGCTAGTATAATGGAGAAAGTACACTTGCAACAGGAATTGAGAATTGCTTTTTGTTCAGTCTTAATTGGCAGAGGGGCAGACTGCCTTCTGAGATCAGCAGAACCAAGGGCTGATAAATGTGTTCTTGAAAGCCCATCACACAAGTTATAAAGATTTTGGATCCCTGGAGGAAACCCTGACAGCTCAAGTGTGTAAGCTTGCACCATAGAACCATAGATTCTAAGCTTGCACCATAGATAAGAGACTGTTGAGTGGCTGGCCAGATGCAGATGGTGACATGGAGCCACCGCAGCCCTTACAGTGAAGTATGGTGCCTTTACTGAAAAGGCTGGTGGTACAAATCAAAGTTTGGTGCCTTTACTGGAAAGGCTGGTGGTACAGATCGAAGTCAGTCAGTCAGTCTGCATTGTGTCTAGGCTGCTGGGAGTTGAGAACACAGTTTGCTGTGCCTAGCACTGGCTGAGTAGGTGCAGTTCACTTACTCTGCTATAAATTGGAAGGTGTAACCGCAAAAGAGAAAGATGGTTTTGTTTATTGCAGTGAGATGGGACTGGAGAGATCCATATTCAACCTCCTGTTCCCTCAACTCTAAATGGGCCATTTACAGCTTGTAGCAGAGCCAATTCTCAGAAAATCCTGTTGCCTTCTGGGATCTTTGGGCAAGAGGTGCAGTCTTTGTGAGACCTTGATTATTCCATTGGTAAGATCAGAATTGGGATAGGTTCCTAACACTTTGAAGTTTTCAGTGATGTTTGATGAAACTTTTACAGGTCATGTTAGATCTGGCTGTGGCAGAATACTACAGAGGATGCTGAGGCAGAGCATGTGGGAATAATATGGACTATGCCACAGTTCTGGCTTCCCAAGCTACTGAAGGCTGAAGTGAAGGCTGGGGTGCTTTTCAGGATGGATTGAATAGTGAGGTTAGCCTGGAACCTGAACATTTTTGTTTCTTCTTAATTTATTTCTCATCTGTAGAAAGTGTCTGCAGAAAGGATATAGTAGGGAACAAATATAAACAAACTAAAAATAATTTTCAAGTTAAATCTAATGTTTGTGGAGGTTTTCTTTCATCCTTCCTACTGCTTCAAGAAGTTAATTATAAGACAGCTATTATTTCAACACTTAGAGTCTAAAAACAAAATAGATTTTCTGAAGTTGCATGTTAAACATCATCAGTCAAGGGACAGGACAGATCCTGCCAGTGGCCTGGCAGCGACTGAGGTGCTGTGCCAAGCAAAGGCCTAAACTCCCTGTTACGTGTATTTGGAGTAGGAGAGAAGGATCTCAAAACCCAAAGGAACAGTTGTTATCCCCATGTTATAAATGGGCTGGTGAGCCCTGGAGAAGCTAGCCAGGTTTGGGGCTGGGAGGATTTCTGGAGCAGATATTAAGTGCTAATTCCTGTCCTGCTGTTTTGCACGTGACAGCAAGTGAGCCCACAGGCTCATGTGAATGACATGAGCTTTGCTGTTGTCTGCCTTAAAGTGAGAGGTGCTGGACAGCATGCAGTGCTCCAGCATGTTTTATGACACAGAAGGTTACAAAACTTATTAATGCAAAGCATCATGTTGTTGTTTGCAGCACATTCAGTGCCAGAAAAACGTCAATGTGTTTTACTCTCAGCTGAAAATGGAAAAGGTATTGCCTTGCAAGCTGTGCTAGTTTTGATAGGAACCTTCAAGTGAATTGTAGTTTTGCTTGAACACACTGTTGGGGTTTGTTTTTACTGGTTTTATCCCACAGATAACTTTATTTTGAGAAATCTGTCTTGTACGCAGTGTGCTGGGCTTCTCTAGCTCTGCTCTGCAGAGGGCACCTCGAGGTATCGAGGGCACTGGGAGTGTTTCAAATGGCACAGAGAAAGACAGCGATATTTCTGCACTGGATTGTGAAACCTCACATCAGATGCATCACCAGATCCAAGGCTGGAAATGCATTATTTTACTGGATGTTGTTGAATTTACTGTTGATTGAGTAATAAACATATGGAAGGATCATATAGTTTGTTGATCTGGTTATGTTAGTCCTGGTAACTGCCTGTAAACATTTGGCAATAAAACCTTAATTTGAAACTTCCCAACTTTTCCTGTGTTAAAAGAACGGTGGATTTTGTTCCATGTCTAGCCACCTGCTGTTTCCTCCTGTGGCAAAGTACATTGGTAACTATGGGAACAAAAACTTAAGAACAGACACCCACATGTGTTGAAGTTGATTTGCAGAAGGTCTTGAAGTGATGCCATGAATTGTGAGATATGGGACTATCTGGCATGGAGTTTGATGGCTTTCAATGAGAGCACTTTCATAACTGATTTAGAATGTCCCTGGCATTACAGACGCTCCGTTCTCCACCTTGAACTGCAGTGTAACATCGTGTGTGGCATTTCCCAGTTGCCTTCTCCTGTTCCCAGAAGCGGTAACGCTCCTCCCCTGGGTCGGGCAGTGAGGTCTGTTATGTCTGTCAGGACATAGGGCTCAGATGATATGTGACAGCGGCACGTCTGGAGCCTGGGGATGAAGATGAATGTGCAGGTGGATATACAGGCAGACTGTAACCTTGTAGTGGGTATCACCATCACAAGACAACACCGTGGGTATTGGTTGCAGCTGAGGTGGTTGGTTCCTGTCTCAGCTGGCCAGGATGGTGGTGTGTGCTAAGGAGCTGTGATAGATCTGTGTCCCTATGGATTGGGGGCCTTTATCTGCCAGTGAGTCACAACCATGGGATGAAGCTGCATCCAAATGAATGATAAGGACACTGATGAAGTTTGATGTATTTTGCAGATGAGAGAGTAGTGCTGCATCAGGTACAGGGCTGGGGGGTTTAGCCTTAGCTGGGCAGAAATCAGAACTTCTTGGCATGAGGGTTTAGCTGTTTTAATTAGAAGTATTGGTGTAGCATTACTTTGTGCTTTCTCTGCATAGGGAAAGATGGGAAAGTAGGAATTGAGAGAATTTTTGTCTCATTTGTAGTCCCTTGGGAATTTGTGACATGACAGCACCACACCACAAGTCATTCTTCTGCTCTGGTTAGTAGAGCCAGAGAGCTGAGAATGGAGGATGCTGTGCTGCACACGTGTGCTTTGTGTAATGTGGAGTATGTAATAGCTTTACACAGGTAGGATTCGATGCAGAGGAAGAAAGAGGAAAAAAGAAATTAATAAGAAAAAATTAAGAAAATGGTTTGCCCCATATATATGGATTATTTTTCACACACCTACAAATGAGATCACAATTTCATCAGGTGTGCTTTTATGAATGGGTCTTGATTAATTTTCATTGTTAGTTTTGGAGCCGCCTTTCTTGTGGACTTGAAAAATGATCATCATCACATGAAAGCATGTTAAAAGCTGTGATGCACCCAGTACCTTGGTGCCTGCTGCTGCTGTCATGTGTATTATGTCAGCTTGAGCTTGCACAGTGCAGCACAGCAGCAAGGCCCTCGCTGTTTGTCCTGGTACACGTGTGTTGAAAATGCAGCGGTGCAGTAGGAGTAACCCCGGTGTCGTGTGGTGTAAATACCTGGTGCCCCAGGAGGCTCCTGGAATAAGTGCTCCTGAACTGCTCAGGAGATGATCTCTCAGGGTTGCTCAGGAGATGTCTCAGGGGACATAGCCAGTGTTTAAAATGAGTAAGCAAATAGGATAATGTTTTACTGAAAATAGGCTCGAGCCAAATTCTGAAATGAGTCTTTGGATGGTGGGATGATGGGACTCATGCCTACATGAAAATTGTAGGGATTTGTGTCAGAGCTTGCAAAGATCTTGATTTGTCTGGAATGCTGACTAAAATGCAAAGATGGTATAGAATAAAACCATCAGGATAATCTGGCTGTAACAACTGGACACTGTGGATGAGGCTCAAGATTTCTAGTTTGGAAAGGTGGGAGAAGGAAAATGTAAGCATCACACAGCACCTCACATACTTAAGTAGGTCGAGATGGAAATTGGGTGTTATAAGGCATCAGAGCAGTGTCAAACAGCACAGATGGATTGACCTCACTTACTGTGGGTGCAGCAGGGAGAGGGTCAAGAACAAGGATGCCTGCTCAGTCTGTGGGGTCTTGAGCAGATATGCCATGTGTTTGGAGCAGGAGACTGTTATCCTGGTTACCCTGCCCCTGTGAATCACTTTTCTTTTTGTACAGGAGAGAATATTTTTTTCCCATTCACATATTAATCCTGTTCATTTAGATTTGAAGTTCTCAAAGGCACAAATTGTCTTATCCTGTGTATTTCAGTGGCAGACACCATTCCTGGTTGGAACTTTTAGGCAGTGCCATCATATAAAGATGCTGAAATTCTCCAGACTTTAGGCAGACTTCAAAGGGCCGTGTCTGTTCTCTTGTGTGGTGTGTTTTGGGGCACAGCATACAATAATGGGCATTGTTTGCTAGCTTTTCCCCATTAATTATGCATTGATATTTCCCTGCATGTTGAAAAGGAGGGAAATACGTGGTCTTTGCCAAGAAAAGAAATCAGAAGCCCAAAGAGAACAGCTAGCCTATATTTATCAGTAAGAGTAGACTTGCTTTCTCAGCTTAAGCAAGTATGTGAGGATACTTTAATAATATGTAGGATGCTGTATGGACACAGGGGAGGCATTCAAATAAAGGAGAATGTTTTTTAATACTTAAATTAGGTAGCAGCTATTGATGATTGTTGCTTGCTGAGTGAAATACTTGCCAGGGGAATTAGAAATGAGTTATCTTCTGTACTTACATCCCAATATCTGCAAGTTTTTCCTACAGTTCTTTTTTAGAGGAGTGAAGCGAAATTCATCCATATATCCTATCTGAGAGTGGGGAAACAAAGAGTTAATAAATGATTATCCCAGGTGGCTGAACACTTGAGTTGCAGTGAAGGGCTGGTAGCATTCATTGAGCTCCCGTGCTGGTTTCTACCTGTCAGCAGCTCCTGTTATACTACTATACAGGGAGCAAAAAAATGAGCTTGCTCAGACCAGCAGCAGCAAGTATCCTTAGGAACCTCCTGATGGTGCCTTAAAAACCAACTTGCAATGTTATTTTTCTCATTATCTAAGAGTCTTTTGAAATATCAGTGATGTACATATGGTCTTTGCTGCTTCCTCCGGTGCTCTGTTCTCTTGCTCCTATCACTGGAATATGGATGATGCAAGCACCCTTAAATGCCTCAGCCCGGATAAAGGTAAGGGGAAATCTTATTTTAATCACCTTTGTGAGGGAAATTGGTGTCACTGTATAGAAAGGTGGAGTGTACAGAGCCTTCTTGTCACTTGTATTCTGTTATTCAAACTTACATGCTTACAGCAGATATCTAGCAGTCTCTCAGGCAGCCTTTGCTGTACCGTACCTTTGCCTCCTCTTACCACCAAACCTTAAATAATACATGCATTGTTGGCATGCTACCTGCATGAGGAGTGCAGGGCAGTGCATCAGGTATATTCCTGTCCCTCCCTGCTCGCTGGGGTAGCTAGCTGTCACCAGAAAGAAAGGCTTTCTATTTTTAACCGTGGACCTTCTGCTGCCCACGTTAGAGGAGAGGAGAAGGAGACTTCAGTACGATTGTGAGTCAGCTGCATTGTTTTAATTTGCTAAAATATGGGATTTGCTTCTAATTAGATACAGCTTCTTTTTACCCATCAAAAAAGAAGTGTGTATAGAATCAGTTTGGGTTGAACAGTCCCTGGTGGAGTTTTATCAGTAATGAATTCAGTCCTCTTGTGAGCTGCCTCAGGCTGTCAAACCGTGGGGCAGCTTCTGCAGCTTGAACTTGGAGGTCACACCTGCTGTACTGAGGGCTTCTTGAGAAAGGATACTCTTTCAAGACCAATCTCAGTAGTTCGTTTTTATTTTGAAAAAGCATTATTTTCTTGATGTTTTATTTGGTAAAAGCCCAGAGAAAAACCTTTACCTGTAATATATATTTTAATTGACTCAAGTGTCTCATTGCTTGTCCCTGGGAATTTTGTATTCTATGCCTGTTAGGCAGGTGGTTTCACAATAGTTATGCAACAAGTAAAGAAGTATGACTTCAGTGTGTTAAGAAAAGCTGCTCTGGGTGCACTAGATACTGCTCTAGCCCCCTCATGGCTTTGGGAAGGCAGACTCCCTGCACTTGCAACTGATGGACTCCTTAGTCACATATTTGTAACTTTTGCCATGTTTGCTGAGGGATGCATTCATTAAAGTTTGCTTTTCTTGTAAGATTGGCTGAAAAAATCAGATCTAGATTAAACTTCACAAAGGTGGGAAAATGCTTGGATCAAACTTGATATTCAGGTGTTGAACCAAACCTGGTATCCATTAACTCTGTTTTTACTCCTCTGTATCTATTATTAGCATATTAAAAATAAGCTACAGTGATGCTACTCATTCAGATGTGAGAGTAATGCAGCCAGGTGTGAGCAGTCACTAGTCACTGCTGCAACTACTCTTCCAGGAACTTGAGGATGATCTGAATGTGAAAATTCAAGCAGATTGACTTGGAAGAGTCTCACTGTAGAGGAGAATTGTGGATTTTGAAAAGAGGATGTCCATAGAACACCACACAGGCAAATCTGTTGTACACAGAAACGAATATTGGTTTTTTCTGTGTTTTATGACCATTTTCTAACAATAGTCTTTATTAATAAAATAATATTGAATCCAAATATACTTCTAATGTGACAGATTTCATGTTTCTTGTTAACTATGCAAATAATTCAGGTGAATAATGAGCAAGTCTGTGCATCAGAAAAAAAGGAAAACATTAACCAGTACTTTCCTTTGAGGTCTGTTAATGATTCAGATGATGAGGTGAATTTAGGCATTGTCAATATTTATTTAAATAGCAAAAATCTTGAGGTATATTTTAAAACTTGGCATAAGTGTTTATTTACCTGTGCCATACTGCTGGCATCGAGTCTAGAGAATTGGAACCATGCAAGCTTTAATTTAACAAGATGCTGAATAGAGTGGTGAGGAACTGTTTCCTTTGTGCAGGAATGTTCTTGTTCCAAGGAAAGGTTATTTTCTCAAAACTTCACAAGCTGTAAATCCCCAAGTGTTTGATTGTATTGATAGAATTGGTACAATTTGATTGAAATCTTTTTATGTAATGTACTTCTATTGATTGCATTTTCCAGCACAAGTGCTGTAGCTAGCAAGACTGAAACCCAAAATATTTTGGTTTAGAAAACACCACGATGGACCAGCCTGAATATTCCTGATCTAATGATCATTCTCTGAAACCCGATGTAGCACTGTGGGCATCGTTCTGTACAGTGGCCACAAGGACAAATGAATCCCCAAGGAAGGTGTGATGGAGCAGGAATTGTGTCACCCAAAGCCCTTTTGACTTCTTACTACTAGGTTCAGCTTCCAACTTCTGAAATCAGGCATGAGAGAAGGGCTCTCACTTGAGGATGTACCTGGAGAATCATCCACAGAGCACTCGTTCAGGTTCATTCCTGGCGGCTGGAAACACCGCGACAGATTTGGGGATGATCTGGCTCAGTGATTCTGCCAGATGGTGTCGTTCTGAGCTAGCTAGTGGAAGCACCTGGGAAACAAATGGGTAACTAAAATGAGCAAAGGTTTCATAAGCTACATGCAAAGTGCTTGAATAAGTTTCTTTTTTAAAGGGTGGCCACCTTCTTGCTGCCATCTGTGGCATTAAGAGGAGATGTGATTCTTCTCCCGCTTGGGTGTAACACGGGTGGTGACGCACCTGAATCCAGTAATTCCACAGTACATTAATGCCTTGAAAGTTTCCATATGAAATCATATTAACATGTTTATGAGGAGAGGTACTAATGTGTGCTGGCTCCTAAGACTTCAGTATTCAGTGACTTGCCACTCGTATTTTTGAAGAGGTTCTGGTTGCCTAGAGTCTAATGAGTCACAAATGATCATCTAAAAAATTACTTGCTCCAGTCTGTTTGGTGAGATTGACATTTCTGGGTTTAGACTGACAGTCCTTGTGCTCTTGGAAGAGGGAAACTGGGATTCTAGAAGATGGTACTTCATCCTCATGCCAAGGCAGTTAGAAACATCCCTGACCTGGAAGTCAAGTGTTCTGCTTTCAGATTGTAAATTAAGGTAATCTTTTAAAAATGCCAGGTTCTACATAATTTTTGAGGATTTACACCACCTTAATGGAAAGCAGAATTATATCCACACTTTGTTACCATCCCAGTTCAGATCCTTAGTGGGCATCCTAAAATGGGGATATTGCTTTCAGGTGGTACTGAAAAGTAGTCTATTTATGAAGGTTGTGCTTAATTGCTTTGGGCTTCAAGTTAATATATTGTGGATTCACTTTAAAAGTAGCTCAGGTGTTAGAGGGTGATTATATCCCATCCTCCTGGAATGGTCTCAGTGAGATTATGTTCAGGTAGTGTTCCTGTTTGTGAGAGGGAGGAACAGCTTTTCTTCATTTATCAGGAGGTTTAGATGGGTTATAGTAGGTCTGGAGAACTCGGAGTAACTGATATATCCAACTGCCTTTGCTTTAATTGTGTGAGTGCAGTGGAGTGAGAGGAACACTGAGCATCTTGCATCTATTATGCAAAAGAAAGATCAGTGATAAAAAAAACCACATAAGCTTATTTTAGTCTTTAGAAAACACTTCATGTCTGATTTCTTACTGACTTGCACCTTGGGCAGCCAATTGTACTTGTAAAAAGCAACTGAAAATGTTTCCAGAGCTTGGTTCCTGCATCCCAGCGTTGAAGTACTCACCAAATCCACTCTTCACAAGCATTCACACATTCTCTTTGGGATAGAGATCTGAAATTTGCTGGCATGCACTTTCTGCTCTCCTTGTGCAATTCTACCTGCTTGTTACCAAATAAGAGGGTATAAAGTGATGAGCATGAGCCTGAGGCTGCTGAATGCTGGGAGGAAGAAGCATGGTTCATTAGTGAAGGGGTAGTGATTCGATGTGTTTAGTGGAGTCCCTAGGCAGCATACAGGGAATCATGCTCAGGTTATTGTCCTTCACTGTGTCTCTGGAATGGAGAGTACTTACACTTCTTTCCCTTTTTTTTTTTTTTTTTAACAATTTTCTTAATATATTTACTGCTCTAATAAAGACCAGTGCTATTCTTAATGTATATGTGAAACGAAGTGAAAACCAAAATGTAAAAGTTCCCAAATTCAATATACTGGAGAAAATTGTGATTTTTCCTGTCAGAAATTTCTGTTCAGATGCAAAGAAAAGCCGTTGGCTGTTCTGCTGGCTTCAGAGAGTGGGGAGAGCAGTGCTCTGAGCAGGCTATCCGACTGGAGTTGTGATGTGTTTTTTGTGGTGACATTGTTGTCTCTGACACTGAGGAAATTACAGATTTTAAACACAGAGTAAAAGATAAGTCTGATAGAAATCAGATATAAAGATGTTTTTTTTTTCAGAATCATCACACTTTTATAGTAGAATGATCTTTTTTTTAAGGTGATTGAAATACTATAGTCTGTCATTCAGTATCCCATTAGCTGAACTGAGGAAGGAGCCTGCAGAAAATAATGCCTCTAAAAATAGCTTCTCCATTTCTTGGTGTGAACTAATGTTCTCGGCTGTATTCCTCAGGAGAGTTTGTCAAGCAAATATCCTTTCAGATTTTGTTCCATAGTAATTCTAGAAAGTATAGGCAGATAAATAAATTACATTTTTATTTCTGATCAGATGAAAACCCAAGAACTTTAAGTATAAATAATTTAATTGGGAAATTCTGCACAAGGTTTCATGAATGTAGGATTAAATTTTCCTCTTCATTAACATTTATCTCTATGTGGGAGAAACAAGTACTGAATGGGAATGAACACTGTACAACACATTAATTGTAAAAGAATATTTTCTTTGCTCTCCTGTCAGTGACCAGAACTGGGACTGATGTTGATTCTGCCTGTGTGTTTACCTGATCTGCATGGAATCCAAGACTAAAAAAAAAATAATTAACAAAAAGTATATTTTCATCTCCCCAGTCCTTCTGGTACCAGTCCAAAGCAAATGTCCAAGATTTAGGTAAACCTTTGTCATACCTCTCAGTAGAGGCTGGGAGTTTGTGATTTCCCTTCTGATAGGGAAGAGGCATGTCTGATTATCATCACTCACAGGAAGGAATCACAAGGATGGGAGATGAATACATTTCTTTGCTGAAGTTCATAGGCACAGGACTTTGTGGCTCACACATTGTTTAAATACAAGCCATCTGCTTTGCCTCACTTAAGACAGATTTCTAATTTTTTATAGAAAAGATTTAGATGTTTTGTTTTCAGCAAAGGATGGACTAAACCAGTGGCTCTAGAGGAAGCTCTTCACTCATTGGTAAACTGCATTTTCCAAGCACTTTGCCATTTCTTCTTTGTGCATCTGCAGCTCTGTGCTGTCATTAACCTGCCTGATTTCAAGGAGAGAGCATCACGACCTTGGCTGTGGATTTAAGCTTGGTGACATAGTCCCACTGTTTTCTCTTGATTTACTGCATAACCTCCTAAGTTTTTCTCTTGGATGACACAGAAGCTCAGGTGAGCACTGAATGAGGACAGAGGTAGAGGTACTCCTAGAGACAGTGCAGCTCTTTTTCTGTGTTTTATGAAACTGGTATATATTTGAGGAGTAAGGAGTCTGTCACATTTTTTAAATGTACCTGGCAAAAAAAAAGGAAAATCTAGAAGAGATCTGAATCTTTCACAGGTTGAATACATTAAATTCACCTCAAATATGGAAACACAGTTTGTGTTAGTTGCAAGTTAAAATCAATTTGTGCTGATGTGTTTCAGTAGCAGATGCCTTTTCTGAATGTCTTTCAGTTGGTGGTGTTTTTCTGTACCAATTTTGCACTGGAGTCTTGAATTCTTGGAGATGTTTACACAGAAGGCGTTCAGGAATATTGATGGATTCCCCCCTCCCAACTTGCCTTAATCTCCTTCTCTGTGTTTATGACCCCTGTCACTGAACAGATGGTAAAGTGCTGAAAGATCTTTAAATGTAAAGAGTTTAAGATCTTACTTAAATTGAGTAGGGACATTTCCTTATACAAGTCAGAGGATGGAAACAAGGTGACCTTAGAGCAAGATTTGTGTGTGTGTGTATATATATATATATGTGTGTGAGGATATATAAAAAGACTTTTATGCTGACATTTTTCTGTAATCAACATTTCATTCACAGAATCAAAGAATCACTAGATTGGAAAAGACCATTAAGATCATCAAGTCAAACCATTATTGCAGCTTTTAAAGAAAGAAACCTTCAAATAGCTTTTATATTCTTCATAGTAAACATATCTTGGGAATTTAATTTCCTTTGCAAAAACCAGCATCAGAATTTTTAGTGGAGTTTGTAGTAGATCATTGTTATTATATGTTAATTAGTGAAGGCAAAACCAACAGAAAGATCTCAGAGATGATGCGTGTTTCGGTTTCTTTGATAAAACATGACACAACTCTTACTATGTTTATTAAGAAGCAGTCTTCCTTAACACAAAACCTACACAAAGACTCAAAACAGAAAGCCTTTTCTCACTTAATTTAAATCATTTTTTTCAGATGAGCTCAAGAGACCTGAACATCATGGAAGGAGGCACACTAACTGTCACTACGTTAGAGCTGCTGTTGCTAATGTGTCCCAGTTCCATGAATATTCCTTCATGTAGATAAAATAATTCAGGGGTTTCAGGATCAGTTCATTTTAATAATGTGACATTCTGAACAGTTTTGGAAATATTCATGCCTGTGGTTGCTTAGCTAAGGCGACCGTTTCGGGCCTCACCCCTTGTACCTTCTGGTACGGAAAGGACGCGCAGCGCGGTGGCTGCTGTTCCCCCGGTGGAACTGGTGGCCTTGTCAGTTGATGTGTGCTGAGGAGGGATGGACTGAAGTCACACCGAGTAACCTGACTATATTTTGAGCTAGTGTGAAAAGGTTTGGAGCATGGTGAGGAGCAGAAGCTGGTAAATAACCTGCCTTCCCCTTGCCACAGACAAGATGTGTGGCGTTAATGTTGAGTGTGGATTACTGTGCTCAGGGATGCTGTCCAGATGGTCTGGCAGTCTGCAGCAGCCTGTACCTCTGTGTCCATGCCAAGGGTCAGGAGTGTGGGGTTATGTTAGAATGAAGGAAAAGGCAGCTAATAGATGGTTGGGATCATGTTGTGGTCCAGCCTGTGCATGAGCCTTTCTGAGCCTGTGAATGGCTGCAGGAAATTTGTTTGTACCTCTCCATGTATCTGAACTTTTGCCTTCCTTGGGAGTTTCCAAAATCTTTACCATAATTAGATATATTTCTAAACTGGATTCAGTGATTTGCTTTTCAGTGAGATTTCTTTGCTCTTCTTAGGTCCTTCAGAATCATCTTGGCATTTAGTATTTGAGAGTAACAGCCCTGCTAACCCATACGAAGGTCTTAGGCTGGGCTGTCTAAGGTGTAGCTGTAACTTTAATTTCTGCAGTTTTTTTTTTTACTTTTTAACAGAGTTTATGCCTGGAAATGCAATGTGGACAGTAAAAATGAGACAGAAAGTGTGTACAGATATAGCAGTGTGCCAGGTGACACTAAAACCTTTTGTTTCCTCCTTTTACTTCATGACTCGTGTGCTTGCAATTACTTTCTTTTTATTCTGCAGCCATCAGGAGTGAGATTTCCCTGATGGGAGGTGGGAAATAGCGATAGGTGGATTAAAGTTAATATGTCTGTCACTAATTGCTGCTCCTGTGTTTCTAAGCACTGTAGAATGAGCCCCTTGTGATGAGGTTAGTCTGTTAATCTGGGTCTGTGGTGTGTTCAGGCGAGGGAACGGAGGGCGTAGCTGTGAAGTGACAAGTCTGATCCTTGTGGGTTTGCAGGTCAGCTGCAGTACCAGGCTGTAATATTGAATGGCTCTGGGTGTTGGTGCATTGAACTTTGAAAATCAGTTGAGCACACCTGGAGTGTGCAGTGTTTTCTGTCACATCTTCAACTGGAGGCCACACAGAAACTGTGTGCTTGAAATTCTTCTTGAACCCCGGTTGCAAGAAGCTGAAGAGAGATCAGACTCTCACCTGTATATTGAAATCTCTTGCATTAAAACCTTTGGTTCTTTCCTACTTTAAAGTTTACAGCAGTTTCCCTGTGTATTAAATATTTTAACCATTTTTCCTTCCCTCAACAGTAAAGCATGCATGTTGGAAAGGAGTCCATCCATCCTGATGGATTCATTAATGACAGACCTGTTTATCTCAGGATTGCCATTTTGTTTGCTTTTTCTGGCTCATCTTCCAAACCCTGTGTATGTTGTGTGCCTGTATTTCTGCAGGATGCTCTTTGTATGTTGGAGTCTGGCTTTCCTGCCTTTCTTTAAGTGAATATCTTCTTTTACAAGACATATGACATTCTAGCATTGTTTGTCAAGTGTTCTGAGTTCCACTTTTAGCTAAGCCACAGACCAGCCTGCAGACTCAAAGTCGCTGGTTTTCAAATCTTTCTGTGGATGAAAAGCCTTTGTTACAGCCTCAGAATAATGAGTTTCCCAAGTGCCACGGAAAGAAGACTTTTGTCTGCATGTGTGTCAGGTGAACAGGATTTTTCTGAGAATGTCAAGTGAGGAAAGAATAGAAACCCATTTCAATAGGCTTACATCCTAAGTACTAAGCTCAGTATGCTTAGGAGTTGGGAGAGGGATTACATCACATTTAACCCTTTGTTATTTCCTGTTGCTTTCCCACACTATTAACTCCAATTCAGCTTAATCAGTAAATAGAGAGGCCATTGGAAAGATTTTATTTGTCTCTAGTTTTGTGATCATCCTGAGGCATGAAGGATGGATTGATAGTGACAACTAATGGGATTTAAATTAACCTTTTATGGGTGAGTTTTGCATGACAAATCTAACTTAGCCTCAATGTTGAAATGGTTATTCCTTTCTGGTGCTGTAAATCACTGGCATTTCTCTGTACTTGCATGAAACCAAATCCACATTCAGTGTCTTGCTTGTGGGGAATTTGAATCCTGAACTGTGAAACGAGTATCTTGGGCAGCACTGCAACAGGAGTTATGTTGCACTGGTGTTCTCCCTGTCTCTAGGTTGATGACACATAAATGGTTAATGCAGAACCTAGCATAGCCTTGCAAGATAATTTTTTAGTTTTAAAAGGAGCATCTTTTGCTGCCTACCACACAAAGTGCTGACTGCTCAGATTTTGTTTTACTGCAAAAGTTTACCTTGATTCTGTCTTCTTATAGTTATGAGTTTAAAGTTTAGTTGTGTGTCCATCCTTGTGAGATACAATGATGTCATTCTCCCCACTCAAGATCTTATTTCTATACCTTGGACAGTACTGACAAAGCTGGAGAATTTCCTTCTCTGGTGACAGTTAGCTTGGAGCCATCTCTCTAAATTACTTTTGAAAGATGCCTTAGGAGAGTGGAAATCTATAGCTGAAGTGTTTGAAGCTGTAGCAGAAGGGGACAAGAGTGTCTGTAGCATTATTGCCACCATTAACCCTTAGCACAGATACAGTTTGGTTTTTCCTTGGATTTAATCTGTGGTCAAACTCTGAGTCCAGCCTAACATAAGAACTCTGGGCAAAGGTGGTGAAATAAACAACTTCTATTTGAGAGTGAATCATCTCTGGAATTAACTACTCCAAAGCTTTTTCAAACTGTGAAAGGAGGCGTAGGAAGCACTTAATGAATGTGTTTTTAAACGGGCAATTTGTGTTTAGCTCATCAAGCTGGAGCGTATTAGGCTCCTTTTACAGATCACAGATGGCAAGAGCAATTGTATATTGTACTTAAAACTTAATGTAGATTAAGAGGTTGTGATAACATAAATGACAGATTTCGGTGTTTTGAGTTTAATGGATGCATTTCAAATGGAATGAGGTAGTGACTTAGTTTTTTAAAAATTAATCTTTACATGCTTTTATCTGTGGCAGTTTTCAAGCACCCTTGAGGTTCGTGTTTTCTGTGTGCAGCATTTGTTCAGTGCAGTGTAGCTGCCTCGTTTGCATCTTCTGTGGCATTGATGGTTTGCAGAGACATTCCTAGTTGGGTGATTGTGAGCTGGGAAGATGCAGCTAACACAGGCCAGAAAGAAGAAAGCACTTCTTTTAAACCTTTTTTTTTTTTTCCCCCCCCTACAGCCGTGTCACCTAAATCCCTTGACTGGATAGGGCAGGGCCGGAGCTTTAGGATTAGTGCGTGTGATGGATTTAGGATTCCAAGCAAACATGTGTTGCTGTGCTTGCATAGCATCTAGCTCTTACTGCCTGGGAGAAGCAGCCTGTCTTCCATCAGACATGTTCATTACAGCACCAAGGAGAACCCCCTGAGAGAGAAGACCAGACTGGCACAATGGTTTTTTGAAGAGCTGTGCAAGAAGAAAATGTGATTGTTCTTTTTTTCCAGACCTGGAGGAGACCGAAGAGCTTCAGGACAGTTTCACAGGGAGAGGCAAGGGTGGCTCAGGAGGGCTGAGGGGGATGGATTGTACTGTTAACTTTGTGTTCTTTACTGCAATGGATATTAGTGGTTGGCTTTGAAGAGCAAGCAGAAGCCTCAGCAGGAGTGGGACTCCCCAGTCTGTCAGGAATCCAATGTATAAAGAGAGAGGTCTGCGCAGGAGTCCTTGTCGGAAGGAGGAAGCGGCATGGGGAAGCCCACAACTGTGCATCAGTGTCATGTCCTGGTGGACTCTTAGCAGCTGGTAGGAGAACAACATCATCAGGAGGCCTGATGATTCCTCCAGGAATGGATTCATCTACATGCCACCTTGCCTCATGGCCCTGTGTCCCTCATGTGTCTTCTTTAAAATGTTGAACTGAAGCCCACCCAGTCCTCATACCAGAGCATAGGTACGTCTTGGAAAACAAAAGGATCCTGTCAGGATTTTAATATTCTCAATCTGGATAGGGGAGGAGGAGGCCTAAATTTACTGTGACCCTGCTCTGTATCAACTGCAAAAATACCACTGGATTTTGGAAATCACAGATTATCTTGGTTTTACTTATATTTTTTATGCTATTGCACTGAAAATGCATTCTACAGAATCCTGATCTCTACTAAAGCCTCCAGTGCTTGTACTCAGTCCTGAAGCTGCCCTTTGTCTCAGATATGGATGCCTTGAAATCTCCCTTGCTTCAGAATAAGTTCTCAGTGGCCCGTCTGGCTGAAGAGTTTTTCTGGGTTGGTGGCAGCATCGTAGCTTCTCCGAGATGGAAAATCGGCCATATTGGTAAGGTGCAGGCTGAACACCTGCCTCTCCATCCAGCAGGCTCCCAGCATCTTGAGAGCTTGCATGTTGTTTAGGGACAGCTTCGTCTAGCAGTAGTGTGGGGGAGCAGAAAAGAAAGAACTTGAGATGAAGCCCTAGTCCTGTGTTATTGTGCATGGTTGCTAGTGCAGTTCTTTCAGTCTTTGGGAACCCCTCAGTAAAATGTCAGTATTGATTTCTTTACCTTCTTCTGGAAAAACAATTGTAAAATTGTAGTTTTACCTGCGTGGGGATTTTGAAATTTCTTGTTGTGTAGATAGAATCCATCTCCCTCTTCATAATCACAGAAGGATAGTTTTGCTTTCTGCCAGAATTTGCACACCTCCAACCTTATTTTTCATGCAGTATTTGTAGTTTTCAGTCTTTGAGATGAGCATTTAGAAGTATCTGTTTTCTTCTTCCATAGTATGTGACTGGGCTCTTAGGAGGTTGCTTTCTCGGTACTGATATACAGTGTCAAAGTCCTTAAGCTTCACTAGCTATCTGAGCAGGGTGCTTTGCTTCCTAGCCACCTTTCTTTTAAATAGGTAATAAAACTGGCAAACCCAGTTGGCAGTGGTTAGAGGAAATGAGATGTTTCCTATTCTTGAAAATACATTTCAATAGCAGTCTTCCTGAGCCACTTGTGTCACAGAGTCAGTGAACCCCAGACTGGTTTGTGTGGGAAGGGCACTCAGACTCCCCCAGTCCCACTTGCTACCATGGGCAGGGACACCCCCCACCAGCCCAGGGTGCCCCAAGCCCCATCCAACCTGGCCTTGAACCCTGCCAGGGATCCAGGGGCAGCCACAGCTTCTCTGGGCACCCTGTGCCAGGGCCTCCTCACCCTCCATGGGAAGAATTTCTTCTTAATGCCTAATCTAAATCTCCCCTCCTTCAGTTTAAATGCCATCCCTACTCTGCTTCTGCCTTTCCCTGGATCCAGATGGCTGATGGAATCTCAGCTGAGAGATGGAGAGCTGACAGGCTGACCTTGAACTAAGCACCCTAATTCCCACAGGATTAAGACCATATCTTCTCCATTAACATCTCATTTAGGGGTTGTGTGCTTTAAGGATGGCCCCAGTCTTGCACTGTCTCATGTATGCAGCAAACACTCTGCTGGCAAAATGATGGAGAAATTTTCTTTTTAAAAGATATTTTAAAATTTTTTGCCAGTCCAAGTCCTGAAACTTAGTGAGGCTTGAGGCAGTGAGAGCAAATAGGGGAGAAAGTTCTTTCACCAGTAAGATGATGATTGGTTTAAAAGGTTGTAGGCTGTAGGTATGCAAAATGGAACAAATGAAGATTAATGAAGGTGGATGTGGTCTGGTTTTTAACTGGATCCTGGCACAGTGATGCCCAGTTTTCCTCTCCCTGTGGTATTTAGAAGGGTGGCTGTTTAACTGCACAGTCAGGAGGCAGCTTGTCAGACTCCGTTTCCAGCACTGGACGCGGCAGATCCGTGTGGTGCTGCCCTGTCAGAGAGACTGGCAGGGCCAGAGCTCTACAACACCACCTGGGGCTCTACTGAATCCTCTGAGGATGCTGCTCCGTGTATGAAAACACTCAGTGACCCAAACCTTCCACCTGCCTTTTGTCCTCACATGCTAAAATACTCCTACTGCTTCACACACTTCCATTGAACCCAGAAACTCCTAAAAGGCAATAATGCTACTGAACCATAAATAGTTAATAAACAGATGCTAAAACATCTTTCTGACAACAAACATGAAATGGGACACCTCTTAATCAGAGAAAATTGTAAGGATTTATGATTTACATATTTCTATTATTTATTGCTACTTATGAGCATTTTATAGTAACTTAAAGTATCACTATGAGAATCCACGTGAAGTCCGTGCGCTGTCACTGCACAGGAGCACAGGGACAGCACTAAGTGTCCTGTGTCTGCTTCCTGCTCTGCTCTGACCTTGTGTTGATTTGCTGTACACATGATTAATTAGGGATTCTTATTAAAATATTAGCAGTGACAGAGTATATTCTAACTTCACATAAAAGCAAAGGAAACGTGTTGCATAAAGTGTACTTTTATTCTGGTGCTTCTGTAGTATTTTCTGCTCTGCAATGTGCAGTCTTTGATACTTCTCTCATTTCTGCTCTTCTCACTTCTTCAAATAAAATTATTTACTGCAATAACTTCCAAAGATGACTTGGAAATGTAATTCACTTTGAAGTCTGTGTGATTACTGCTAATATAATTTATTTTTTAAAAATTTTGACCAAAATCTTATTTTCAAAAGCACCCTAAGCTTTCTCAAATTAAAACAAGTTTGAGATTTTCATAATTATATCTCACAGTGAGCTTCAGAAATGTTTATCTTTCATTGAATTTGAATGAAAGCAGATTTTTAAAAGATTGTGGTGTCTGAGAAACACTTGAGCTGAGTTTGAATCCACTTTGGATCTGTTGGTGTAGTGAATCCCATTCTTTGCTGTAGCACAGGATTTGCTTTTATCACTAATACCTGCTGACCACCTTGGTTTCATCTGCGGGTATCTGGGTGAAGCCAAGGGATCAGCTTTAAGAGAGAAAATGCTACAGGAGGGATTATCTGGTTCGAAATTTAACACCTTCTCTCTGTAAATATTTTATTAACACAAACAATGTACTTTACAACTGTGGCTTTAAATTCTCTTTATTAGTGAACTGCATTCAAATTAATCTATACTGTCGAACCTTTTTTTCCAGACCAAATTAATTGAATTTATCAGAACATGAGTTCTAAAGCACAGGAACATTGGTGTTTATTTTATTTTTAATTTTAACTCTACCTTGCCTCTTTTGGGTGACTCAGAGGTTGACTTGAATCACCCCAAAGGATTCTGTAGGTTTGATGTATTTTGGAGTACGTGGAATAAGTGTTTTGGTCTGGACATTGTTTTGTCTATAATGTGTATGTACAGATAGATAGAAGAGGAGCCTGATCTCAGAACTTCCTTGCATAAAATATGTATTGTATGTATTAGTTTTCATTCTTACATCTAGAATCCAAGTAGTAATTTACACTTCTCATCTCTATGTCTGAAAAAAATATATAAATACATCAAACATGGTGATAGTTTTAATTTTTCTTAAGCAGAAGAGCCACAGGCTATGCTTTGATTTAATTCAAATCATTTGTATGTAAAAGCCTTTGAATTATTTTTAGCATTTTTAGAATACTTTTGGTGACCAAGTCAGGTAATTATTTTCTGTAAAAGATTGGATTCTGAGTAGACAAAATGCAAATGAAACTGCTTCGTTAGAAGGCCCAGTACTGCAAACAGTGATACTGCTGTCAGGAATCCCAGAATTAACAAAGAGAAATGTGAAAAAAAACTTACTGAAATTGTGTCACAAGGCTGCACTGTGCTTAAGAGGCAAAACCCTGAAGTGTGCTGAGAATAGCCTCCCTGACTCGGATGGACCTTGCTACGTTTTGCTGGCCAAGGAACTGAACTCCCAAGTGAAATTTCACACCGTGTCCAGCACAAGCTTTACATATTGTATGAGCTCAAACTAAGTATTTGAGGGGTTATCAAGGGGATGTACCTTGTGCCAATTCCAACACGTGTATGTTTCTCTGCCTATTAATATGGGATTGAAAACTGACACATTTACAGGGAAGTCCACAGTTCCCAAGAGTTTTTCTGACTTTTTGGTCATATGACCAGGCCCCTTGTATTAGTACAGGAAATCTTGTCCTTTGACTCCAACTGTTAATCTGGCAGCTGACTGATGTGTTTGCTTCCCATAAAGTGATATTAAATGTTGCAAAGTTTGACTTACTTCTATTTCTCTCCTCAGTGGAAAGATGTATGAGTTGCATGCAAGCTGGTACCCAGATGATCAAGCTCCGTGGCGGCTCCAAAGGGCTGGTCCGATTCTATTACTTGGATGAGCACAAGTCCTGCATTCGCTGGAGACCCTCCCGGAAGAATGAGAAAGCAAAGAGTGAGTGTCAACCCCAGAACTTCTCTTCTGATTCCTGCTAGGGTCCTGCCCTCTAGAAACAAATGAGCATGAAGGATTTGGCTCATTCACAGGTGATCAAGAATCAGTTTTGTAGTTCAGTTTAAAGGGCAGTACATGATGTTATGATCAACACTTTATGAGTATTGACTTGCTGCTGATAGCTGTGCGAGTTGCAGTGAGTCTGGTGTCTTGTAATTGAGTTGCAGGCAAAACCGGTGTTAACTGGGGACCTTGCACTGTGAAGTTTGGGCCCTTTCCTTGCATGGTAAATGCATCCTGCCTGTCCTAGGGCATGCAGCAGTCTCTGATGAACTGCATGCTTTTGTCATTCCAGTTTCTATCGACTCCATTCAGGAGGTTTGCGAGGGGAAGCAATCGGAGATCTTTCAGCGCCATGCCGATGGCAGCTTTGATCCCAACTGCTGCTTCAGCATCTACTATGGAGATCACATGGAATCTCTTGACCTGGTATCTTCCAGTGGAGAGGAAGCACGTACCTGGATCACAGGGCTAAAATATCTGATGGCAGGCATCAGTGATGAGGACAGTCTCTCCAAACGCCAAAGGACCAGAGACCAATATCCTTCTTAAACTCTCTGAGAGCATTTCCCAGCAGCTGAGACCTATCAATAGCAGAGAGGTTCCTTTAAGTGTTTGTTGTGCTGAAGTAAGCACTAGGCTCAAAGCTTCAAAGTGGTTCCCATTGTATTCCCTGTTTTCAGAGACAAAAGCTCCTTGAAGAGGATTGTTCTGGGCAAGATCTGAGATGAATGGCTCGAGTGGGATGAAAAACATACAAATATATTCTGTCATAGTTTGCATCCTGTGTAAATCTGTCCATCCATACAGACCAGAGAGTGATGTAACATTGCAGTTTCCTCAGAAGTTAGTTCTTCTGTGCTGTGGTATGGGTAAATAGTGTGTGGTGCTTGTTGAGCATAGCAAGTCTGGAAACTGTTGCAACAACATGAGGAGAGTTATATATATCACCTTGAACGAACTTCTATCCCCAGCCTCATGTGCAGTCTTTCCTAACGTGAAAAAAAATCATATATACATGATGTTCAGCAATATGCCTTAATATTCCATGCTGTTCCTTGACTCCTGTTCAAAGTGGTTGAAGCAGACGTTTGATGAGGCAGATAAGAACGGCGATGGCAGTCTGAGCATTAGTGAAGTGCTCCAGCTAATGCACAAGCTGAACGTGAACCTGCCCCGGCAGAAGGTGAAGCAAATGTTTAAGGTAAGGAAGGAATTTTTTTCTTTTCTATAAGAAAAGGGACTGAGCTACTGGAGGTGCAACATGAAACGTAGTAGGAACAATTGCAAATTCTTCAGCAGCTGGTTTGTTTCCACTCTGCTGAGAGATCCTGCACAGTCCATTTGGTAAATTGAAGAGAGGCCCAGAACCACGTCACACATAAATCGCTGTGCACAGAGAAGGCATTGCACCAGGTACTGCCTGGTGTTACATAACAAACACAGTACAGAGAATGCTTTTAACTCTACTTGTGCATCTGAAACTCAGTCACATTTTCTCCTCTGTTTGCATTCCCTCTCATAAATGTTGTCTACAGAAGTATCCAATATCCTCCAGTAACGGGTACTAATAAAATGTCTAGTGTCAAACTGCCATATCTCGTGTTTCTTGCACTACTGAGAGCTCTGTCTGACATTGCATTCTGCTGCCCTTGACCTGGTTTACTGGGCAGCTGAGCTGTGGGGTGTGTGTGCTGTTGTAATCAGACGTCTGGGTGAGGGCCCGAAGCAGAGGCTGAGCAGTGGTTATCAGCAGAGCAAACTGCCGTGACCTCTGCACTGCGCTGACTCAGGGACAGCGCGGCACAGACTTCCAGCAGTCCTGGTATTTTAAAGAATGTTCTCCTGGAGAGGCTGTGAGAGATTGTTTTAGAGAAAACCAAGTACTGTGATTTCAGTAGCACTGAGAGGGATCAAATACCTCCCTGCTGTCACTTCTGAGTCTGCCCAAGGCATTGTGTGGAGCTGGATGTGTACGTTTTGCCTAACATAAGGTAGAGAAATGTTCTGATCCCAGTTTCATAAAACTGGAGTGACTTGCCTAAGGTCACACAAAGATGTCTAGCAAGGCAAAGGTACATCTGTTCTGTTTGTGCTTGAAGACTGAGCTATCTTCTAAGCACTTTCTGAGGCTGTACAACTCCTGGGCAGTGTGCAACCAAGTTAAGACAGATTAAAGATTTCTTAAAATTCCTGTCTTTGTTGTCCAAAGCATTTCTTGTGTGGGACCAAGGAGAAAGGAAGAGCAGTGGCCATCAGCATGACTTTTGGTGAGTCAAGTATTTTCACATGAAACTGAACAGCAGTTGGATCTGTACAACTGGATGGCTGATTTCATCTGGACACAAAGCTGTCATTCTTGCAACTTATTCCTGAGGAAAGAAGGGAAGGCAAAATGATTTCTTGCCCTGTTCAGAAACTGATGTAGCCACTGTGTTTTGCTATGGACAAGCTTTATAGACCCACTGTATGGCTTTTGATTATGGCCTCTTAACTACAGCAGAAGAGAAGAATATAGGAGAATAATTTGAGGAGAGAGTGTAACTTGGAAATCCTCTGCCTAGTTCGACAGAGCAAAAAGATGGGCCATGAAACCTTCATTCTCTTCCATGCCTGTATGTATTTATTCTAGTACCTCAGGGTTGGAAAGACTTTTAACTTGCATCCCTTTCTGCTCTTTCTTTCACCCTGCTGACAGCTGATGCTGAAGCCTGCTTGGTTGCATCTTATGCACAATGTAAATTCCTTTGTGGGTCCACAACGATAAAATGTGCTCAAATGGAGCGTGGAAAACGGGATAACTCTGCAAACCAGAGCAACTCAAGGCTATGGGGAGGGAAGGAAAGGCTGTTGGAAGGTTTCCAGTAGTCAGCTGGTACAGGCTATCCTAGTGTGCACATCAGGCTAATATTTTGCCCATCATTTGCACGGGTTGTTCTTGAGGATCAGAAAAACCTACAGGAAAAAAAAAGCAGTTTGCAGCTACAGGGGAAATCTAAACAGGTTTAGAAGAAAAGCTGAAATACTTAAGCATTTTTTCTGTATGCTACTGAATAAAAGAGAAGTAAAAGGTTTATAGCACATAGAAAGCTGGGTGCTGTCTTCCAGGCAGCTATTACTATGCCAGCCTTCATTTTGATAACCAGTTTCTGTTGCAGAAATGTATGAGGACCAAAATGAATTTTGAAAGTAGATTTGTTCATGCTCTTGGGCACTGCTGCATTATTACAGCATAGACATTGCCAAATAGAAAAAAAAACCTTTTAAATGTATCGAACTGGAGGTCACCAGGAAGTTTCACATTCTCCTTTGCCTTGGTTGGGGAAGACAAACAGTTGGTCTTTCATTTGTAGGTGACAAATTATCCAACCGATGGATTAAGACCAGTATATTTGTGGCTCTAAAGAATTTTACACGAGGCTGCTCGTGTAAAACGAGCAGTTTGTTAAAAACAGATGTCTTCTGCCAACTGAGAGTTCTTTAAATTCCTAAAGAACTGGCTGTTGGGGTGACTGGTGGCTGTCTCCAGGAGAGCCTGCGCTGCTGCGCTGGGTGCTGGTCATTCCCATGTACAAACCCACTGCCCCTGGGCTGTGCCTGTGAGACCATCGGGGTGAGCACTTCTCAGCTGTTCCCATTTTTCAGCTGTAATGTGTGGGTAGAGTATGAATGTACCTGCACAAACATCGTTTTTCTTTGGGTGCCTGAAAATCTCTCGGTTGGATTGGAAGCTGTTTGAGCACTGCTTCGTGTTTACTGTGAAGTCATGCTAGCCTAGTGATCACTGGATTTTCAGTCATTCAGTTCTGGGACACATTCCATCTCTAAAGCCTTTGAGAGTCATCCACATGCAGCCAGAGAAAACCAAGGGGTTTTACTCTTTTTTACTTTCCCTTCATTTTTTTTTCCTTTCAGTCCAGCAAACACTAGGCTTACGGATGTAACTCCGTGAAGAACTGCATTTAAAAAATCATTAAAATTAGGTGTTCTGCAAGACAAATAAAAGAGACTGGGTAACACTTTACTAGGAAAAGCCCTGTGCTTACTGTACACCGTGTTTCAGTTTTACTGTTTGTAACCAGTAATTACTACAGAGATCGGGTACGGTAGAAATGCTGTTAGCAAAGAGGAATGGGTTTGCTTTTTCCACATGCAATGCATAATTGAAACAGAGCTGGTCTCAGCTGAAAATATAATTGATATTTGATACCTTAGAGTCAGAATATTAAGCAGGCTTGAAATTAAAAAGCAAATCTCTCAGTTAATGAAACAGCTACACTAAGTACTTTAAGATAAAATAGTGCAGATTATACGTAGGTGTAGAAGAAGGTTCCCTTGAATATTAATATTTCTTGGTAAAAAGTAGTGAGTTGTTAAAGAAATTCTTGCCAGAGTTACAATGGAAAAAGACATTTTTACCAGCTACTACTTGTTCTCAAATGCATTCATATTTTCACCTGGGCTCATTTCTGAAGAAGCTTCATCTATGACTTCATGACTCCTCATTCTTCCAGTCGCTTTCCCCACAGTACTGTCACTGTTGTAGCTGATGCAGACGCTGAAACTGCTGAAGTGTGAGACTGGAGGAGATGAAATAGTGAGTTTTATCAAGATTAAAGAGTAGTGAGCAAGTGTGGGGTGTTCTTTTGGAACAGAAAAGGAGGAGGCTGTTTGTGCAAGTTTGTAAAGGTGTCTGTGGATGCCTGCAGGACTGCGGCAGAGCTTCCTGCTGGGGCAGAGACCTGTGAGTTACATCAGCTTGCAGGGCACAAGGGATCTGTTCAGCTGCTCAGTGCTGCTGGCTCTGCTCCTGAGAGCTCAGCAGCATTTTCCTCAAGTACAATTGCACATGTATGGCAGTAAGCAAAAATAATTTGGTGAAAAATAGGAAGATTTAGTTAAATCTTACCTGATTTATTTTTTGGGGGGGTTTGTTGGCTTATGCACTAATGCATACATTTAAAAAGTTCAAAGGGGAAAGCTGGGCAAAACATTCCTATGACAAGCATCAGCCTAACAAATCAATGAGTTCTAGCAGGCCACAGAGTGAGCAGCCATGTCCTGCATTTAATTTCAGTGTTGCTTCACTCTCATGCAGGAGTTTATTTGCTGAAAGGTTGCTCAGGCTATTGCTGGAGTTTGGGTCTCTCACTGCCCTGTTGCTGTGTGATGCAGGAGGCTGATACAGATGACAACCAGGGCACGCTGGGCTTTGATGAGTTCTGCGCCTTCTATAAGATGATGTCAACGCGCCGTGATTTGTACCTGCTCATGCTCACCTATAGCAACCACAAGGACTACCTGGACACTGATGACCTGAGACGCTTCCTGGAGATTGAGCAGAAGGTATGTGCAGGCCAGGGAAAGACTTGCAGTCTGTATGCCTCTCTGCTTGTCCTTGGGCATGCACTGACCCTTGAAAGTGCTGGGGACATCGCTGTCATACTGTGAAAAATAGACACGTGCCTCTGGACTTTCATCTTGCAGGCTGGGATGAATGATTTCTTGATTCATCTTGCACTCACTACCCCTTCTTTTCTCTAGGGTAATTCTTTATGCCCCTAAATATAGTCTCTGCAGTTTCTTTCTTTTACATGTGTTCTCTTAGGACAATTCCATCAGTACCTGCTGTTCCCAGAATTTAGTACCCTGATGTGAAGATGGTGTTTCTGGCTCTGGTTTTGATGGTAGAAGAAAAAGGTTTCTTATCCCTGTGTGTATGGAACACCATGTACACACCAACCAATCTGCTTCCTCCATCGCTGTCTTGTACCTTTATGTCATCAGGATCCTTTGTAACCAAACTGTGTGGAAGCTGCACACTTTCATCCCTATCCCAAATACCCCTTGGTCAGAACAAGGACCAGTCTTTTCTGGGACATGGTGATTTGGAAGACCAGAAAATGGCAAGGCATCTTGTAACTATACCATGAGGATGTTCATCTGTTGGAAGGGGTCACCTGGAAAGGTTGTGCAGCAACCTCTGTCCTTGGAGGGTTTGAGGCCCAGACTAGTTAATGCCCTAAGCTAACTGATGTGATCTTGTAGGTGACTGTGCTCTGGAGAATTTGGGGCTGGATGAGTTCCTGAGTTCCCTGAATGATACTGTGATCTTTCATCTACAGACTCTTGGCAGACTCTGAAGGGAGGAAAGAGAAAAGGACAGCAAGATGCAGTCAGTGTAGGAACAACTGCATTGGTCCACCTTGGCTTTTTTCATCTCATGACCTCTCTCTCGTGAAGCTGCATGGCTCTAAGTCATGAATCTCATCAGTTTTAAACACTAACAAATGAATGAATTCAAAAGGCACCTCTGGCAGTTATCCTTTGGATAAGTAGGTTGTGTTTCCATTTCATTGGTCAATTGATCCTCCAGATGGTGAAAGGAAAATGAACACACACCACAGCACACCAGTCAGCTCAGCTGATCAGTGACGTGGAAAGCTCATGCCTGTGGGGCTTCTCCCCCATACCTGCTGCCCTTTCTCAGGCCTGTGTCAGGGAAAGCACGTGGTGCTTCTGTACCAGAAAAACCTTCTCTTGGTCCACAGCTTCATCTTAACCCAGCAGACCACTAATACATAGGCAAATAGAGGGTCAGGGTTGGTCTCCCTCACCTTCTTTTATTTTTACTTACTAGGTTGTAAACTACTCCCAGAACAGGCATTGGTCTGGCAGCAGACATGCTGGTGGTTTCATTCCCCCTGAGCAGAGACCCCGTGTTGCCCAGCCGGTCATCAGCGTGGTCATGTCATTGGCAGCCCCCTCTGATGCCAACTGCTGGACAGTGTCTAATGGGAAGGATTAGCTGGACCACTCAGGACAGGAATATTGAATAACAGCAGGGGTAATAATTAGAGGATAAATCAACAGTAAGTAGCAGGAATATTAAATAATTGTGTTAAATTGGATTATGAAAACATTGCGAGGTCAAAAATGCTGCATCCCATCATAGCCCTTTTTTATAAACAGCAACATTTACAAACATCTATTTCCCTTTCCTTCCTGACTTCATGATACAGACCAACCTTGAAGTTAGCATGTTTGCTTAGGATCTTCCTGAGAGCTTCTGTTACCCTGCCAGTCACCGATTTATCTGTCTGCTGTGTAATGATGATCCATTTCCTCGTTATATTTTAAAGTAAAAACCTTTTTAATAATGCAAACTAATCCTTTAATCCTACAAGACAAAAAATCCCATTGGCTTGTGACAAAGCTTGTTCTGCATGGATGCTCTGTGTGGCTAAGCACTCTAACCAGATTTGACCTACAAAGCAGAACTGTCTTTATTGGCTGGGATCAGGCAGCTGCCAATAGGACAGAAACTTTTCACGAAGCGATCTGGTTCTTATTGGAGCTGACACTGATGGACAGGAGTGAGAATCTCACTGGGTAACTGCAAATCCTCAGGACCACGATGGATAATCTGGTCAGTCACTAATTGTATGCAGAGAAAAGAGCTAATAGAAGCTGTGATTACTAGTTAACTCTTCATTTTTGGTACTTTTACAGATGACAAGTGTGACTAAAGAGCATTGCCTGGAAATCATCAGCAAGTTTGAACCATGCCTGGAGAACAAGAAGGAGGGAGCTCTGGGGATCGATGGTAAGCTGCCTGGTGTAACTTTTGCAGAAAGGAGGCAAATGTTTAAATGCTTACAAGAATATTGCATTGATTTGCTTAATATTTAATCATAGAATTTTGTCATGTTGTATAGAGTATGCTTTCCAGTAGCTGTTTTTTCTAAATATCTGTTGTTTGCTGAGAAACCTGAGGGGAATGGGTCCTCTTTGAAAGGATTTTAAAGGTGCATAGCGTGACGAAGCAACTGTCACTGAAGGTCACCTGGAGTCGGGTGTGTCTTTATTTGTGCTTTTGGAACATATGGTCAAACTCAGTTGCATCATTGCTGCAGGTATTTTTGGAAATCCTTTAAATTTTAATGAAAAGAGTGATGTGATCCAGAGGAAACATGCAAAGAGGTGATGTAATTTGTCTAGAAGCGTGTTTCACAACCTCTGCTGCTCGAGGTTTTGCTCTGAATATAGTGATGCTGTACCACCATGATGGTAGCTGTTATTTTGAGGACTAATTTAAAATATTTTCTCCTAAATAATAAATATTCTGCCAGATCTTACTGACTCCAAGGACAGAGAGTGTTCCTCAGGAGTTAGATTCTGTGCAAAAGTTCTAGGACCTTTTGGAAATCAGCCTTGTCTAGTTCTATGGGTGTGTTGTCATAGTGAGAATGTTAAGTTTGGTCTGGTTTGCCTCATGAAGAAGTGGGTAGTTTCTGGTATATTGTGTAAGGGGTTTATGGTTGTATTTATATTTTGAGAAAGGGTGGTTGCTTAGGATGTATTCAGGTCTGTTCTACTTTCAGACTATTTTAAAACTTATGCTTGGTGTAGCAATTGACATATTAGTGGCTTCTGATTTTTTTTCTCCTGCTTTACAGTCAGTGCCAGCCACATAAATAATAAATAACCAGGTTTATTATTTTGCCTTCTTCACAGCTAGAAAAGTAAGACTAGGCTTTTCAAACAACTAGTTTTTCATAGCAAAAAGAAAAACTTCAAAAAAACCCCAGCCTGGTCTCTAAAATTGCTTCTCCCTAAGAGTGGGTGATAAAACAGTTGAGATTTATGGGATAGGATTAGAGGGTGGGTGATGTTTGGCTGAGTGTTTACTACAGATCTCTTGATCAGGAGGAAGTGGAAGGTGATGTTGTTTTGAGACAACTGGAAAAAGCTTCATATTATCAGGCTCTGGTCCTTATGGCAGACTTTAACCATCCCAGTGTCTCGCTGGAAGTGGAACAGAACAGATCTGAGGTAGGGCTTCACTAATGCAGGAGCTTTCTGGAGTGCCTTGATGGAACATCCAAAGGGAGGTGAGTGAGGGGCTGACAGTCAGTGCTGCTGGGTTGGGTGCTGACAAACAAGAAAAGGCTGCTCAAAAACATAGGTATATCTATATAGGTGTATATATATCAGCTTGCATGTACATGCATGCACATGTATGTGCACAGGCAGACACATGGAAGTGTTTTCTTGTCTTCGTGTGTACGTGAGGCTTTAGATCCTTCTGGTCTTCAAGAATACACATCAAGTGTTGCCTAGGGAGACCAAAATGCAACAGCTCTGGAAAGTGAAGTGTAATGTCTGTGTCGTTGGTGAGGCCAGACAAGAGCATCCTGCCTGCACTTAGAGGCACTTCAGTAGTAGTAAAGTAATGGCACAGTGTTCTCTACCCATTCAGGTTCATTCACAGGTCTGTATTGCCTTGAGTCCTCAGCCCTGATGGCTTTTATCATGAAGCACCTTGGACTGACCTGTGACAGTTATCTTGTTCACCAGAGTCTTGCAAAACCCCTGATACTTTCCTGTGATCAAAACAAAACACTCTGTCAGTACAAATCTGTCTTGAGTGTGTAAATACTGGAGATCTGTGATACACTCTGGCAACAGCATCTCGGTTCGTTCATGTTTCTTCATCCTGCGGCTGATTGAGCCACTTAGTGTGAACTCATCATCACAATTTTGATGCTACATTTTAACAAGTGCTTAGAGCAAACAGTAGTGTTGTTTCAAAGGCTGTCTCAACAGCTGTGTGTGGAATTAATGCTGCAGCAGCTGATTGGGTTGTAGTAAGAAATGATTCATCTGCCCTCCACGGTGCCCTATCAGTTTTTCCTTGCTTAGCCTTTTGTTTTTACTCTAGCTCTATTACTGAGTTGCTAGTTGATAGTGATAGATGCCTGGAGACTCAAATATCAGGCTAGACCGAGGTTCCCTGGCACTAGTGTATCTTTCAAAAGGTTTTGGCTGCTATTTGTATTTATCAACTCTTTTCCTTTAAGAAAATAATCAACACAAAGTGTAAAGCCTATGGGAACTGTCATAGAGGTGATGTTTTATCATAAATTCTATTCAGACTCAATTTCTCTGTAGTCTCTGGGATTGATTTTGTGGACTGGAGTGTTTTGCCTTGTGCAGCTTTAGGGAAGCCTGGTACCAGTCTGTCACAGCCAGAGGAAGTGCAAGAAGACCTTCAGAAGTGTGGTGGGGTTTTTACATGGGTACTGTTTCATTTATGGAGTAATGGGTGAAGTGTCAGGAGAATTAGAAGTCTTCAAGCAGAGAGCTTGTGAATAAAGGCATCATTGCAGTCACAGTCTTTCATTGCTGGAGAGGAGAGTATCTCCTTTCCTTCAGACTGTATTGGCCCAGTAGAAAGTGTCTTCAGGCAGTACAATACTGTATCTTTAAACTTGTTTCACTGAGGAGCAATGCCAGGATATAATCTCTGGAGGCTTTTACACTGTGTGACTCAATGTCCCAGCAGAGGCTTTTGACAAAAATTATAAGCTAAAATGTCACTTTTGGAATAAATAAACTTATTTTTACAAGAAAGGCAGAGCAGGACAAGGTACGTAGCAAGTAGAAACTTTTCTTCAAAGCAATAATTGCAGTGGGTCATTGGGACAGTTGGGATGTAGTGGTGCTATTTATTTATTTATCTTACATGTTCATGAATGTGTTGGTGAATGTAGGGATGCATTTGCAGGCTGGTTTTAGGAAGGCTACAGCACCAAAAAGGACAATAATGTGTCATTTATTGTATTGTTTGTTTACAGGTTTCACCAATTACATGCGGAGTCCGTCAGGGGACATATTCAACCCAGAGCACTACCAAGTGCATCAAGACATGAGCTATCCTCTGAGTCATTATTTCATTACCTCTTCACACAATACCTACCTCATGGGTGACCAGCTGATGTCCCAGTCTAGGGTGGACATGTACGCGTGGGTGCTGCAGTCCGGCTGTCGCTGCGTGGAAGGTAAGAGCAGTAACTCACAGCCCCACAGCTCTGTCCTCTCTAGAGGATGTGGAAGGTAAGAGCAGTAACTCACAGCCCCACAGCTCTGTCTCCTCTGCAGAGGACATGGAAGGTAAGAGCAGTAACACACAGCCCCACAGCTCTGTCCTCTCTAGAGGACATG
This sequence comes from Heliornis fulica, assembly GCA_013399135.1. Classification (NCBI taxonomy): domain Eukaryota; kingdom Metazoa; phylum Chordata; class Aves; order Gruiformes; family Heliornithidae; genus Heliornis; species Heliornis fulica. The sequence goes on from VXBZ01000905.1 coordinate 268,201, forward strand.
GAAGGTAAGAGCAATAACACACAGCCCCACAGCTCTGTCTCCTCTAGAGGACCACTCACAACCTCTGTGGAGGACATGGTGGCTGGGTATAGAGGAAAGCCTAGGACAAGGGTGTCTTCCTTTCATAGGATCCTAGAATTGTTAAGGTTGGAAGAGACCATTAAGATCATCCAGTCCAACCATAAAGAACAACAAAGTAGTGTTGCCATATAATGAACAAATTTTCCCAGGGCATGGAGATGAGCTGCCATTTGAAGACGAGTCATTGTTGCTACTGATGGAAAAAGATTATTAAACTATTCCTGGAGAGGATACTAACATTGAGTAGAATGGGTTGGTGTGTAAACTGTCCAGACAGGTGTATGACAACCAAACTGGCAAATGTGGCAGAGTTCCTGCTACATGTAAGAGAACAGCTGATGTTTCTGGTAAGGAAAGTAGGGTCTGTGAAAGATTGTGTGATGCTGTTATGTAAAATGTTGATGGTTTTATAGGGACCATGAAGCCTTTAGGTGAAATTTCTTCTGATGTTTGTAGTGCCCTCCTGAGACAGTCCCTGTTTCATAATCATCCTTATTGTCCTGACCATCAAACTGTTACATGTCTGGCTGGGCTGCTGAAGGGAATAGCAGGGTCTCAGTCTTGGTGAAGGGTGGCCCCAGATGGTACTTGTCTGATGGGTGTCATTGTTTCTGTTCTACAGTTGACTGCTGGGATGGGCCAGATGGTGAACCAATTGTCCACCACGGATACACTTTGACTTCCAAAATTCTCTTCAAAGATGTGATTGAAACTATCAACAAATATGCCTTTATCAAGAATGAGTATGTATAACTTCTGAGTCTCAGGGCTATAAACTCAAGTGTTCCCTGGCATCCTTTGTGAAGGCAGCTCGTGAAAACCCAACCTGTTCCTGCACATGCCAGGCAGAATTCAGAGTTGTTTTCTGTGGGGGGAAAAAGCCTTCAGAAAGAAATAGCAAGGCAAAACTGACAGACTAGGGGCAGGGTGTTCTGTAGGTGGCTGTGGAGCTGTCCCCATCCCATTCTCAGGGATCAGAAGATCACAATGGAGATGAGAAGATCAATGTGTTCTGACAGGGAATGTTTGTAGCAAGTGCTGACAGTTTAACCACATACCTCTGTGGCTGTGTCCTCCAGACATGCCAAGGTTACACTGGGGTGCTCCAGGGCTGGAAAGCAAGTCAGGCAGCAAGGGAATGCAAAGAGACAGTCCAGTTGTGGAGAATGCAGGCTGATCAAGAGAAATGGGCTCTTTCTCTTACCTGTACATTGCTCAGGGAATCAGAGAATTGTATGATGAACCTTGGCAGAGAGCCAAAATGTGTGTCAACCTATCTTCTTTTTTTTTGTAAGATAAGTTAATTTATCTTTAAATTAAATTTCCATTAGCTTCTCCAAGGCAGTCCATCTGCTTTCATTAACAGATCTAGATTTGCATGGAAATTTCAGCCCAGGTAAACTTAGTGTGAGCCTGAAATTTTTGGAGTTTGCCTGAAATCCTCTTGATGTGATGAAAGCTGCATTTGCAGTTGATGATATTTGCTTATGTCTCTGCCAGGTACCCTGTTATCTTGTCAATTGAGAACCATTGCAGTGTCGTTCAGCAGAAGAAGATGGCTCAATATCTTACAGAAATTCTGGGAGACAAACTGGATCTGTCTTCTGTGCACAATGATGACTCTACTAAGCTTCCTTCACCAGCAAGTCTTAAAGGAAAGATACTGGTTAAGGTAGGAACCTGCTTGATTTGGTCCATCCCTCTTTTTGTTTGTGATGATTTATGATCTTTGCCTGGTTATCACTTACACCATAACTTAAAATGATTTTTAAGAACCTGGTACTTAAGGTTCTGAAAAAAATGTCTTCTCAGCCCTGGGGGAATGCTTTGAATAATTTATTATTTATTTTTTAACAACTCTCTGATAGTAAGAGCTGCCAGCTGACCTGCCCATGTAATCATTTTATCTTCTAGGGGAAGAAACTTCCAGCCAACATCAGTGATGATGCAGAGGAAGGTGAAGTTTCTGATGAGGACAGTGCTGATGAGATTGATGATGACTGTAAAATCATGAATGGAGATGTAAGTTAAGTGATAATTTGAATGTGTGTGAATTTTCCCATCCCAGTGAGAAGAAATGTCATATGAGTTCTCTGGAATGTGGATAAGAAAGGAATTCTATGTATGTCCAATTGTGATGGTTGTTAGAGCATTCTTCTGTTTTGCTGAATGCTGGGTAGAGTTATTTTACTGTGAGGAGCTGTTAAAAAGGGAGAAAATTTCAATCTCTGCTTGCTTCAATCTGAAAATCCATTATTTCTTCATCCCTTTTGAAAGTTAATTATTTTTGTCACTTTAATCTTCTGGCAAGTGACACTTCATCCTACAGAAACAATATAAAATGCCCAGCAAAACCATTTAGTAACAAAAACTAGATTCCCTTGGAGAGAGATTGAAATTTCAGTCTTCTCTCCTTCAGGCAATTTGTATTGACTTGATTGTCTTCATCTGAAAAAAAAAGAGAAACTTCTTTATGAGCAAGTCTATGAAAGGGGAAAAATAATTTGTTTGTTTGGTTTGGGGATTTTTAATTCTTATGTTTCAGCATATCAGTTGTTGTTATTTCAAAGCTGGGATCTGTGATACTGTAATGCTATGTGAATTTGACACTTTTGTGTTACCAGATGCATCCTGTCGAGTGGGGGGTGTTGTGCAGCCAGTGGAGACACTGTTCAGCCTGGTGCACTTTCACCTGCAGAGATCAGGCACTAGGGCATGAGCACCTTCAACAGGGAGGGAAGGAGCTGAAAGCCAACCCAGATGCTTTTACAGCCTCTTGGGCTGCCTCTCTAGTTGACTGTGCAGAGTAACTAGAGCTACACAAACTGAATAAAATGAGAATTGAATGTTTCTTGGTTTTGAAAACTCCCTGGGATCAACAAAGCTCACTCAGCTTCTCCTCCTGTGTTTTCTAGTCCCTTTGTCTATCCCAGGCATGGCAAACTGTTTCCAATACCCAGAGGAACTAAGGCAGGTGGTTTGACAACCGTGCTGAGATGAGAGGAGCTGTGGTAATCCAGATTTTGCAAGTTTTCCAGATAATTTCTAGTCTTAAGGATGTGTGTTTTAAAGGATCCTGATCTAGATGCTTGGACGAGCAGACCTCTCACTGCTACAAATTACTTTTGCCATGACACTTTTCAGCTCAGCCCCCACATATGCTATTTATAGAGAGATGTCAAATAGTGTTTATTTTTCTTCCATTCAGTGGATGGAGAAATGAATGCCAGTAAGAAAAGTGTCATCTTCCATAGTAAAATTATGTAGTAACATGTTATGGCTGGGTGTATTATTCTGAGTAAAGGCTCGGTAAGGCACTGCTTTGCTGACCTCGTTTTGTTACTAACAGTTCCCTCTGCTGTGAGGTTTACTGATGCTTTAAATCTGAGATTTGCTGCATCTGGTTTGCTTTCCAAGCTAAATTTTGAAGAGCTCAGAAAATCACAGCTTTTTTTTTCATGACAAATTTAACTGGGAATTCTTTAGGTCTACTGAGAAAACACAATCTGTCACCTCTTGAAAGACCTGGGATTGTGAGTTTATGCTTCATGGATGAAAAGGAAAACTGAATTTCTATTGTTGTTCCCCCAACTTGCTCACATGGGCTGTGATGAGTACAGGAGGGTGGCACAGGAGCTCCTGTACATGTTGCCCTTGAACTGGTAAAATCAAACTTCTAAAGCTTCTGCCATTCATTCCAGTAGAATCTCTGCACTGTTGTAGCTGCAGAGTCAAGCCTGGCATAGCCCCTGACGTCTGTAAGCCCCCAGTGTGTAAGAGAAATACCATATACTCTGTTTCCACACATATCCATTGCTGCTGAGCTGTGCAGAATGGTTTAGGGGACAGCCAGAGGAACAGGTCAGTTTATAGTAAATCTGTCACTGGGTCAGCATGGGGAGTCATCGCAGTCAACTTCTGTGTCAGCACACCCTTGGCTTGCAACAGACATAACAAGTGAATAGCTTGGCTGATGGTCAGTCTTGGGTTAGTTAGAAGTGGTTTAATTTGGTTTACTCTGTCATCACTTCAGACAATCTGTTTACACTTGAGATCTAACGTGCTGCTGTCACTCATGGGCTTCCGTACCTTAGGCCTGATACCAAGCTGCAGGTAGCTGTGACAGTATGCAAATGAAGACTTTTTAATCACTACCTATTTTAATTATTTGGTTTTGTTTGTAGGCATCTACTAATAGGAAACGAGTGGAGAACATAGCAAAGAAGAAGCTGGACTCGCTGATAAAAGAATCCAAAATCCGTGACTGTGAGGATCCAAACAATTTCACAGTTACCACTCTACCACCCTCAGGAAAGCCAGACAGTAAGAAGGTGAACATACCTTACTGGGCTTCATTGCCCCTCACCTGGCTCTTGGTTTGTTTGTCCCTCTAGCTACACACTACTGTTAGTACATAACAGTAACACTTGTTCTTTCAAAGAGGATGTCTAAGTTGGGCTGTTAAATCTGCTATTAGATTTCTGGGTAAATGTAGCTCAGTTTACCTGAGGTGTGGGCAGCTATCACAATATTAATGAAACTCAGGAATGCTCAGCACCTCCCTGAAACATGATAGTGTGAGTTACAGAGTGAATTTTGCAGAATCTGTTTGCTGTTAGGTTTCTGTCTCCTGCCTAGATCAGCTAGGATGGTACTTGAGAAGACCCAGAGGGCAAAAACATTCACCTGGGATGAGGGAGATCCAGGTTCACGTTCCCAGTCAGACTTACATGGAAATGGGATTTTAAAGCTGTGTTTTCCATTCATGGGTGACTGGCCAGACCACCACATATTTGGCTGTTTCAATATAGAATAAAATACTTTCCTGTCTTCTGTAATGTTTTCAGTAATATTGTGTTGTGACATCTATAAGCTCTATTATAAGGATTAATAATACTGTTTGCATTTCTGTCCATTCAGTAGAAGCTTTTTTTTAATTTGTTGATGATGAGATTTTCATTTTAGCTGGATTTATGATTTCCACTCAATGCAGATGGATAGTCTGTTGTTGCAGATGTTCAAATATAAACTGAAATGCTAAACATCTCTTTCTCCAAAGCCCAATAGCTTTCTCTAGTGACTTGGGAGAAATAGGTGTTTAGCATTTCCATTTATTGTGTTTTGTTAACTTACTGAATAAATTACATATTATTGACTTCAGATTCATAGCTGAATTTGTTCAGTTAATGATGATGCCAGGTGAACATCACTGTCAGATACACAAAGCTTTTTTTCTTGCTCACACATCAATTGGAGCATGAAATGCACAAATGAAATTATTTCAACAGAAAGAATATTATTTTCTGTTATTAAAAGTGCCTATGAAAGTCAGGCTTTTTATCCTCAGTTCTCTATGTTCCGTGCATTTATATTTTAATCTTAATTATATACTGATACTTATTTATAAAAAGGTACTCAGCCCACAGACTGTGCTTTGTGAACTTGAGGCAATGTCACTTTAGGTTTTGTTAGAAGCCACAAAAAGCTCAGGAAGATTGTTGCATGTAAAGGAGGAATGTTGGAGATCTGCCAGTAAGCAGCAGGTATACTAACTGGAGACAGAGCTAGATGAGAACTGCAACTTTGTGGCATGAGTTTTGGGTGTACTTTTAAGCCTAATGATTTACATTCTTGTAAGATCCACTACAAGGCTAAGGATTTAAGAGTCCTTTTGCATAGGTGTTAACATGAATAGTCTGTTTTGTTAGTCTAGGAGAAGATGAAACCATAAGGTAATATAACAGACCAGTGGCACCAATGAAGTATAAATGTTTTCAGGGATTACAAGAATTTTGTTTCTCTCTTACATGGAGTATCCCAGTAAAAGTGGTGGAAAGAAGTCCTGTTAAACTTGGTTTTCAAGCATTAAGCTACAAACCAACCTGGTGTCAATGAATTTATGTGGTATGGTGGCACTGAAACGTTGCCTGGATGAAAACAGAATTTGAGTTGGGTATTTGTGTGATTTCTGTCTGCTCTGGAAGTTCCCATGGACACAGCAGTGGCTGTTACTGCTGGCAGACAAGGGCTTGCGCTCAGCTCGCGTTTAAAAACCATCGTCTGCATCGGTATGGTCCAGCCCTGCTGGCCAACCTCAGGGAAGTATTGCTCCCAAACTATTTCTGAAGGTGCTCTGATAAGCTGCTTGTAACTCTGATCTCTCTGGTTGCTTTAGAATAAATTTGATGATGATGTGGAGTCTGGAGAAGACTTCGGTACCAACAAAAGACACAGCCGGTCTCTGATGGGCAGCTTTTCCAAACGCAAGGTGAGCCGCTCGCTTGGCTCTGCACGAGCTCTGGTTCTCACATAGGTTCCTGATTTGCACACAGCGTGGAGAGGGGAAGGAGTCTCAGAACTGCATTGCCAGGCAGAGGCTGGCTGTCAGACTGGTCATGGACTACACAGGCTGGATAACTGTTTAGAGTTCTGCAGAGCAGATAGTTTCAGTTTCCACCAATGGCTAAATGTGTCCATGGCCTAATCTGAAAACCATAAAAATTCATTTGCACTTTTCCTCTGAGGATTTGTGATTCCCTTATAAAAAGACTCTGACCTGGGGCTGTGTCTTCTCCATGTCTGTGCATACTGCTCTGCAATATTGAACAGTAAAAAGCTGTCATTTCCCATTTTCTGTAAGTAACGTGTTCCTTGGCATAACAACACAGAACTGTATCCAGCTTCTCAGATGCTGATCAGACAGTTATGATATTAAGGTTTTATTTCCTTGTGGCACAGAAAAAAGGAAGCAAATTGAAAAAGGCAACAAGTCTGGAAGAGGGTGAAGATGATTCGGATTCACAAGGAAATTTAGCCAGGAGCTCTGTACATTACAGCAGGTTTGTTAAAAATGATTTGGCAATTTTCTTTCTTAAAAACACACCTACATAAATGTACCCACTGAATAGAGAAGCTTCAGGTCCAGAAGACAAGTTGTTGAAGGCTGCAGGCACATAACAGGAATCTGGGTTAAGGGTGGATCCGATGTTTGCCACAAGATTGTTAGAATGATCTCTTGGTGCCATTAAAACTAATTAGCAGAGTACAGTAGGTCTTATTTGTGTTTTGAGCTCCTACTGCCTCATCCAGCTGTCACATGGGCCAGCAGACTGTTAGCTCAGTGAGTCCATTAAGGTGGACTTGCAGGGTGCATCATGTCCCCAGCTGATTTTTTTAAGATTGTTTTATGATTTGCCTAATGACATTGCATCAAGATTCAGGTGATGATTTTGATTTTTCTTGTGAAATTGCCTCTTCAAAGATCCTTTACAGAGTGGTTGCTTACAATTCAGGCTTCAAACTAAGAAGTCAGATCAAGCAGATCTCTAGATCTAGCAGATCTGGAGCTTTCACTGGGAAATTAGTAGATACACACCTAGTGATAACCTGAAGCAAGCGAGGAGGGTCAGAACATTACTTTCTTGCAACTTCTTTGTGATTTTAAAAAGGTGTTTTGTTAACATCTGACTTGAAGTAAATATATATGTGAATAGATCCTCCACCTTTGGTCAAAGCCATGTAGAGTCCTCCCCACCAGACCTTAGCAGGTGAACACTTATGTCTGCCATTAACATGTAAAACCAGAACTTGTTCTTTATACTTTCATGCTCACAACTTCTGGCCTTATGTATTATTAACTACCTCCTTGTGGAAAAAAAAAGCCTTCTTATATTCTTTACCATGATTTATTTAGCCCTTAATGGGAAATTATTTTCTATGTTTCTAGGATGAACCGACAGAAGAAGACAATGAAGCTGTCCAGGGCACTCTCTGACCTGGTGAAGTACACGAAGTCTGTAGGCATCCACGATGTCGAAACTGAAGGTAGGTTGAACCAAATATCTGCTGTACAGAACAGTTACATAAAGAAATTGCTTGCCAGAAATTGTATTTTCCTTGAGGAAATTAAAAAAAAGTTACAGGATTTTTTTTTTAAAATAATTTCTAAATTAAGATTCAGGTCTTTCGTTATATTCAGCTTTGTTTTCCCAAACATTGTTCCTCCTATAACCATGATGATTTTGCTGAAATAAGAAAAGCATAGTTCCCTCTGGGTGGGATGTATTCAAATGATGCTTGATAGTTTTAAGTAACTAGTGCTACTAAGTTTTGAATGATTTGTCTAGCTAATAAATAAGTAAATAAGGAGATTACCTACTCTAGGGAACCTGCTTTGGTGGGGAGGTTGGACTTGATCTCTCGAGGCCTCTTCCAAGCTCTACAATTCTGTGAATCTGTGACCTCCTCTCTTCTCTGTAGTTTCTTCCAGCTGGCAGGTTTCATCCTTCAGTGAAACAAAAGCTCACCAGATACTGCAGCAGAAGCCAGCACAGTACCTGCGTTTCAACCAGCATCAGCTGTCCCGCATCTACCCCTCCTCTTACCGCGTGGACTCCAGCAACTACAATCCCCAGCCCTTCTGGAACGCTGGCTGCCAGCTGGGTGAGCACAAAGAACACTTGCTTGTTTTCATTTTATTTTGGGAGGTATGTTTGAATAGGAGCTCCAGAATCACTCCTTAAAATACTCTTGATCCTCTGCTCATCCAACTTTACTGACAGTTGAGTGCTCCTTGTTATTGCCTGTGTGGTTACCCAGGTAGATTGCGCAAACGTGTGTCTTGTGTTCAAGCAGTTGTCTGACAAATGGAAATAAGTGAACTTCTGAAGTGCAAGAGAACTTCAGAGACTCTTTTGAAGGGCTTCTCTCCCTGCAGCTGTGATCTGTGTTATATAAGAGAATTCTTTTTCATAAAATGTTTGAGGCTTTGCATCCAAGAACTGAAATGTGAAAACATCATCAGGTGTCATTCCTCTAACTTGGTTCTCAAACAATGTTGTTTATGTTCTCAGCAAGTAGTGTCATCTTTTTCTTTTTTCTCATAGTTGCACTAAACTACCAGTCTGAGGGGAGAATGCTGCAGCTAAATCGGGCCAAGTTCAGTGCCAATGGGAACTGTGGTTATGTCCTCAAACCAAACTGCATGTGTCAAGGTAAGAAAAACCAGCAAAATAAGTGGATCACTCACTGTATAAGAGTGAGTGTGGATTCTTACAGTTTATTTAAAAATTAATTTCTGATGCTAGAAGCAAATAAGCCAATAGGTATTTATAATTAAACTCATCTCCAAAGTTACACTTCTTCCATGTTGTGTGACTTCTCATTCTTCCAGGTGTCTTTAATCCAAATTCTGAAGACCCACTGCCTGGTCAGTTGAAGAAACAGCTGGTTCTCAGAATTATCAGCGGTCAACAACTCCCAAAACCACGTGATTCCATGTTGGGAGACAGAGGAGAGGTATGGGGCACTAGGGGATTGTTCTTGTGTGTACCATAGTGGCTGGGCTAAGGATGAGGACTTAACTTCTTGCAGTTATCTGTCAGAAGACATAGAACATGCATAAATTAGGTCATTAGCATCCTAGAGCTTTAGGTGGCTAGAACACAGATCAGTCTTTTAAAGCTACCTGCCCCTTATGAATAAGGACAGAGGCATCACCCAGAGACACAACTCTGTCAAAATTTGTCATCCTTTCAGAGAGCACAAGACATACTTAAGAACTCATTAAAAACTGTAGTGGTTCAGGCCAGCTACAGGAATAACTCTGTGGCTACCTAGTAAAATGTAAAATCCCTTTGCCAGGATGGTCCTCAATGTCCTTTTGCTGAATTATGCTTTTAGATAAAGTATGCTTTTAGTCAGAGATCCATTACAGAAAGGCTCAGGACCAGTAGTTATTAACATACTGTCCCCACAGTGTAAAAGCCATGTGCTTAAATTTCCTCCCTGCCACTCTTTCTTTTCAATATTTGTTATTTTCTGTTTTCCAGATCATAGATCCATTTGTTGAAGTAGAAGTTATAGGCTTACCTGTTGATTGCTTCAAAGAACAAACTAGAGTAGTTGATGATAATGGTAAGATTATCTGGGGTTTAGGATTTTTATGACTGAAACACTGTCTTGTGGGCAAGCTTTCTTCATGAGTAGAGGAATTTTGGTGCCTATTATGGAAAAGCACTGAAAAACTGATTTAAGCTTTCTTGATGTTAACCAGACCAGGTCTTGAATTGTGCAACCAAGTTAGTGTAATGTTGTGAAGGTCTGGTGTAAAAGAAGTCATTTGTCTGACTTCTCATTGTGTGAGAAGGGTGTTTTGAGCTGGCTGTGGTGAGAAGAAAGTTGGGGTTTTCAATTACCTGCTGAAAGCAGGACCAACTTTAAGTGCAGTCTGACCCTGTTTCTTGCAAATTCTTTTGCTAGTGTGTCTCCCACTGAAGTGAGTGGGAGTACTGGATTTTCTAAGAACAATGATCAAACTTTTAGGAACACTGGAATGACACTGCAGTTCAGGCAGCCTTTATGTAGGCAGTTGTCTTTCTTCTTGGATCTTGTGAACAAAAAACCTAAAAGCTGATTCCTTCATTCCGAGGTTTTAACCCAATGTGGGAGGAAACGTTGGTGTTCACAGTACACATGCCAGAGATTGCACTGATTCGCTTCCTCGTGTGGGATCACGATCCAATTGGGCGTGACTTTATTGGACAGAGAACAATAGCTTTCAGCAGTATGATGCCAGGTAAGACACAAGTGGTGAAATCCCAATTTGGTTGGTTAGAACTTTGTTCTGTGTTAACTGAAGCTGCAAAGGCCAGGTTAGTGTGTGTGCATGTAGCTGCTGCAGAAATTTCTAGTTAGAACAGGAGGCTGGGAGTTGGAGCCTGAGTTCTCTACCCTGGTCCAGTACTGACTTGTATGATGAGGACACTAAATCAGTTAACTCTGTGGGACTGCATGTAAAAACAGCGGGTGAGGTTGGGAAGCAGGGTGGCTAAACGATGTGGACTTCCAAGACTGCTGGAAAGAAGCTTTGCTCCTGTTTTCTCATACTGCTTTTCTCTCCAGTTTCTTCATACCAGTTTTTGAAAGACACTCTAGAGTTTTGATTTTGATATTACTGTCAGTAATAGTTTAATACACAACGGGTAGGTACCTATTCTAATCATGGGATTCAGATTATTAAACGCCACTTTCTGTCCGTTTCCTATTTCTGTTTTCAGTTCAGTCTTCTTTCACTTTAAAGTTTCTCCTGTGTATATTTATCTTTTCTTTCAAAGTAAATTAAAAAGTTTGTGTTTAAGATTGAAAACAAACAGCCAGTTTCAACAGAATGGGCTTGGTTGAACTGTTTGCAGTATAAAGTAGGCTGCAGGTCCCCAGGAGGGAAGGCAGTCGAGTCTGTCACAGATTGACAGCAGCAATAACGGCCGTGGGGAGAAAGCAGGACGTGGGTTTTTATAAAATAAGAGGGACAAGAAGAAACAGCAGTTAAGTTTGGTGTGACCCTTAGATAATTGGGTGTAGCTAGGTGATGAGCCAAGCCTGGGTGCTCACTGTGGGGAGGGACTGGGAAAAAAGCGGTTAATTCCTTCTACTGTTTACTACAAGGAAGCTTCTAGAAGCTCTGTCATCCGGTTGAACTCCTTGTCAGCTTTGCCCCCTCTGTTTCAGGTTACCGGCACGTGTACCTGGAGGGCATAGAGGAGGCGTCCATCTTTGTGCACGTGGCTATCAACGACATCTGTGGTAAGGTGAGTGCGCTGTGCACACGGGATCGCGCCGGGGAAGCCCAGCAGGAGAAGGCTCAAGCTAGTGTCACAGTTCTGCTGGTGTAAACTTCTCTCTGTGGTAGTCACAATAGCCTGAGATTTTTCTTAATGTGCACAGAGAAAAAGAGACTCTTGCAGTGCCTTTTGGGGTAGCCATGGGGGAGGTTACCTCATCGCAGCACACACACTGATGTAAATAAGGGTGGTCATGTCCAATACATAAGCACACCTTGCTGAACAAAGGGTTATACACCCAAACTGGAAGTGCTTGTTGCCTGCAAAGCTTGTTCAAGAATGTCTGCTTGATACCTGCGCATTTTAAATTTATTTAAATTCTTCAGGGTTATTTGCTTCGGGTTTTTTCCATAATAACATTTAAATTCAGAGGAAAGATGATCCTTGTAATAATTATGGGACTTATTTTCACTACTGTGCCATTATTAAGAACCTGCTTGCTTCATGTGCAGCAAAAGCATAAACCATCTAGGCTCTGTATCTAAACTCACGTGAATCAATCCAAGCTGAAAGTAAAGCCCTAACTTCAGCCTCCTCCCGGGCCAGCTGAAAACGAGATAACTTCTTTCCTCGCACTGCATTGGATCGAGTTGCTTCTGTGCTATGAATTTCAATGAGATTGAGGTAGCCGAGTATCTCACGGTGCCCTGAAGCTCTCGACACCAGTTTATAGCAGGCGATGATGCCAGGCCCAGCTTTGTGCAGCAGGCTGCAACACCAGTACGGGGCAGCAGGAGGCGGCATTGAGCAGGCTGGGAGCTGGAGATCTCTGAGGAGTTAAAACAGTTCTTACAAAGGCAAATAGCTTTGTTTAAGACTCTAGGTTTAAATTGGAACTTTATTGGGATGAAACAGAGATAAATACTGGAAAAGCCTCTTTTTCTATTTATAGGGAAAAGGAAATTTCTGGAAAGAATATCACTGCAGACTTTTTAGCGTAGTTCCTGCTTGTGTTATTTGCTGTCTGATGCAGAAGGTTTAGGCAAGCAGAGCTTCATCCCGACAGACCAGGAGCCCTGGCTGGCACTGCCGGCGATGGCACCGTCCCTCTCTGCGAGGGCCTGTGGGAGCTGTAGGTGACAGGTGCTTGGGGTGGGTCTGAGCAGAGGAGCAGCGCTCCGATGGGGACCGTGGGGCCCATCCAGCGCCCAGGGAACGGTTAAAAGGCCGTTTAGTCCCAGGCTCCAGGGGAAAGTGGTGGCACACTGGACATCTCCACACTAAAATCTGCCCTGGTCTTTGGGTGCACAGGAGCTGCACAGGCTGTAAGTCATGTCTCTAAATCACCATGCTTGTAACCAGGATGTCAGCTCAGCCTTGGGCATATGGGGGCAGTGGGAACTGATCTGACCTGATTAGTGACTGTGCCCTCACCTATGTCCTTTAATGAAATCAGGCATCTCTTTGCTGTAGGCACCCAGCAGAGACAGCTGCCCTGTCCAGCCCTATCCCCCCCTTTTTGTGAATTCTTCTATTCTGAGTCAGAACGATGGAGAACAGGCAAATTCTTCTCCTCTTCCCATTATTGTGTGTGTTTGTGATGCTCCAGTCGTGTGCTGCTTCCAGGTGATGTGCTCTGCACTCTCTCAGTGCTTTTGAAAGGAGAGCAGATATGTCAGTCTCCTTCCTTAGAAGTCAGTCTGTAGCTTTGTATCCACTGGCAGGGGAGATGCTAAACAAAAGTCAAACTGGCTCTGCCTGCCTCAATCACTGCTTGAATTGTATCAGCTTCCAAGTCACTGCGCTTGGCTGGGTCATGAAAGAGATAATGTTTGTAGTTTTTGTGAATGTTTTAAGAGATCACCTCAAATTTTCTTTGGCAATATTGCAAGGCACTATCTCTCTCTTAATCCTTGCTTTAGCAAGTCTCATAATTATTTGCTCTTACTGGCTTCTTCATAAGTGACTCTCTGGTGATAGTCACAATTTGCAGTAGGTCAACATGCCCATTTAAACCTTGGCAGCTATTTTAAGAGCATTAAATTTTCTTGGTGTTTTAAACAACTGTGAAAGACCATTGTGTATCATGGTGTCTCTTACCTGTCCTTATTCACTAGCTGCCAATTACTGCACTGATTTTTATTTGATTGCTTTATTCCCTTCTCACGTCCCGAGTCTATTACACATTCCTTATTGCTTCTCATTATCATTGCAGTCTCTTTGGGTTTGCTGGGTTTAAGATGCTGGTGCTGTGCACTGACATGACTAAAACAGAAGGATTAAGGAAAGGTTTTTAATAAACTGTAATTTATAGTAAAAACAACTGAAATTATGGAACAAATATTACCCAGCACTTTCTGACTTGATGTCTCTCAGTGAAGTTCTGCTTTGATTTTTCAGTTCATGGGTTTTGCTAAAACTAAAATTATGTCTCTATTTCCACTCTCTTAATTATGGGCAGAAAGGTCACCATGTTTATCAGCCTGGTTTTACCCATTCTTTAGTAATGCAGATATTCTAATGCAGGCATTAACCTTTCAGGGCTTTTTTTTTAAATGTAGATATTCCACCCTCTCAGGAGCTTGATATTATCAAAGCAGTCTCTTAGATATCTTTCACTTTAATTTGTGTTTAACTGAATTAGTTTTCTAGTATACACTGTTTAATGGAGACTTTTTTTTTCCTGTCTCTGTCTCTTCTGTGGTCCATTCATGTATTGCAGAATTTCTTGTGGTTTTCTAAATGTGCATATCTCTGAGATCCTTCCTCACTGTTATTTTGCCTTTGCTTTGTCTGTTTGTGATTTCAGTGGGCTTCTCTATGTCAAAAAAAGTCTACTTTTAGAAGCAGAGCGTTTTTAGACACCTTGAAGGTACCCCCTCCTGTCTCAGGGAGGTGTAGTGACCACCACCACACGTGTGCATGCCTTGAACTAGCTGCTTCATCAGCATCTATGTTTCCCTACTAGCATTTTGAAGCTCTTCAGTTCATGTAATGTGGATTGCAACATTTGACTTGGTCAGTTCTGTTGGGTCATTGATCAGGCAGAGAGCCTTCCATACGTGAAGCAGATCCAGGATGAAAGTCCGTTGTTACCCTCCTTTCTCTTCTCCCCAAGTCTCTGCCTCTACTGGCTTTTTTCTGGTGCACTGCAATTCAAACTGCTGCTTTTGCACAGAAAAGAACATTAGCAGTGAATTGTTTGGGAAATTGTGGGAAAGCCTGTTGTGCTGGTGTTCAAGTCTGCTTTAAAGAGTGAAACAGCCCAGTAAAGGCCAAGGCCGGGCTAGGAGCTGACAGCACATCTTCTGGATCTCCCTCAAAATGGTGCTCTCATACTTTTTTTTTCCCCTTTTTGTTTTAAACTACATTTTTTAAGTTAACCAGATGTGTCTGGGGTTCTTGAATCCCTCCAGGGATTCAAGCCATGCTGACTAGCTTGGCGAAGATGCACCGCGTAAGCTAGAGAGACACGGGGGCCCTGCGCTGCCTGTCACCCATTTCATCAGTGCTTTGCTTCTCTCTGGGTATTATTTGTGTGTGTGTATGTTTAACAATTTTTTCTGGGTTTTGCAAATATTTGTGTTCTGATTTTTGTAGCAATAAATTCATGTACTTGCCAACTTGTCTGAAATGGAGCAGAATTGGAGATGCTTTTTTCCTCCTCCTGCGTAACAGATGCATAATCTCGTTTTGAAGCTTTCTAGTGAAAGTAAATCCAGAACGATCCCAGCAGACTGTTCAATACTCCAGCACTCACAGAAGGTTTATTAACATTTAAATTGCATATTCTCTGCCTCATCAGGGAAAAAAATCAATTCCTACCTCTTTATCTTATCCTGTGTGTACTTTTAAAGGCCATTTTTTATCCTTTTTTAATCATCTCCTCACACTGGATCTTGGCATGTGGTAACTCCACTTCAGCCAATGATAAATATACTATTCTGAATGCATTCAGTGAGCTTTCTATCAGACCAACAAACCTTGATCCCTGTGCCAGATTGTGCAGGACACTTAGGAATAAAAGCAGCTTTTAGCGCTGGCTTATCGTACGGTGCAGCTGGCATCTATCCACTGCAGGGGGACGCTGGAAATCCCTGAGCATCCACACAGATACTCTGAGGTGCAACACCACTGTAATTTAAACTGGACATTTCTGTGCCATTGTTTGGCACTGCAGAGAGGTGACCTCACATGGCATCACAGGGTAAAAAATCAAACTGACAGCCAGTGCCAGCGAGCATGGATGCTGATCAGATTTTATCAGGGGTTCCTTACAACTCCACTTCAGTCAGAGCTTATGTGCTCTGTTCTAACTCATTCCTTACACTACAGCTGCCAAAGAGAGTCTGGCCTAACTGGGAAATAAATAGCAGAAAAGAGGAGAAGTAGATTAGAAGGCAGATACCTCTTTCTCTGCTTTAAGTGACTTATGTGTACAAGGCTCTAGGAGCTGAGAAAAACCAAAATACTTTTTTTCAGGCATCAGCCTATTGCTTTCTAAGTTGGCAAGTACACCTGGAATGTTTACAGGAATGCTGAAACTCTTTCACTGAAATGTAAATCAGTTGTATAGTGGTGGGAGATTTATGATGGTGAATACGTATGTTTGATGCTTAAATAAGTACCAAAGTTTATCAAGCACTCTATTATCACCCTCACTAACTTTACTTGTTTATAATGTGTTTCTTCAGTGATGAAAACATACAGGAGTGTCTTTGGATAAGTGTTGTGTGGTAGGAAATGGTCAAAATGTAGGTACCCAGGTAGAAAGTGAAATATTTGATGATCATTTGTCATGCTTGTAATTGAACTGCTGTTCATTGCAGTGCTCAGTTCAGTTGGAGTGTACATCTCGTGAATGTAAATCTCCATTTGAACACCCAATTACCATAATCTGTTTTAAGTGAAGAATATTCTTTATCTTAAGAGGTCAACTATCAGTTAAATTCTGTAACCACCTCATGTTGCTTAACAAGTAAAATTAGAAGATTTCAAAGTAACTTTTTTTAAAATCGCCACCGTTTCTATAGCTTATTCTGTGGTTGAGCACTGGGGTTTTTTTCCCAGTTCCTTCCTCTCGTTTTCTCAGAGCCTCCAGTTTTGTTCCAGACTTGACAGGGTCTGATGTCTAGTTCTGCCCCAGTTTAGTGTCTTGCACAAGGCTGATAATTCAGCTTTATGTTTCCAATGTAACTGAAATCATCAGCAACAGATCTGCAAGTCTCCACTTGGATTCCTGTAGTGAACTGGTTTCTTATGCCTCCTGCAGGTTCTGCAGTAAAGCCATGTCATTAGACTGCAGGGACAGAGTAGTTTTAAAGGTGCACACCACCAGTGCTGGAGCACTGACCCATAGCTCAGGCAGCTTCTGTTTAAATCCAGAGCCAGACCCTAACATCAAACCCGCAGAAAGCTGTGCTGGGGAAGGGGAGCGCTTGGCTTCAGCCTGGCTCCAGCTCAGTGGCTGCCAGCACGCCGTTTGTTTTTTTCGTGGATGGAAGCAGTGCCCTTTCTCACGTAGCAGATCTAATGGTTATGCTGTAAGTAGCTATGTGCTAGTGAGGTATTTATGACAAATACAGAGACAAGTCTGTCTGGAAAATCATCTCTGAAACCATAGCTGAACTGGTGAGAGGTGAAGCTTTGCAAAGCTGCAGCTGTTGATTCTTCTCATTTCCAGTCTCTAACTGCTGGTTTAGCTCTCAAGCTGGCTGTAGGAATGTGACAGGAGACTCGTGTGTGTGCACATGTGAACTGAGTGCTTGTACCTGAGTTCCGGTGCTCGAAGGAACAGACTTGCATTTTCTATTAAGGACCTTTCTTTTTTTGTTTGTTTTTTTCTTTTCCCCTTAAATTTTCCAGGCCAAACAAGCTCTAGGTCTAAAAGGCCTGTTTCTCAGAAATCCAAAGCAGGCCTCTCTGGACAGTCATGCTGCTGGGCAGCTCCATCGCAAACATTCCTTTAGCAGCCACATCTTGAGACGGACAGCCAGTGCACCCACCAAGAGCCAGAAGAAGAACAAGAAGGGCTTTCCTGAAATTGCTTTTGACACAAAAGACAACAGCTCTGAAGGGGCCGCTGAAGACCATGAAGTGGAAGCTGCCTCACAGCCTCGCTTTGAGCAAGAGCCGGAAGGTGCTTCTCTGTCACCGGCTCCCAGAGGTGGCGCCGGTGGGGAGGTACCTGGCAAGGGGTTGAAAGGTAAGGCCCATAGTTCTAAAGCCAAAAGCCACAGTTGTGCTCAAGGGGGTGCTGCTTTCAGCGAGCCCATACAGAGGTCTAGCAGGGTCCGGCTGCAGGAGCACCAGGGCGAGAAGCAAAGCGTCTTTGCGCGCTGTGCCATCAACAGCTCGGGTAGGATTGGAGTGGCCACCAATTGCATGAGATGCATGATCGGTTCCCAAGAAAGCCCAGATCTAGAATGCAAGTGGAGTGACCATCCTGCCAGGCCTATTGCTAAAGATGCCCTTCACCACGATCAGTATAGCAGTATAACGGGAGAAGAGAGGTTAGAGCTGAAAACCTGGGCTGTGAGGGGTCAGCCCAGGCGGCAATCGGACCTGCAGCCTTGCAGCAGCCCGGGAACTGCCGATGACCTAACAAGGACCACTCAGTCTTTTGTGACCCCAGGGAAGAGAAATGTGGACTCTAAATGTCCCGGAGTAAAGGCTCATTCCCGGCAGCGCTGGCAGTGCCAGACAGGTGGCAAGTATGGAAGCACTGTCAACTTGGTGGCGGCCAGCAGTGGCTCTGTGTCCTCCGACTCCAGCAGTCTGGAGAGCCTTGGAAGCCCAGAACTCCCCAAGCGCTGCTCTGAAACTTCTCGAAGGCAAGTGGGCACCCTACAGAGGGAAATGAATGCCTTGTTCGTTCAAAAATTGGAGGAGATTCGCAGTAAATCCCCTATATTCTTTACTGGTAAGAGCAGATTTTCTTCACCTTTCTCCACCGTAGAGCACGCCATTGTCTCAGCTTCCTCATAGCATCTTCTCTTAGAAGCTCCTGTATGTTGTGTTGCTCCCAAGAGCTCTTTATTTTTGGCAAAGACAGAAAACAAGTCTGTGTAAATATTTGTAGTTTATTTTTTTTCTAGATGTGTCTGGTTTAGATTAGTCCTCTCCATGCCCAGCTAACCATCTGCAGTAGTAAAACTGTCAGTAGCCCGTGAGTGTTCGGGTTGTTTGTTCAGAGGTTTTGTTTCCTTTTGGGTTTGCTTTTGTTTTGTTTTTTTAGTGAATGTGGTATGATACTAAGTAAATTTTAAGATCCAAACCAGAGCATAATGTAGAGATTGACCATGGGAAATACTTTCATTGTGGGTATTTGTGTTCCACCGAGGGATGTTGGCATCAGGAGGTCAGTCTAACATGCACTCTGCTAACAGTAGGGCCAGGCCCTTCCTCAAACGATTTGCAAAATTACTGCCATCGGTTCAGGGTTACTGGATGGGATTCTCAGGTCTGGGTTGTTGAGGAAATCACACTCTAGGAGCACAGCAGAGCATCCTGGTCCTACATGCAGGGAGCCCCAGCACAGACAGTCCTAGGTGTGCTTAGTGTTATGTATATGACCTGACTGTGGCCCGAGGGCAGGGCTGCATAATATGAAGCAGCAAGGTGTGAGATCTGATGATACCTGACATCAGCCAAGCTCTGCTAGCTACAGTAAATGGCTGCTAAAGCCACTGCATTTGAGTGTTGCTTCAGGCCAGGGATATGTAGGTGGTCACTGGACCTTTACTCACAAACTTATGGTGGTGAGGATTGAAAGTGGGAACAGAGGCAATCAAGGCAGAGCTGAATAAGGAAATTGGCTTTTTTTTTTACCCTCCTGCTTTGGCAGAGAGGGGAGAAATTTCAACAAGTTTTTCTCTGTTTCATACAATTGTGGTGAGGCAGTAAGGATATACAGCTTTTGTCTGTGACTACAAGAGCTTCTCTCCAAGTCCCTCCCCCTTGATGATCCAAGGAATTTGGACTGTTCATTTTGAAGAACAGTGAAGTGACTTTGGTGCTTCTCCAGATGTAATCCCTTTTTTATAACAGATTCTGACTGCCCTTTTGTAGTGGGCTTCTCCAAAAGCCTCATACCAACATGTACACTATCCTGTTTGCTTTTCAGTTTGATCTATTCAGGTATCTACAATTTTTCCTTTTTATTTTTAAATTATTTTTTTCCCATCTGCCTTCCAGTATC
Source organism: Heliornis fulica (assembly GCA_013399135.1). Classification (NCBI taxonomy): domain Eukaryota; kingdom Metazoa; phylum Chordata; class Aves; order Gruiformes; family Heliornithidae; genus Heliornis; species Heliornis fulica. The sequence continues at coordinate 288,043 of VXBZ01000905.1, forward strand.
TTTTCCAATATCAATATTCCTTTGAGCTCTTAGGAAAATACTAGGACAGTGGGGGGGAGGGAGGACGTTTGCCAGTTCCCGTGACTTGAAGTCAATCCAAAGCAGCAGAACTCTTTCTAAGCCCAAATTATTGGCATTAGGCTTTTCATAAGCTGTGAGTAGTGTGACACATGAAACTGTTTCCCATTATCAGTGCCAGCTTCCCTGCCAGCCCCCCAGTCACTAAATAAATATCGTGATGTGCTTGAAATTTGATTAAATCCATCTGACTTGTCACACATGGAGTCAGCAAGCCCTTGAAGCGGTGCAGCGGTCAGCTGGACTGGAAGCTGATGGTCCAGTGACAGACACTGGCTGCACAAACAGCATGCTTCTCCCATCCACCTCCTCTTCAGTGCCTTGGGCCAAGAAACCAAGGAGACCAACATCCTTAACCTGCGGTGGCTGCGTTGCCAACTAACTCTCTGTCCATAGGAAGTGCCACCAGGGTGAGACAGGGAACTATAGTCTCTCTTTTTCCCCTTTGTGGCAGCAGCATGATGGGCTCCCAAGTGTTGCCTTGTCAGCATGCCTCAACGGTGCTGGTGGACAAGGAGGAAGAGAGCTGTTAGTCTGACCAGCTCTGGACTCCTCCTGATGCCCCCAGGCCCTGAGAAGGCTGCTGTGGCTGCTGGGCTTTGCTCATGGGCACGGGTGCCACCTTCCCTTTTAGCTCTCCCAACTAGAGGTGTTGAACTCCCAGTTTCTGTTGTTAGTATCATCACTGTGTGGGGTGGGTAATACTGCTCCTGAGAGGACAGCCCTGTATTCCCTTGGCATTTCTGGTACTGTGGGTGAGTCTTTCCCATGGCAGTAGGAAAGGGCTTTGGAGAAGAGACTAGCTTCCATCCCCTATCTGGTGGAGTGTGTTCCTTGAACAACAGCAAAACTGGCTTTTTACTCTTCTATGACCAAAAAATGGACTTAATACCAGTCCTTTTATGGATCCCATTGAGTGCTCTGGTTGGTCAGAAATTCTTAGGATCCCACAGAAACGTGTGAATATTTGTCTGTTTCCCTTCCCTCCTTCAGCACTAATTTATCCCGTTATCTGCACCTGCCTTCCCTACATTAACTGGATTTTTCCTCTGTTCTGTCCTATTCTACATGCACACTCTCTCTCTCTAGTTAAGAACTGAAAGGACAAGCAAGTCAAAGGTAACTGTCCCCTGAGTGTCCCTGATTCAAGCACCCTGTTGCCTGTAGTGCTGGTTTCTGTTTGCTTCCTGCCTGTCATTCTCTCCCGTATCCCTGGGCTGTTGTCTGGCTCACTGGTGCTTTGCTGGTTCCAGATGCATGTTTGCACTGTGCTTTGGAGGTGTGGGACATGGCCTCTGGCATGGCTGCTTTGGCTCACAGCATACAGGTTCTGGACACTGCGGGCCAGTGGAGCCTTTTCTGCAGGTGACTGGTGGTCGCAGTGGCTCTTCAGAACCGACTGTGAGCCCGGTGGTTGTGAACCGCGCGTCTGCACGGTGTCTCGAGGAAACTCTCTTCAGGAAACCAGAGTTAGTCTGTGGAAGGGGTTGGGTTTTAAAAGGCACGTTGGCTGCACTCCATTGTGTGCATCCAGATCTTTGTGATCTGCTCCAGCAGTCCTGTGCTGCCTCCCTGCTGAGTAACTGGTGGCTGGGTCAGATCCGCTGGTTGGACAGGGACATTCTGACTATTGTACCTGGTCTGGTGGTGGTGTGAGGTGCTGACACACACAGTGCTGGAGGGAAGGGAGAGAGCAGTTCTGGTGCTGCTGGATGGCAGAGGAAGAGAAGTTAGTTCATGAGAGGGGTTACAAGGACACCAAGGATTTGCTGGGTACACTTGTTTGAATAAGATGACCTGAAAAGTCATACGGTACTTCTGTGCATGGGCTGAGGGGTTTTTGAGAACAACATGACTTTTGGGCATCTAAAACTGAATGAGCAGAAATCTTTGCTGCCTTTAGGCATTTGAAACCGTATTTTAAAAATCATGGTTGATATATGCAATTACTACCTTAAATGGTAACACAGAAAGAATAAGTCTTCAGTGAAACTGCAATTTGTAATAGCTAATTAACCCTGTATCTGTTTTTTTCTTGTTTCTTTCTTTTTCCTCTCTTTTCATGTCTCCCAAGTAGATGTCTGCCATTTCTCAATGCAGAGGTCAGTCACTTCTTTATGCAGCCTAGAAACAATCACTGAAGAGCCTGTTACTGCCAATGAAAACCATCATGCCAGCCTTTTCTTCCCTCTACCCGTTACTCCTTACAGTGATTCTGAAGAAGGGTCTGTGTCTGATCATTCCACTGAGTCTCAGTCAGAAGCAGGCAGAGCATCCAACCTGCCTCAAGAGTCTCTGCTCACCAGAGACCGAGGAACAGCTCTGGCTGCAGAGGACCAGGCAGTCACGAGAGCAGCTGGCCCAAGTGTTGTAGTGGACGAGGACGAGAGGACGAGCGTGGCTGGATGTCTCACAGAAGAAACCGGTTGGACACAGGAGTGCAGTGGAGCTGGAGATCAGAGTGGACTGGCAGTGCATCCTCCCAAAGCCTGGCTTATGGTGGCATCAGGCAAGACTGCTGGCCAACCTGCTGAAGACTGCCAGAAGCAAAGTGACCCACCAGGCCAGGTGTTAACAGACATGGGAAGCACCACTGAACCCAAAGCCCAGAGGCTTAGTGCAGCAGCTGCTCTGCCACAGCCCAGCAACGGGCCTAACAGCACACAGACAACTCCACCGCCAGACACTCTGCAGAGAGCCCAGGCTGCACAGGCTCTGCCTGTTGCCTCATCTCAGGTGAGCTCTCAGGTGTTCCTGAGACAGTCAAAGCGTGAAGGACTGAAAGTGTCAGACCCCTCAGCCTTAGTGAAAGCTCCAGGTGGCCCATCTCCAGCGGCAGAGGTGTACTTCGACGCCACCGTCAACGACCGGATCTGGAGCAAGCTGGATGGCAGTAGCCATCGTGACAGCATGTCCTCCTCCTCCAGCATGTCCTCCAACGACACTGTCATCGACCTCTCCCTGCCCAACCTGGCTCGCAAGAGCCTCCCGGACCTCGGCACCCGGCATGAATCCTCTGAGCCCCTGGCCGTGAGGAGAGGCATGCGCCCGCGCGCTGCTACGGCGTCGGGCAGCGAGATGCCACTGGTGAGCAAGAGCAAATCCAATCCCAACCTGAGGTCTGGCCAGCTGCCAGCAGATGAGCTGTGTCCCCGTCCTCTTGCCAGGAGCCCTCAGGATGCCTTCTCATCCATTCCTAGAAGGCATACCTGGAGCAGGCTGTACATGGAAAGCCTCAGACAGTCTTCTAACAAATGCAAAGCACAGGACATGGTTGGGAGTAACCAGGCAAAATCCAAAAGCCTTGGAGACCTTACCTCTGATGATATTGTGTGCACTTTTGAGAGCAAGTACCGTAGCATCAGCAGGAGTTTTGTCACTCGATCCATGCGGGAGCAGCGCCGCTCCTCAAGCCTGAGGTCTTCAGTCAAATCCAAGGATCAGTTGACCGAGCAGCTCAAGAAGCTGACAGCCTTTCAGCAGGAAAACGATATCACCTCCCCCATCAGCCTCGAGCCAGCTGAGTCTGAAGAGGAAGGGGAAAGCCTGGGACTCCTCCGCAGGTCGTCGTCTCGCAGCCAGAGCAGGGTGCGGTACATTGCCAACAGAGCCAGGCAGGCTCAGGAGAGACAGCGCCTGCAGAGCCTGGGCCAGCTCACTGGGAGCCCCATTGAGGAGAGAGGAAACCCAGAGGGAGCCTGCAGCGTGGCAAAAGCACTTTGTATGGATATAGCTTCTCCTGCCACGTTTACATCCCAGCCCAAGAGCCAAACTGATTATAATGCTGACACAGAGGTCTTCTTTATGCTGAAACTGTAGTTCTGGGCAGCACTGATAGGACAATGTTTACATTCCCCTCAAAGTTAAAACTTAGTGACTTGAGAGGCATAAAATATCCTCACACAGCTGAGTGCTTCCTGGACTGTAAGGGAACTTGAGATCAGGGCTCTGAGAGACCAGCGGAGAGTGAAATCTATCAGCAGTTTGTGGACATGGATCAGTCAGGTGAAATCAGAGCAAGTTTTTATAGGGCTAATGATCTGACCTCCCTTTTTTTTTAATTACACTTTTTCCATCCTCATATTTGGTCTCCTTTGTGTGTGACCACTTACTTGCATTTGCAGTTTGCTCTGCACAAATCTCATGTTCTTTACTAATTTCGGTAATTGCTTCTTATAATAGGCAAACATTTATGGTAACAACAGGTAAGGTAAATGTAGCTCTTACAGACTGTGGATCCACGAACAGAGGCTGGGTTTGAAATCCTGTATCCTGTTTGGAAGGGTTTGAGGCCTCTGAGGGTGTCTTCTCTGGGAAATAGTCAAAACTGCAGAGTAATTGCTTCATCAATTAATAACATAGTAGATAAAGTCCATCTTCCATCATGGAACTGACTATTAACAGTGAAATCCTTATAGTCCCACTCTTTGAAGAAGAGCTCTCACTGTGTTCCAAAGCAATGCTTTTATAAATCCAAGCTTGTTTATATATATATATATGTATATATACACACCCCCACCTGTGTGTATGCAAATACACATCTGCACATATATGTACACATGGAAACTGAACTGTGACTGTTCCTTGTCTCAAAACATAACCTGTGGGAATGAGACAGGAGAGAGAAGGGAATTACTGAAGCCAGGCAGGAAACCTCCTCTGGCTGGAGCTCAGAAGCAGCTAAGCAGCATGCTAGCTTTACTGGACACAGCACTGCCCCTTCCTCGTGGCACTCTGACAATGCTGCTGTACATAGAGCACTTTTGGGGTGAATTTTACTATTTCTGTATTGCACTGCCATGCAAAATTTTCGATGGTATGTTTGAAAAAAGAAAAAAATATTTAATTTTTTAGATGGACGTATTTAGAGTTAATACCAACCTAAACAGAATAATAACTCTTCCTCCCCGTTTTTTTTTTACTTTTTATTTTTAGAGATATGTGTGTGCCCACCCCCAGTTATAGATGTAAATTTTATCAGATGGAGAGGAATGTTTACTAAGATGCATTTTAAAGAGAAACAGAGATTTAATTTTATTTCAGGCTGCATAGAGTCCCTATTATTAAGAGGATATTTTGCTTTTGTTTGTAATGATTCTTTTGTGTATATTGCAAAGTCTAAAGACTTGCTTGTAAAACCACCTTACACTACTAAAATAAATATATTTAACCTTCCAGTTGTTGATTCTTTCACTGTAACATAACTTTTTCTATGCTGTCTAGAAGTTTGTGGTATGAAAACATGCCCTGTTTTAAGAATTCCTTAGTGGATAACTGTTCATTTTGCTCTCCTGCAGCGTGGTAGCCATTTAAGACCCAGCCCAGATTATCTCAGTCCTCCAGAAGACATGCAAGCATTGGTAGAGGCTGGCAGTCACTTGTGTGGTACCTGGCACATGGATTGTTACAAAGAAATGTCTTTTTTGGCAGCCAGTGGTGGCCCTGCAGATGAACAGTCATGGGGAACTCCTGCCATCAGTAGCCAGACAGATGTAACCCAAGGACCTGGTGGATTCTCTTGCAGCTCTCACGTAAGATAGACAGCCAGCTGTGGTTGGTTAACATCTGCCTGAGAATGCTGCAGCAAAAAGTGGCTCTTCCTCAGTCTCATTCAGAAATACCTTCTCCTCCTGGCCCAGGAAAGCACATGTTGCCCAGTTCATGCTCTCTCCTGGAAGGGTTGTCAGCTTGCTTGCCAGCTCCAGGGCTGGAAAGGAGTTCTTGGTTTCTAATTGTAGTGTCATTTGCCCACAAGCATTTAAACTGTGAGATAACAAAGTATAAGGCTGACTGATACAAGGCTGGTGAGATATCATGATCTGATAAATTCTCTGATTAAATGTTTTCAAATAGTCTTCAGTATGTTTTGTCCAGAAATGCTCCCTGAGTTTTCTCTCCTGGCCCAGATCTGCATTGCTTGTCTTCATAACTTGGATGAGAGACCCTTGAGGTTTGTGCAGCGAAGGTCTGGAACATGCACTGAAGTAACCCCCAGTATCACCACAGCCTCTGAAGGAGGAAAAGGTAAATCAGCAGCAGAATGTGTGACCTGCCAGGATTAGTCTCACATTGTGCCTTAACACAAAGCAAATTTCATTAACATTCTCCAGACGAAAAGTCACTCTGTAATACTTCAGTTTTGGGCTGGAAAGCTGCAGGGAGTTGCTGCTTTTTTATCTTTAAGAAAGTACATGCAGCTTGACAGCTTTAGAAATTTAATGTTTAAAAGGCCTGTTTGTGTCTTTTCAAAGGCCATGTTTCACAGATTGTTTTTATCTTTAATTGATTAAGGAATACATGTTAAATTAATGAACCTCACAGAAGGCAGTATCATGTAGCACTGCAAAACATTTCTAATATTTAAAAAGCCAGTGCTGGATTTAACTTACTAGGGTACATGGGAGTGTTGCCCTCTTGCTTCCAAATTAATAATCAGCTTATTTCATTACACTACATAAGACCATTAATGATGTGTCCATTTATCCCTGTGAATGGAATTAATTTCATGGCACCTACACAGCTGAGTAGCAGAAGCTTCCTAAGCGGATTCGCTCTTCATCAGGGATGAGGAAATTTGCATATTCAGGTCTCTGAGCAACAGGGTGTTATCTGCAGCGGTGAGGAGAGTGTGAAGGTTCAGCAGCAGTGGAGCTGAGCTCCAAGCAGCACTGATTGTAATGTGGTGAACACCTCCCTGCTCTTATTCTCCTTCTGAGCTTCTCCTCCATTCATATAACAGTCTAGATGAAAAAGCAGATTCTCCCATGTGAAATTGTAGGCTGAGATAATCTCCACACAGGTTGAGTGTGTGGTTGGCACATGCCAGTGGTGAAGGTGGCAGTAATGCACTTTGCTGTGAGACACACACACACACACACACACTCCGTCAGGACACCATGGGATGGAGCCAGTCCTGGCTGCAGGAGGGAAGGAATTCAGAAAGGTGCATTCATGGCTCTTGAGGAAGGTCAGTCTCTGAAAAGCTACTGAGATGCTTAGAAGTCTCATCCTGAAGACTAACTCCTGCCACGGTGATGTAGTCAGTAATTTCACTTCCATTTATGTTGCAGTTTGGGGGTTTTCTGTCTTACGTGAACCCCCCACGAGAGCCACAGGGCAGAGGAAGTCTTGGTCAGTTTACAGCATCAACAGGCAGGAGAGGTGGGCACAGCTCGTCGGGAGAGGTGGGCACAGCTCGGCAGGAGAGGTGGGCACAGCTCGTCAGGAGAGGTGGGCACAGCTCGGCTGGAGAGGTGGGCACAGCTCGGCGGGAGAGGTGGGCACAGCTCGGCGGGAGAGGTGGGCACAGCTCGGCGGGAGAGGTGGGCACAGCTCGGCAGGAGGCTGTTCTGGAGACAGGATTGTGCAGCTCCACAGAGGAGGCCGGTGGGAGTGTTTTGAGTCTCAGTGTAGTATATCCAGTTGCTGTATAACTGCTTCCAGCCTTGCTGTGGGGGTGGCTTCCTCCCTCTTTCCCAAATCCCGAGGTGCCCCCAGGCCGCAGCAGGAGCTGGCACGTTCTGCAGAAGCCCCTCAGCCTGGCTCCTCCCCCCTTCATCGCCATAAGAGCGCTGAATGCCCGTGAGCAGCTCGCTGCGCCCGTCCCTCGCCCTGCTGGCGCCCAGGCAGACTGACAGAGCCGAAGGAATCGCTGTAAGTGTGGTACTGGCTTCAGTCACTGCTCTTGTCCCAGACAGCAAGGACCAAACCCCGTGTGCCACAGGCTGTCTCCTTCCTCCCTGGTGGCTGCTCATCTCCTCCGCTGCTGTTTGAGTACCGATGCCTGCCTTCAGCACCGCAGACCGAAGACTGGCCGAGGAGTAATGTTGTCTTTTATGTTTACATATTGAAAGGCTGGAAACTTTCTGATTGGGCTGGTTCTAGCAAAATAACTTTGAAAATCCTTGCTCTGCTTTGCTGCAAAGCCAGCATGAGAAACGGTTGTACCTCCTCAGGCAGATGCTGAGTGGATGTTGCAGGGGTTGATTCTTGCAGTATCTAAGGAGCTATTTGCTGGCTTAAACCCTGCTGCCCTCCTGTTACTCTGTGATTCCCTTTGTCCTTCGTGACTCCAGTACTAAATTAGAGCTAGAGAATTGTATCAGAAATCTGCTTTGCACATATTTACACCCCTTGTTCTTTCAGAGAGCAGTCGGTGTGTTAACTTTCTTTTCAAGGCACCATAAGCAACATGCTACCAGCTCTGATTAGAGCTTTTTGAAATAAAGATAATTTTGTAGTAGTTACTGAACTGCAAGGAACAAGTAGCAGTGATGTGCAGGTTAAATCTATCAGACAAGACAGAGTTCCTCACTGATTCAACCCAAAGACCACTGCTACTTTCCTGCTGGTGTCCTGGTGGCTGGTTTAGCTGTTCACCTGCTGCTCTGGCTACAGACAGCATTTAAATTTAACCCAGTGGAAATTCTACTCACCATCTCTTATTAGGTGAGAAATAGAAAATGAGGGAGGGAGATTACTCAGCTGTAATGTCAAGTTTTCACAGGAGTGCAGGTTTCAGGAAAACTTTGTAGTAGCTGAGGTAAGATCGCGTGAAGACGGTGTCTACTGAGCACGGCTCAGAGGCAGGAATGCCGTGTGTGGGGTGGGGTTTGCCCACACAGTCTCCTAAAGGGTAAGTTTTCTGGGGCATTTTTAGCATGGTTTTATAGCTTCTGGGCTAATGGTGTCCTGAACCTTGTTTGACACTGATGGCAAATAGAATCAAAAATATTGCAGCACCTTGAGACTGAGCCTGGCGCTGGTTGTTTTTCATAGTTCTGTTGCTGCTGTGCAATGCCAGAAGTACAGTTACTTCAGGCCATGCAGCAGTTTTACTGCACAGTTTGAAATGGGAAATGTGGATAAAATATGCTGGCTTTCACCCTCCTCCCCCCACCCCTTTTTCTTTGTCTGTTGAGGGAAGGAGAGTGAGAGAAGTAATGGTTCCAGAAATCATTTCTTGTCTCTTCTGATGGTGGGACAGCTTTGCTTCAGACTGGTGGTGCAAATGAAATAAACCCACACCTGGTGTTTGCTAGGGCTGGTCTCTGAAGAGACTTCACCTGGAGACACACTGTTTGAATTGGGACTCTGCAGGATGGGGTGCAGAAAATCCAGACATACTGATTTTAACCAGCTTTAAGTACTTGCCTTTCATTTCCAGCAGGAGATTTCCTCTCGACAGGAGATACTTGGGCTCCAATGGACAAAGGTCTCCACTTCTTCTGCACAGTCATTACCTTGCTGCTCATGGGAGAATCAAGACAGACAGGTGAGAAAAGTGATCCAAAACCACTGGCTGCATCCAAATCTGGTTTTGTTGTTCCTTGTAGATTCACTCTTTAACTGCTGATGCTTCCAGGGGTTTGTCTTGAGCTAAGAATGTGCTTTCAAACTTGTTATTAAGACATCACCTATTGTTATGAAGTGCCTTTGCTGCTAAAGTTGTACAGCAGATGACAGAGATCAGGGAAGATGGAAAAGGCCAGGAAAATGGTGGCCAGGTGTCCTTGAACACCGTGTTGTGGTTACAGCCACCCTCCTTCGGGTCTGCGCCCCGGTGCACTGCAGGGAGATGCTCCGATTGACCGGTCCCGTGGGTGACAGGTTGCTTGTTCAGCCCCTCTGCTCACACGTGTTCTGGGGAGAAGAGGGGGTTTAGTGCATTGAAGTTGTCAGCCCTGAGAGGCTCCAGAGCTGTTATTGGAAGCAGAGCACAACACCACACTCCCCCTGCAGCTCCTACGGGCCAGCAGCAGGGGCCTGCGGGGCTGCTGCGGGGCAGTCGGGTTGGGTCGTGCTGGGCCCCCGGTGGAGGAGCTGGGGGTTGTCTCTGCAACCGAACAGCAAACGCTACTGTGTGGTGTTGGTGCCTGGAGTCCAGGCTCAGGCTGAGCAATAGCTTGAGCCTGCAACTGAGGAATAAAAATTGGTTCTCCTCGCAGAGGGCTGGGAGAGGAGCCTTGGTTCCTCTGCTGCCTCTCCTGTCCACCAGCTGCCGTCTCCCCAGCGCGGGTTGAGTTGCACAGGAGCAGCACCACTCTCCTCAGGCTACAGACAGTTCATTTGCTTCCCTCTCAGATTCTCTCTGGTGAACCTTCTCACCCTGAATGTCCCAGGGTACTCCAGAACTGTGGCCCACCTGACCCACCACCTCTTCATTTAACTCTGGGGCCTCTCCCAGTCACAAGCTGGCCAAGGACCCAAAGGCAAGGTTACTGGCCTAGAGAGGGGCCTGGGGTAGAAAGTTGGGTTGAGGTGGCCAGTTTTTAACAGTGCTCTGAGGCTTCTCCTATGAGGATACACAGGGAATCATGTCCCATGAGAGGCTGTGCACACTCAGAGTAGAAGGGCTGAGGACAAGGTGGATTTTAGCAACCACTGTCATTTCCTGCGGCCACCACCCCTCAGGGACCAGTGGAGGGATGAGCCTCTTTCCTTTGTCTTAGTTTTTAGAGTCTCTCAAAGGATTCTCACAATGAGGACTTGGCTTCTGAGAAGTGTCACTGCCACAAACTTTGAGTTAGTGCTGCAACTCGGTTACTTGTGGTCCTTTCAGGGGTTCTTACAATGGGGCTTTGAACAGCTGCATCCAGTGCCACTGTGGGGGAGCTGGAGCCCTCAGTACAGGCTGTTTTCTTCCAAGAAACCCTAGCAGGTCTTCAAAAAGGAGCCTCAAAAAGCTTTTACTGGCTTTAATGAGCTTCTAAAGGGAGACAAGAGAACTCCTTTGTGAAGATTTCCAGCTCCCATGGAGAACTGTGGTGGAGAGGGAAAAAGCAGGTTTTGTTTTGCAATGATGTAGAGTTCAGCACAAGGCCAGAAAATGCAAAACCAAAGAATGAATAATACATAATGAATGAATATGTTGTTATAGTTCATGAAAAACTTCAGCTTTTGCTTGAAAGAGTGAAAACACCCTAATTTTTTTGTTTTGTCTTGAGGGATTTTTGGCTTTTGCACTGTAATTCTTTGATTGCAAGGAGCAGTGCTGGGCACATCCTAGAAAAAACATCCTGGGCAATTAATGATTCATATACTGACAAAAACCCGGGTTTAATTGAGTGTCTCCACCGTTATGGTTTAGCTCTCTGGTGGCTGGGGAGGGATTGGGGGAACCTGAGTACTAATACAAGGGAAGCTGAGGATCAGATAATTTGACAGGACTTGTTGGAAGTCACACAACAGAGCGAGAGCAGAACCCAGGGGCATGAGGAACCTCAGCAACTCTACTTGTATGAGTAGATGTTGGTGTGTTTACCACAGAGGAGTAGTGTTACCTTGGTTTTACAAATGGGGAACTAGGACCTTGCTCACCCCAGTGTGGTCTGTGGGGCTGCGCTGCCTCTCCCTGCGCTCGTTCTACCCCAGCCATGGTGATTCCCTGACTGCTCCTGGACAGGATGCAGAGAACAGGCCGTGTGGGACAGGCCTCCTGGTCTTTGGGGGGTTTCATTTCCCAAGAAAGAAAACTCAGAGTGTTTACAATTTGAGGTGGGATCAGAGAAGGATGTGGTGCAGAAGGGGTTCTACCCCAGCCATGGCCCCCCTTGGCTTTGGCAGCAGGAACTTGTCCTTGGTAGGGGCTGGGGAGAGCAGGCAAACCTGGTGTGTTGGACCCCGGCTGTGGTTGTTGGTGGGGTGTTTCCTCGGGGTGTAGCCAAGGATTTGCAGGATTTGGGCTCTCTTCCTGGGGTGAGGTAGCAGGAGAACAGCACAGAACCAGGGCCCAGCACCCCGCAGCATCCGCCCCCCGGGGTGTGACAGCTGTAATGGAGTTACAGTGACAGCCTTCTGCAGCAGAGTCCCCTGTGTGTGTCTGCTCCCCTCCCCAGGCTGTTCCTGCTGTCTGGGGTCCCCAGCTGGGCAAAACCGCCCCAGTGGCCTCACCATGAGCGTGAGGCCCTGACGAGTGTGAGGCCCTGACGAGTGTGAGGCCCTGACGAGCATTCGGCTTCAGCACAACCCGACGTGGCTGTGTGACACTTCACTCTTCAGGAGCTGTAAGAGACGTTGATTCTGTCATTGTTGTTTTTTTCAGGAGCTGCAAGGAATGCTGGTGCTGTGAGTAAGGTGGGTTTAACTTCGGTGCAGAGCTACCCAGGTGTTTGTCCAGGAGCAGCTTGGCCTTTGTCTGGCAGTAAGAGCGTTCTGCAGCGCACAGCAGGAGGTCACTGGGGCTCACAGCTTCAGAGACAAACTCACCTCTCAAATCCTTCCCTGGCAAAGGAAGAACTGACACAGGATCAGTCAACTGCAGGAGCTTCCTTTGCTGATCTTGTACTGTGCATATACATACATATATATATGTATAGCTATACAGATACACACCCCCCTGCTCACTGTCTCTCTGGGAATGCTGCTGTGTAACTTTAAAATGAAGGGATAGGCTCAAGACCAGCAGATCTGCAGAACTTCACTGGTTTCCTGGCAAAAGTGTGCCCAGCTCCAAAGTCAGAGTGACCACAAATCATCTCTAGTTGTGCCCTTGAGCTCATGCTCTGAGCAGAGGTGAATCCAGGTTTTCTCTCCCGCTCATCCAAGGGCTCCTGCAGGTCTCTGCCTCCTGCTTTGCTCTCTAATGAGACCTTAATTGGGCGCTGACTGATTAGCAACATGAACTGATCTCCTTAGGAGACTGTGCACAGGGTGTCTGAAGAGTTGTGGCAGATTTAAAGAGTGTTTAGTCAGACAGAGCGCGCTGAGGACACAGTGAAGGGACATTCTCGTGGTTCATGAAGCTCTGTCGCGGGGCAGTGACAGTGACACTGTCGCGGGGCAGTGACAGTGACACTGCTGCAGCGCCACAGCGCCGGCCGGGAGCCGCTTCAGCACACCCAGCCCGAGTCATGGAGCATCCCCGGCCGAGCGAGGCCGTGCTGGCACTCGGAAATCTGTTTCTTTGGTCTCTCATTTGCAGGGCCTTGACGCCAGGGGACCAGAAGAGGGTCTTCCAACCTTGACTGTCACAACAATCCTGGTAAGGCAGGGACACAGCGCTGGCAGGGAGCTGGGATTGCGCTTTGCCTTTTTCTCCATCCAGACGTTTTGAGGTGCTGTGTGGGGCTTTGACGGGGACATCCCTGTAGTGGCTCAGTGGTGCAGAGGGACCAGCTGCCTGTAGGTTGCAGTGGGAGCGTTTGCAGGCTCAGAGCAGTGAAGGGACTGGGCACACACTGGTATAAACGATCACTCTGTGGAGGCAGCCAGGGCCCTTTGCTCTGTTCAGCTGCACCCAAGGGCTGCAGGGTCACCTGGGTGTTCTCTGGCCTGTGGTGGATGTAAAGATCACACGTGCAAGGATTGGAACTGGCTGCAGAAAAGGGAGAGTGCATCATCACCACGTGCACCAGGACCACTCAGAAGAAGCTGCAGCAGTACATCTGGCGATCTGAACGTCAGGTCCTGCACCAGCACGTGACCCTCTTAACATGCTTGGATGGGCTTTTATTTGTGTTTGTAGACTGAGATGATCACTTCTGTGGTGTGTGGCTTGCAGGGTGCTGCTGCCCTGCTGAGCTCTGACTAGTGGTGGCACATAACTCCAGGGACTATCTTTGTAGAAACAGTGTCCCCTGATAATGCAGACACTGGTCTGTGGGGAGGGTTTGACAAAAAGAGTTTAAGTTGCAGTCAGATGCCTGCAGCCCGTGGGAGCGTGTCAGTGTGTATTTTTCCCCTCCTCCTGCAGGAAGATCCTTATGTGATGGTGAGGAGTGCAGAACTGGAGGGCTACTGCATCGATCTGCTGAGGGCCCTTGCTGCAATGCTTCACTTCGGCTACAGGGTGAAGGTGGTGGGTGATGGGCAGTACGGTGCCGTCTCGTCCAGCGGGAACTGGACCGGGATGATCGGAGAAATCCTGAGACGGGTAATTTCCAGCGTGTGTTTCTGACAGTGTGAGCACTCCTGGTGTCAGCAGGATTTGCTCAGGGGCAGGGTGACTTGGAGCCTGTTGTGTAGAACTTGGAACAGCAAGACTTGTAGTTGGTTTTGTCCTGCAAATATGGAAACTAAGGAGCAAGGGGACAGTGGCCATAGTTACAAGGTGCTCCTGGCACAGTGCCTGGCTTGTCTCAGAGGCTGCCTGGTGTGTCTTTGAGGTCTGAGAGGCTGTTCAGGCATCTCAGCTCCCTCATGCAACAAAGGCTGTAAGGAAAACTCACCTTGACCTTGAGCAGTAGGTGAAGTTGTCTCTTTTGGAACAGTAATTCCTTGGGCTCCTCAGGGAGCTGGTGGAGTGCACATCTTCCCCTCAGCATTGTGCCATCTGTTGGGAACGTTTGAGTTGAACCACCTTTGCTCCTCTGAACTTGTTCCCCAGCTGTTGTCACTCACACAGATGCTGCAGCCAGGAGAAGGAAGGACTGTGCCTTCTGGTTTGCTGAACACCCCGTGGCTCGTGGTGCCTCGGCGTGTGGGTGTGCTGCACCGCAGGAACCCAGCAGCCCCGACACCGCCTCACACCACGCTGAGCAGCGCCGGGAGGTCACTGGCGGTGTAGATACCAGCCCACTTGGCCTGGGAAGCACTGTGAGGGACACAGACCTGCAGGTGGGCTGGATGGTTGATTGTTTCTTGCCTCCCATACAGGAAGCAGACATTGCAGTGGCTCCTCTGACAGTCACCTCAGCGAGGGAGGAGGTGGTCTCCTTCACCACACCGTTCCTGCAGACTGGCATTGGCATCTTGCTTCGAAAAGACACCGTCTCTCAGGACATGTCCTTCTTCCACTTCCTGGCTCCTTTCAGTAAGGAGACCTGGACTGGCCTTTTGTTTGCTTACGTGCTGACATGCTTCTGCCTTTTTCTTGTTGCCAGGTATAAATGAATCCTTTTCACAGATTCTGTTCAACTGCTTTCTCAGCTGTGAAGAGATTTCACTGTTAGAGAAAGTACCAGGGTGCATTTTGCTTTGAGGATCCTTCTGGTCAGGTGGAGAGCCAGGGCTTGTAAAGCTGGAGCCATGTCAGATTCAGACAGCACTAAGAGCAGGTTCTCCCCGTGGACAGCACGGTACCTCTCGGTGGGGATGGCCTAGGGCTGCTGCAGGGACATGGTGTCTATACTTGAGCTCTTCTTTCCTGCTTTTACTGGTTTGCTTTCAACTACAACCATGTTCCTGTGTGCACATCTGTCTCCTGGTGTATTTTTATGCACTGTGTCCTGCACTGACTTGGGAAAGATCCTCTCTGCCAGCCCTGAGCCCTTCCCAGGAGTCAGGTTCCTCCCACTTTCCTGACCAGGCTGCACTAAAGCTCTGCAGCTGCAGCTGCTGCTTTTCCAAACCTCTGCACAGTCGTTTTCAGTAAGGATTTGCCCCGAGGAGCAGCCTTCAGCCTGCTGTGATGGGACAGACAACGTTGCCTCTCAGGTGTGCAGGGAAACCAGCTTATGTCATGGCTCAGGACAGAAGTGTCTGGGGACAGGACCCCTAAGGCAGAGCAGGAACACCTCCCTCTGCACTGGTTAAACTGGAACTCAGGGAAGGGAGGAGCTGCCATGGAAGGAAAGGGCACTTCCAGGCTCTCTGCACTGCAGGATTGTTTGATCCCCCCACCCTCAGTATCTGATTTTATCCTGTTATTCCCCATAGACTGAGCCCCTGTGAGTGGAATGAGCCAAAGAACGAGGAGAACCACTTCACCTTCCTCAACAGCCTCTGGTTTGGAGCAGGAGCACTCGCCCTGCAAGGTGAGCTGGGGGGCTGCCACAGCACTGGGAGCACAGTGGTTGTATATCCAGCTGTCATCTGGCTGTAGCACTGGTGTCCAGCAGGGACACTTGGCAGCACTAAAACTCCCAGTTTGGGGGGTTGATGGCAGACCTGGTGGAGTGCAACCGCCTCGGGGTGAGGAATGGGTATTTTCAGCTGTAGCTGCTGCTCTAGGAGCGTGGAGCCAACCATCCTGCTGGTGCTTTGAGAGCAGAGCTGGCTGGTGGTTTTGGCCTCTGACAGTGTGGGCACTCCCTCAGGCCTGGTGCAGGCCACAGCAGCTGTAGAACTGTCCAGGCTCCTGCACTAAGCAGCCACAGGGCAGGGCTTGTGGTTTTCCCTTAGATTAGAGGGAAGTCTTTAACTCAGGCTCGTGGATCTGAAGTTCTGCAGCGCTCTCTCACCGATGTCACCTCCTGTAAGTCTCGTTGTCTCCTCTGGTCATGCAGGTGTCACCCCTCGTCCCAAAGCGCTCTCGGTGCGTGTCATCGCTGCTGTCTGGTGGCTGTTCACCATTGCCTTGCTGGCTGCCTACATCGCCAACTTCACCGCCCTGCTGAGCGCCGGCGCCGAGCAGCTCCCGATCCAGACGTTCGAGGATCTCGTCAAGCAAAGGAAGGTTGAGTTTGGGACACTGGATGGCTCCTCCACTTTCTACTTCTTCAAGGTGCACAGACTCTCGTTGCCCTTGTGTTGTTCTAGTGTGTCCTATCACAAGGGCGGTGCTGGGCTTCACAGGGTTTCCTTCTGCGCCCTGAACACGCCGGTTGTTTCTGAGCACACTGACTGGGTGCCTGCAAAGGCTGGTTTTGGGGAGTGGGAAATATGTAATGTCCATGTCCCTGTAACACGGTTCTGGAAGGAAATCGCTGCTGGTGTGTGCTGGTGTCAGCCTGTGGGTCAGGGGGCAGTGGTTTGAGTGCTCTTATTGTCCACACTGCTCCACACTGTTACACTTATGCCATTTCTGGGGGTGTTTATTTCACGCTTCAGCTTGATGTTGTGTTTGTGGGCTGCAGAACTCCAAGAACCCGATTCACCAGATGATCTACGAGTACATGGACAAGAGACGAGACCACGTCCTGGTGAAAACCTACCAGGAAGCGGTTCAGCGAGTGATGGACTCCAACTACGCCTTCATTGGCGAGTCCATCTCGCAGGACCTGGCGGCCGCCAGGCACTGCAACTTGATCAGGGCCCCGGAAGTCATCGGCGCCAGGGGATTCGGCATTGCCACAACCCAGGGTTAGTCACCGTGCCCACCTTGGGTCCCATGGGTCTGAGGTAGCAGAAGACTGTTCTGGTGGTGGCCGTGTCTCATGCTCTTCTCTCTCCCCCCCCACTTCCAGCATCCCCGTGGACCAAGCAGCTCTCCATCGCTGTCCTCAAACTGCGCGAGTCTGGTGACCTCGACTACCTGCGGAACAAGTGGTGGGAGACCAGCTGCCTCCAGAAGAGCAGAGACAGTTGGAGCCCTCTGCAGCCCCAGGCTCTGGGTGGGCTCTTTCTCACCCTGGCGATTGGCCTCGCCCTGGGGGTGATTGCAGCCGTGGTGGAGCTCTCACATAAGAGCAGACACGCTGCAGGACACACCAAGGTACGTGCTGGGGGGGGCTGCCACCCCCCTGCGTCCCCGAGGCTCGAGGCTCCGCACGGGCAAGCCTGGCTGGGTCCTCCAGTGCACAGGGTGGGTCCCCATCGTGACCTTGTGTTTTCTAAGGACAGCCAGTGGTGGGGTGGGGGGGAGGACGTGAAGGATTTACTCTTTGGAGCTCCAAAACGCTGCAGCTTTGGCTGTGCCAGTTTTGCAGCTTGAGCAGAGAAACAATAATACCAAGACTCCCCCTCCCCCAGATACTACATAGAAGCACTGACTGTAGTTCCCAGGCTGCACCCCAGCACCCTGAGCAGCCACAGGACAGTCAATCAGAGGTCACTTGTTTATTCTCAAGTGTGGCTGTCGTGAAGTCACCTGAGAAGCAGGAAAACACGTTGGTGGAACTGCAGTAGGAGCTGAACGTGCATCTCGTGTTCCTGCCTCATCCATCCGAGGGGTGGGTCAGTGCTGGGTCAGTGCACGTCGCAGGTGGTTGCTGGGACCTGCCCACTGCTGACCCTTGCTCCTCCCCTTTTGTTTTTCAGAAATCCTGTTGCTCTGTTTTCACAGAGGAAATGTGCACGCGCCTACGTGTGAAAGAAAACACCAGACAGAGCCAGGAGACCTCAGGGAGGGCCAACTCTTAAGGGGTTTTGCTTAGGGAACAGGCCTGTA
This sequence comes from Heliornis fulica, assembly GCA_013399135.1. Lineage (NCBI taxonomy): Eukaryota > Metazoa > Chordata > Aves > Gruiformes > Heliornithidae > Heliornis > Heliornis fulica. The sequence continues at coordinate 306,110 of VXBZ01000905.1, forward strand.
GTAGGTGTAAACATGTATTTCATAGGAACTGCATCCCTGTAGGCAGATGTTTTGCTGCAGGTCTAGAGTGTTAGTTTTCTACTTACACACACAGAGAGCACTTCTGGCTTGGTGGAAGAACTGGATACAGAAGTAAATGGAATGGCTTGAAGAAGTTTCAGCTGATAAGGGACAGAGTGTGACTGACTGCTGAAAACAACCTGGCAAAATGCAGCTGAGATGGCCAAGGTGGTGGATGACCCCTGTTTAGTTTAGGAGTTTACAGTGTAAGTACACGAGTGCCTGTAGGAGTAAGTGACTTGGGGTAGGTTAGCATGAGGCTCTGCTTACTAATTACTCTGAGGTACAGCCTTGAAAAGGAAAGTTCTTATCTGGCTCTTCTAGCTGGGAACAAGGGTCCTTGAAGAGCTCAGTCATGAGCAGCCTGTGCTGTTCCCCTCTGCTGAGTGGCAGGTGCCTGTCACGGAGCAGAAGTGCTGCTGCTGTTCCCCAGGCACAGGGCTGCCCCGCTGCGTCCCCGGCAGCTCCGGGAGCCCGCGGGAGAGAGGCCACAAGTCAGGGACCCACTGACCTGGGAGCACAGACGTGCTCCTGTCAGCTCCCCACCACAGGCTGGAGTCCCCTGTTCCGCTGCAGAGGCTGTTTTGTCCCAGGTAACCTGACCAAGAAGTATTCAGGGAGAAGACTGAGTCACAGTGCAGCAGCATTGGGTTTGGCATCCACCAGGCAAGGGTGAGGCTGAGCACGGTGCGTCGCGCTGCTGCTCTGGAAGCCTCCGGGGACGGCGTCCACTGGAGCTGGGCTTCCCTGCGGAGGTGGATGAGTGATGCACACACGTGCTGGTTTATGTACTGCACAGCTGATGGAGGGAAGAACGATTCAGTTACTTGGAAATGGCTTTAACTGCCCTGCCTGAACCAAGAGACTAATTGTTATCAGTCCCAGGGTTCAGTAGCTGAAGGCAACAAACTCAGACGCCTGGGACAGGAAGCCAGCGGCGGGTCCCTGACCAGAGCCCACCCCTGTCCCTCTGAGGGCAGCTTGGTGAGACTCAGCTTCAGCCACTGCCAAGTAACTCAGCACAGGTGCAGAACTCCTCTGCCACCCCGCTGGGGCACCCGGAGTTCCGCTCTCCCGGCGGTAAGGAGCGATGGTCAGCCCCGCGCCGCGTGGCCCTGCGGCACCACAGGTCTAGTTCCAGTACAGCTCGAGCCAGGCCAGCCAGGTGAGGGGGTGGATCGGCCCCTCCATCAAACCAACTGCAAAGAGCATGAGGCAGTTGAGCCAAGCTGAAAAGCCGACATGGAAACACGGTGTCGGTTTGCTCAGCACTCCAAAACCTTCTGTCCTGTGCCGTGGGGCTGCGGAGGAGTAGGCAGAGATGTGTAAAACGATTTCATTGACATTTAAATATATTTCTATATGAATGTCTCACAGAACAAAAAAATAAAGTCTTTTCATCACAAATACTGCAGCATTAAAATAAACACTTACCAAAATAAACAATGAGTGATATACATATATATATTTGAGTGTGTATACTATAGAGTGAACCATATTGTTGCTTTTTAAGTCACAAAAGCACAATATAAATATGGAATTTCCTGTGACCTCTTTTCCCTGTTGTAATAAAAATACATTCTTTACAGCTGAAGTAAAACTAGTGCAAGTCCGTTCCGCTGCCCCGCCCTGCCCCGGCCGGTCATTGACAGGGCACTTCGTACTTGAAAATGACGCTGAAGATCTTGCCGCCGAGGCGCTCGGCCAGCCAGGGGTTCTTGATGACCGCCAGCTTGAGGCTCTCGCACGTCAGCGCCGCGCCGTAGTTGGTGTGGATGGCGCGGCCCATCCCTTCGATGATCACCAGGTCCGTCTGCCGCTCTCTGACCAGCACTGCCAGCCCTTTGTCCAGGCGGCTGGGGGGAGAGGTCTGCTCAGGGACAGTCACTCCCACTCCAGCTGTTCCCAGTACATAAACGTGGTGGGATGAGGGAATTTGGATGGGATTTACTGATATAATGAGTGGAGCAATTTGGATCAAAGAAGTGAGACTAAATGGAGTTGTGGCAGCATTAAGTGCATGTGGAATTGGGATGTCCTGGAAAACACAGTAAGTTCTGTCCCCAGTAAAGAGTATCATTAGAAGCAAACAGAACAACATGAACCAAGTGGGTTTCTTGGTCACATGCAGGATTTTCCACCACACAACTGATCTGCTCGTCAACCAGACAGCGTGTCACTGCTCCGCACAAACACGATCACAACAGCCAACATCTACTAAGGCTTGACAAGGGCAACAAGTCTAAAGCCAGAGTAAGCAACTCTGACTGGTTTGGGAAAGTGGTTCCTAGCAGGAGATGGGGCTGAGATGACCCAGAGCCATCTGAAGGGGACAAATGACACACTGTACTTTGCCAGCATACCTGAGATCCAGACACGGAGAACTTGAACCCGTCTGGACCAGCAGCAGCTTCTCTTCCCTCAGTGCAGATCTGTATTTCAAAAAGAAGAGACAAAGCTGTCAGAGCAACCTCAGCAGGGACACACAAACCTCTGTGCCCTCTAGCAGGGATATGCTGGAGCTGAGATAAAAAGAACAGAGGAAATCCTGTCTAACACAAAATTTATGCTTTGGTAGCTCGAGGGCTTATCGGGGAAGATGCAGACAAGAAATCTCATTATGGATCTTCAGGAAAGATCCAGTTTCCAAATTTTTCACCTTAATTGGCAGTCAGTGATTGCTGCAGCTTACTTCAGGTTGCAGATCCCAGACACCAGCACACAGTTAAATACAGCCCAAGCACGTAGCAGGGAGGTAAAGGCGGGGGTTGGACCCTTACTGAATGACGGAATCCATCGCTGCTATCCGCTCAGTGACGATCAGCGACTCGCTGTAGGTGACATCATTAAGGGCAGGGCCAGAGTTACACGCCAGTATAACCTGAGGGAAAGATGTCAGAGTGTACTGACTGATGCAGCCCACCTCTGGCCTTGTGCATTTAAAGCCACCACTGCCTGACTCCACAGCAGGGGACGGCTGGAGCCCCAGTCCCCATCCTCCCCCCAGCTGAGCGGCTGTTTCAGGTGTCTCAAGGTTCCAGACCCTTGTTCAGCCAACTCAGCCTGAGAGAGGCTCCCTGTGCTCAGCTCTGTTGCACTGCCTGCACTCAGAGCTTGGCCCTCCAGGGTTGGGTTACTCCCGGTTTCGAGGCAGTCTGGAGCGTGTGCCGCTGGCAGGCAGCTCCCAAACCTGGCCGGTTACCGAAGCTCCGCCGCAAAGCGGACGCGCCGGGGGGCTGCTTACCTCTGTCCCTCTAGAAAGGAGCTCTCTGACAAAAGGAAAGACTCCTAAAATGATGTCTATTCCACTGTTATCTGCGAAAATTAAGGCACATTTATGAGGGGGTCCCTCCTGTAAGAGAAAACCAGCGTGCTCAGGACTGAGTTCAGTTCATTTCAGCAAACAGTTGGTGTTATTTGAACTACTTGCCCGTTTTATGCCCTTAACTGACTGGCAGATTGGCTGTCTCACAGCAACAAAACTCATCAGGACATCACCTACCCTCCAGCTCAGGAGAAATCAGTCTCCCTAACATGGGAACATCCAAACAGCCTGTTTAGTTGCTGTGCTCTGAGCAGACTCTGTAAATGAAACCTACATGTGCCAGTTAAAGCATGAGAACCCCAAGAGCTCCAGTCAGGACGCAGCACAGAGGCTCTGGCACAGCCCCTGATGCTGCTGTGGGAGGCTGGACAGGGGCCAGTTCTGCTGGACAATACTGTGCTCTACAAGTGAAGCAGCTGCTTGGGGAGCTGCCTCCAGGAGTGTGCTGGTGAGAGGGAGAACCTACCTTTGTGGCAGCGTTAAGCTAGCCTGCTGCAGGGTGAGGAGGATTCCTTTCTGCCAGCAAAGGGCAGGATGGACTGCTGGGGGCAGTAACATCCTAAAATGAAAAGATACTTCCTATTCTCCATTAACCTTTTCATTTGTTCTAAGTCTGATGTTATGAAACTTGGTCCACTCCAGTTCACACCAGCAGAAGTTTCAAACTGACCAGTACTTAACTCCTAATAAACAACTGTGAGGACAGTGCTTGAAGTTCCTCACCTATCACTGTTAGGCAAGATTAACCCATACTTTTGCTTTAAGATGTCATCCATATTGATTTGTAGAAGTCTTCTCATGCCCAGCCTTCTGGCTGTCATTTCCACCATTGAGCTTTACAAAGAACCAAGAGCTTTGCAATTAACCTTAATTAAATAGTAATAGAGATCACACAGGGGAAAACCCCACCTGACTTTGCTAATTGATAGGTTAATTACTTTCATCAAGCTCCCAAATGAATGTCATTGCCAGGCTGGCTCCTCAGGCAGAGGAACCAGCCAAGCACTATGTTTGGGGCTGAGTTTTCAGAGTTACAGGTCCAGTTGTACAGAAACAGGAGCCCTGATGAAGGAGGGACCCGACACAGTTACCCTGGAGCAGCCCTGAAGCAGAGTCCCAGGTGCTGCAGCCTCTGAGGGAGCTCAGCTCAGGAGCCTGGTAAGTAACAACATGTTGACCAATTCCTCTCACTCCTGTTGTTTGTGGTAAGCTGCTGAGTGGCTGGTACTGTGTTCCCAGACTCTGAGATGTCTGCAGGGAGTTGTGCTAAATGCACTAGAATCCCAAGGCTGTTGTAGGATTGATGTATGTAATAAGTGGTCAGTAACAAGTGTGGACTGTACCTTCAGTCGCTCCAGCCACTGGCTGTAGGAATCTTCTAACCAGGGGCGCTCTGTCACAGACAAGATCACGTTAGCGGCTCTTTCAGGCAAACAGCACTTCTGTGTGTTAGGGAAAGCAGGAGATGTCTCTTGACAGCTGCCTGAGCAGCTGAGCTCAGGTTAATGTGCAGACTGAAGGAGGTCCTGAGCTCTTAATTATGGGAACAGCTCAGTTACAGCAGTCTGGCAATGAAATCTTTGTACCAAAGCAAGGCAGTGGTGCAAGCTGGCTACCCAGCTCATCCCAGGGTGGATGGGTGGTGTTGCACCTCCCAGGGGAACAGCTCCCTGACAGGGTTAGAACAGGTGTGACACACAGCACCAGCAAGATACTCTGAGTGTCTGTGCAGCCAAGGCTTCTGCTCAAGGAGAGAGGTTTTAGGATTTCATTTCCTTTGGACCACAAACAGGAATGTTCCCTGGACACTCTGGAGTCTGCATTGCAGGTAACCCAAGCAAGTGTTAATGATTTCTTGTCCTCTGGGTAGCAGAACTGCCACAATAAACACGTTCATGCTCTCCTCCCCTCTCATCAACACAATATCCAGTTCCAACCACCACCACCACACATCTCCCTATACCTTGTAGCTTTGACTTGGCTTCTTCAAATCCAAACTGTGGCTCAGATTCCAGAACGCTGTGTCAGAAGAGAAATAGAGGGGACAGAGTTAAACAGCTTCATCTCACATGATTGTAACTCAAACATTTCTTCAGCATTGTTTATAATGGGGATGGTCCAATGTCTAAGAAACAGATTCTCTGTGTTAAAACCAAAAGGTTCAGATGTACATGAGAGTTCTCATGCTACAAGAAAAGGTTTCAGCACTACATAGGTGTTTGCAGCCTTAGAGTACAGGCAAAGAAGAGCTTTTGGTCTGCAGCCCTCCATAAAAATCAGAGGGAAAACCCCTCAAAGATGCAGAAAGGGACTGGAAGTGCTGAACATCAACTGTGGAAGTGACCCTCTCCCAGGGTCCCATTTGTACAAAATGCTTAATTCAAACTTTCCCAGGGCCATGTCTGCCTGATGCAAAGGGCACACCACAACAATGCTTGTGTACAGACAGACAGTGCTTGATTAAGGTGAAATACAAACCATAATTAGTTAGATTGGTGCACTTAAAACAACAAACAACAAACACAAGGAAAGAACTGGATATTCTGTATCTTGAAATGGTGCTGCTGAAGTATTTAACACCTACTCTGAGACAGCTTTTGCTCCCCAGTCAAAGACATTCCCTGCAAGGAGTCCCTTCACCAGAGCAAACTGCCTCTCCTCCCAGGCCAAGGAATCCAGGGACTCGATCACACTCTGGAAACACTTCAGGGCTATGCCATTTTCCTTCTGCTTTACCTGCAAGACAGACAGGAAACAGTGGGTTTACAGACAAAAACCTCTTACCCATCCCTGGCTGCCTCAGCCCCAAGATCTCGCTCAGGCACCTCCTCTGTGCTCGTGGCCTCCAATGGACCAACAAGTTACTGTTATCAACAAGACAAAGTGTTTCCTGGGATTCTACTAAAATCATGCAGTCAGTGCCAGGGTATGATCTGTAGCTAAAAACTTAATTTTCTTAATTATGTTAGAGATGCAAAAGACCTCGAGCAGATTGGGGAATGGGAGAGCAGACACAAACCCTGTGATCCTCAAGCCCAGGTAATTACCAGGAGCAGGCTTAGAGCTGGCAGCTGTACAGCAACAGGAGACTGGTTTTGAGTTTACCCTTGAGTGTCATCGTGCCAGATGCTTAGAAGCTCTTGATTATTTTTTCCCCTCTGCTTCTATCTCCACTGAGACCCTAGTTACATAACTAGTTCTCTTAAAATTTCAGTGATAAGCTGAAGCTGGCAGACTTCTGGTTAGCGCTATCCTCACCGCGAGCACGTGTGAGGTCAAAGACTTTACACCCCATTTCCCACTGCTGCTTCTCCTGGGTGACAACCACCAACCAGTTAATGCTGCTGCAGGGGAGCCAGTTAGACACCTCTCCCCTGTAACCTAGAGAAGGCTTCAGAGCATGGAGACAGTCTCGAACTTCCACCCTGTGCAGAACCACAGCTCACCTTGGAATAGGGGTCCGGGAAGTTGAACTCGTTTAAACAGTGCTCCCTCGTATCCAGGAGGCTTCGAACTGTTAACGTACCATAAGCACTTGAAAAGGGAGAAGGGGGAAACACATCAACTACTTCAAACAGAAAAGTTATTTTTCTCCTCTGCTTCCTTCACAAGTCAGAGCACATTACACAAGCACTTCAGCTAAAAACCTTTACTTGCCACACGTGCTAAACGCTGTCTTCAGGTGGCAAAGCTACTACACAGTTAAATACAGAGTGGAAGATGTTCAAAGGCAGATATTTCAATTAACATGCTACCATCCTTAATAACCATCTCACATTTTATATTTTATATATACATATATAACATTTTATAAGTTTTCTGTCAAGGTACAATTTTTCTGTTAAATTCCAATACAGGAGATCCAACAGCTCTGTGCAGAGCACGTGATGTTTGGCACATCAGCTGCCTGCAGCCTTCAGCCTGCTTAGCTCTGTTTGCTCCTCATTAGCTTTCCTTTAGCTTTTAGTTAGTTTTTAGTTAGCTTTTAATTGACTCTGCTCAAGTGGAGCAAGAGATGATGAAAAGGGGAAACTAAAGGCACTTACAAAGGCTGCTGCCTGAGCGTCTGGAGCTTATTCCAGTACTTCTGTCGGAACTTCTCGGCCCTCTCCGGTGCGTCGAGAGCGTCTGGCTGACTGGCCGCAGCTCGCTTCGCCACCTGGCGCCCAAGGAGGCAAGACTTTACCGAGGGCATCCTCCCTCCAGGGGACTCTGCTCGGAGAATAACCCCTCCACCTGCTATACTGTCCAGTGCCTGCAGACTGTGGAGTCCCTCCCACCCAGTACCTTCCAGCTGTCCTTTACTCCAAACCCCAGAGAACAATTTTTATCTCCTTCCCCACCCGCCCAAAGATTTTAAGTTTAGTTTCGACTGTACCTTTGGATATTAACCACAAGGTATAACTACTTAAAGGAGGTAAAAAAAACAAACACTAACCCACACAAAAGGAGAAACAGGCAGGAATTTAACAGTCCACATCAACCCCTTGTGTTCTTTTTCTTTACTGCAATAAGGTCAAGTCAATGGGTTGCCCCTGTGTTTTTCCCAGCCCTTTTCCTCAAGACACTTGGATTTGTTTGCTAAGTATAAGAGCTCTTAAGTACCAGCATGCACTGACTGAAGTGGTTTCACAGGGGAGGAAAAAATAACTCCTGTCTCATTAAATCATGCTCTTCCAATGCAAAAGTGGCCTTAAGCCAGGACTGCTCCCAAGAGCAAGGACAATGCAGACATCTGTGGCCTTTGCCTTTCTGACCTCTGATTGTGTAACAACCCTGCTTGCCAGCTCTGCATACAGATGTGGTGGAGGCATTGGGGAGAGATGCTTTGAAAAAAAACCTTTAAAAAAATCATAAAAACCAGAGGCACCACAGGAGAAGACTATTTCTGCCTTTGAAGGCATCAAGTGCTTCCTCAGGAGGCTGGGACAAAGCCAGGTGCCTTTTAACAGGGAAAGGGGACCTGGTCTGACACAGCAGGGGTGTTTTGCAGTGTAACCACACTGGTCCACAGAAGATTTATTTCCCACACATTTGCACCATCCCTACAATGACTGGTTAGTGGCTTTACCCCATCCAGTGCCTCCTCGAAGCAGGTCAGCCAGTACTTTCTGGCCATGGCGTCATCCGTGAGGTCAACGGTGTCTGGAATATAGGTCGAGGGGTCTCTCAGCAGCGGCAGGTTAACAAGGGGCCTCTCCAGCCTGTCCATTTCAAGCATGTCAAACTAGGGGAAGAATGGAAGATTCATCAGGACCTGCTCACAGACAGATTCACAACACACTGCAGAGCACAGGGGCTAGGAGTTACCACTGACAGTGTGCAGGCAGCTAGCTGGCCCTGTAAACAGGGCACTCCCCTGCGTGCCCCTTCCTTTCAGTCACACCAAGACTCCAAACTCTTCCTTATCCCTTGGGATCAAATTTCCAGCTCAAGTTTCTAAGGCTAGGGATGAAATTCCTGTGAAATATGTACAGTTACACAGCTCTGGATGCAAAGTATGCCTGCCTGGATCTAAACACCACCCTGCACACATTTATCCTTCTTTCATACAACTGTCTAACCACAGCACACAGCACACACATGCTCGGGCTACGATTAAAGCCCACAGCTCTAACAAGGCTTTGTGCACACAAACCACAGTGGTTGCTACAGCACAACTGCCTTCAGCACTTCCCTGCTGACAGTGGGTGTTTCTGAACTGTGATTGCTGTGAAGAGGTTTCACCCTGAAGAGAGCCAAGCAGTGCAAGGACACAGCGTGGAGAGGATGTGGACGGTACCCTGAGGCTGTGAACCACTCGTGTACCACTGCCAGCAGGGAGAGAAAATAAATCTGTTCAGATTAAAGGGCAGATCATTGCAGCTGCATAAATACTTTTACAAATCTGTCCTATACTTTGTGATTAAGAAGGATCACATTATTATTATGTTTCAGTCATACTTGTAATCCACAATTTCATTACAATAATTGCTCTTATGGCAAAGCTTAACATTAGATGGATTTTTTTTTTTTTACAAAATCCATCATCTGCAGCCCCAAGTGGAATTGCATTAAACATTCAGTAAGAGTTCTGCACCTCAAAAAGGCCAAGCAATCAACAGAACACAACTAAAGCAAACATCTGCTCCCCCCCCACATGCACCCTATAGGAAGTATAGGCAACTAGTTTCTGAAAACTGGGAAGAGATAAACCAGCAATGGAGGAAACAAATAAAAAACTAACATGAAAAACACTGACATGCAGAGCAGTAAAGCACAATGAGCTCAGCTATTCCAGCTCCTTTGCAAAAGCACTTCAGTAGCTGCAGCATGAGGCAGTTTTATGAGCCTTGATGAACTTTCTGACTGCTTACTGTGTGCCCATGTCCCTGTGGAATCAGAATTACTGTATTGTCAGAGTATTAAGACATGAGCCCAGTCATCTCTTAATACTCTGTCCAATTACTTATTTCTCTTCTCAGAGGAAGTAAATAAGTGCTGCTTAAAGACAGTGGAATATCAGATTCCAATTCTGAAGCACAGTACTTCAGCTGTAGCAAAATCCAGCTACTCCAGAGAAAGGGTAAGATGAATGTTGTCCCCCTCCCTGTTTTGGTGAAGGAGAATAAGACAAAGTAGCAGCCACAATCTGTTCCTATGAGACACTGCAACAAACCATCACACAAGACAACGTCACACATGACACAAGACACCACATTAGCAATTTATTCTGTTAAGCAGGAGTCCCAGGGGCAAGCAGCAGCTAGGGTGAGCATAACCAGCTATTTCCCAGCAACCACTGCTAAGAGACAGCATTTAGTTCTAGAAGAGACAACCACGTACTGTACCACTCCTTGTTCTCTGCATTGGGTAAATGTCAGGTGATGTGCTCATGAGACCAGAACTCCCAGCATAATTCTCTCCCCAGCTATACTGGTTTGGATCTAGAAAAGAGAAAGACAGAAACACACATAATCTGAAAATAAAACTGAAGATACTCCTGTGAGTGAGGCTAGAGTTAGCATCCCTTCAGAAAAGCAGCTCACTCCAAAAGCCACCTGCCCTTGTCTTTATAAGTAAACATCATTTTTCCCTCTAGCCCCCAGAAGAAATGTTTCAACCACTCAGTGAATTACCAAGCTCTAAAGAGCTTTAACTTTCTTGTATCTCATTCAGGTTGAAGTTCTAAAATTCTTTTTTTTCTTTTAACCCCCCCCTTCCTTGTCATTAAGGGCTATAACCAGCATGCCTTCAAAGCATGAGCACTGATCATAGAGATAATTCCTTATTTCTAAATCTGGATCCATTATTAACAAAATACAATTACAGAACTCTCAAAGCACAATGTATATTTCATAAATGCTAATGTTACTTCATTTATTTTTTTTACTTTGAGAAAAAGTTTGAGTTCAGATGTTGCTTCTGCAGCATGTACTCTACATCTTTAATTCCTCAGTAGCTGGTTCCTTGTCTAGATCTATAAAATGGGTATGAAAATAATTCCACATCCATTATTCTGAGGTGCATTTGATATTTTCTACAACTAAGTACCATTAACAACCTTGCTATCTGTTCCACTCTAATATCCTGAGTCTTGCTAGTAGAGCAACAAGATTAATAATAAAATAAATGGCAGATTCAACTGAAGCAGCCTGTACCCAGAGAATGCTGGACAGAAGTGGCTCATCCTTCAAAAATGTCTGTGAGGCTTTTCACTCTCAAGCAAACAGTTTGAGATGCTGGTAATCTTCACTACAAGCTTCTTAAAGAGGAGGAAGCTCTCAGAAACCGTATTTCCCCACTTTGATTTAGAGTTATGACTGTTCTTTGCAGAAATGCAGAAAGGAGAAAGAGCCAAATCCTGCTGGCTTCTCAGAGGTGAGCAGGAAAAACAGTCAGAAATTAAGGCATCCCTGCCAGAAACCAAAGACCAGCATCTGTATTGATTAGTGCCAAATGTATTTATTTAGGCAACATTACATGCAGCCTCTTAAGAGAAACTTGGACATTACACTGACATTTCAGAACACAGCATATACAGAACATAGCAGTGCTGTACTTACTGTCTTGTTCAGCTCCTTTTAAAAATGCCCCAATGGCTCCCAGGTAGCCTTCATGTCTCAGGAACAATGCCTGAACCTCTCCCTGCCACAATATGAAACATTGCAATTGGATGGTCCCTGATGGCTAACAGTACTTGTTTGTCACTAGTTTTACACTTTAATTTAACCAACAACAACTGGTCACGTCAATGTCTGCTACATTCTAACACGTTCGGTAACTGTAGCGGCGTCTGTGAAACGCTTGGGGAGGAGCAGGGGCACAGGCACACATGCAGAGGGGGGGTGTCCAGCACCCTGCACAGCCAGGGAGGGACAGGGCGCCAGTGCCTTCGCTAGAAGAGCCCTCTGCTCCGGGCTGTGAGTGTTCAACTCCTCTTGCTGGAGCAGGCTGGAGTACAGGGCTCCTGATCTCAACGTGTGAGCCCCAGCGTGCTGGAGCCCTTGCTCCTCACCTTAACTCCATGACACTGCTACTCAGCATCAACAACACACAGCCACTCTGCACACTAGCCCCAGGCAAGCGCTCCCCCAGCTAATTAATGAGCTTCACCGTTAACAAATTACACGAGTGCCAAGGAGAGTAAGAGCACCCCGCGCTAGCGGCGGGGTCCCTCGGCGTTCCCAGGCCAGCCCGGGGGTGACGCTGCCCTCCCCAGGAAGGCGGCTGCAGCAGCGCCCGGAGCAGCTGACCCGCTGCAAGCTGCGGCAGGGGATGAGCTGCAGCTCCCCTCAGGCCTGGACTGCATCGCTGCTGCTAAGGCTCTTCTCACTAGAGTCGAAAGCTGCGTTTGGCAACGCTTTTCTTGAAACCCAACAAAGTTCTACAGGAGTCTGCAGTGGTGCAGTAACGGGGGATGGGGTGGGAAAGCAGCACACAGGAGCCTCTTGCCTCAAGGACTGAGATGAGGAGAAAAAAATAGTGTCACCTTGTCTACAAAGTCACAGAAGTGCAGGAGCTAATCTACCTGCACCAACCATTAAGTGACCTTCTGGACTTGACTGCTTTTCTAGTGAAAAACCTTCAGTATTTCCCACAGCTTCAAAACCTGCAAAGAACTACAGCTTGGTTGTTCTTTGGGGTTGTTGGGTTTGAGTTTTTTTTGAACACAAACAAATAACAAGAACCCCCCACTAGTACAGCTAACTATCTCAGCAGAACAATCCCACATTGCACAGCCTAGGGGGTGAAAAGAAATAGATGCAAGTCAGCAAGAGGAATTGAATAACAATGGTAGCTATCTAAGAAAATAGTGAAAACTCATTACTTGGCAGCTACAAGACAGACTGTCAATCAAAAAATAATAACAGAGAGAGAGAGGGAGGTAGAGAGGAAGAGGCCGACAGAACTCCCAGGCAATTCATACTGATTTTACCCCTCCCACAACAGATCTCTTTAGCTCTGCCTCACCTACCCAAAAAGAGGCAAATTCAATTATTAAAGTCTCCCAACAACCTAAAAGGTAACTAAATACATGACTGTGCTATTAGGAAAAAGTCTCTCTTGTCATTACCTTGGAGAAGAAGTTGATACTGAAGGTTATTGTGCGCATGGTGACAGGGTGACCCCGAATAAAGAATCCTCCAAAATATATTTTATCCAAGTTATGGAGCTTGGCATAGAGGCAGGCGAGCTGGCCAATGTCATTGCTGATCATGTGCAGTAAGCTTTTTGCCATATCTTCTTTGGAAAATTCTTAAAGGAGAGAAATAATAAACCAAATTAGAACACACTGGAAGAATGCTCAAATAGACTGTACTTTAGCCACATACAGCTGGAGAAGATGGAGGATAAAAAGGAGCTTGACCAGTCTCTTTACATGTGGAGAAGGAAGGTGTGTCCCCCACCACAAGCTTTTGGTTAAGAAAAAAAGGAATTCATCAACAAGGTGTATTTGACTGAAGGTATCATGACAAGAACACCAAGCCTCTCTGAAATATTGTTTGAAAGACACCTGCTTCAAAGGCCAACAGCAAATAGCAAGAACTCCACTCTCTCCAGGAACCACGGGTGATGGTTCACCTGTCCATCTTCACCTGAGATGCACCACAAGCATTTTATTACAGTGCTGCAAGTAAAATTGCAAGTTACAGTAAATCACCACCATAGATCCTTTTCTGGATCAAGAAATCCAGATATATTTCCCAAAGGAATGAGATAACCTTGGGATAACATGTCAGCTGGTTTGTTGTTTGCAGAGACCTACTGCAATGCCAAACTGAAAATCCAAATGGCTGCTTGTAAGGCAGCGATAGATCATGTTTTTAATGGATGAAGTATTATGCAGGCAAAACACACAGAGGCAAGGTCATGCAGTGGCCCAGTGGTTATCTTCCAGCCCCACTCATTAGAGTGTGCATCAGATTCCCAAGGGACAGACAAGATGTCATTAGTTTCAGACAACTCCAAGCACCTGGAGCAACTCAAGCAGTGCTCCGAGACCCCTCTCGGCCCAGCACGCGTAACACGGGCAGACGGAGGAGGACAGGTATGTTTATGCTGACAGAGCTGGCAACTGTTTCTCTGTCCACTGAGGAATTCACAGGAAGCTGACAGGCAAGATAAAGCATTAAGTGTACAGCAAGTGTTGAGCACATCTTTAGCAGCTCTATATGCCTATAGATACCTTTATCTGCTGTGGTAGATTTCCCGAAGCTGCTAGCTATCAGATTTCCACTTAGCCCCAGGGTCTGGTAGGCACCTCCATACACATCTTTCACCAGCATGTCTACATTTGTGTGCTGTCCCTTTGAAGCAAGTTGGAGCAATTCATCAAATTTCTGAGGATGAGAAGCAGAGTTACACCAGCTTTCCAGGCCAGCCAGAGAACAGCCCATAAACCCAGAGAGCTGCAGCATCTGTACTGACCAAAACCCAGGGTTTTGGCTGGTCTTAGAACCAACCCTGACTGCAAAGGATACAACCCTCCTCTTCAGTTATCTGCAAATAATTTCTTGAATTTCCTCTGAAAACTAGAGATGGATCAGCACAAATAGGCAGAAGCCTCCTGCATCTCTTATCTCATAATAAAGTCATAAACAGAGAAACTAAGAGCAAACAGAATTATGTTTTCTTGATGCATAAGGAGAAAGTTAAAATATCAAAAGACTAAGTCTGCCTTTACTGCTGCAGAAATGCATTAACATCCCTGATTAAATTTATGCACAATCTGCAGTGTCCCAATACTTAATTTATAAGTGTGTTAACTCTAATTTCTTTTTCTATAAAAGCAGAGAGATGTTAAACAGCAGACACTGTTGTGTTCTAACAGCTCTTTTTTAAAAGCATCAAATAAACACCACAAGTATGGGCCTTGCCTTTGACATTTTCTTATTTGGTACATGTGTAACTCTAGCTTTTTCTACACTGCTGACATTTAGGGACACCTATTTAAGCCACATACATCTTTGAGACAGGAAAAAACATCATGACTTAAGATCTGAGTTAGGCAGAGCAGTACTAAATGAGGCCTTACTCTGGCAGATCATCAACCTGAGATTTAAGTGACAAACCCTGAAACTGAAATGTTGAACAAAGAGGTAGAATTCCTCCTCTCTACTCCCAGACATTTTGCAGTAATTGGGTGTTCTCTGCTTTGCTTCTGCAGGTGAAATTCCATGAACCAGGCAGACATTTCATGTTGATACAGAGCACAGAAAATTAACAGGCCACTTCGAGGAAGCTATCCTCTGCATCAGAGGCATTATTTGTCCTTGCTGACAAACTCCTTGAATCACAGGTAGGATTATTATTCTGCCACTGATGAGCATCACATAATTTTTGCCCCTGTATTTTAACAGGACCTTTTTGCATTTAAAGCTTCTTTCTATGCATAAGAAGCGTCAAAAACATGAAATGCGATCAAGGACTTTGCCTTGTTATCAGCAGTCTAGGACCACATTTCTTCCTCTTCAAAGAGTTTGGCCTTCCAACTTTTCAGGCTTCTTAGCATGTCATTTAATCCCACACCCCTTAAAACTGACACTTTGATACCTTTGTTTTTGTAAGTAATGCTCCAAGACCCCAGAAAGTTCCACCTCCAATGGAGCTTCCTCCAATCCATTCGAATTTGTCTTCTGTTTCTACCTGTCAATAAAAAGGGCAGATTTGTCTAGAAAGTCCTACTATAACTATAAATACACAGTTAGACATGAGAGTCTGTGGAGTTTTTTGAACAGTGGAATTAATGTGGGCAGAACTATATAACTCTGTAATTAACAAGTGAGAAGTTCTCCAGAGGTACACGTTCCACATCCTTGTACCACAAGGAGTTAATGAAATCTTTGTATTTAGTTGTGAACCAACAACCCTAACCATAGGCATTAGTGCTGGTGCCCTTAACATCATACTAAAACATTAAAAATCACTCTGATCTGACAGCCTTTGTCCTCATCAGCTACTATAACTTCTCTGTAAATCAAATTACATGTGATTAAAAATAAATATTGTAGTGAATGGAAAAGCACTCACAATTGC
Source organism: Heliornis fulica (assembly GCA_013399135.1). NCBI lineage: Eukaryota > Metazoa > Chordata > Aves > Gruiformes > Heliornithidae > Heliornis > Heliornis fulica. Next base: position 322,014 of record VXBZ01000905.1, read on the forward strand.
ATGTGAATTAAAAAGAATTATTTCTAAAATTTTTATTAGCCAAGGGGAAACTACAAATCTTCAGATGTTCCAGATTATCGAATTCCACAATAAAACATCTTAGCAAACACTCACCTTCACTATAGAAACCCCAGAGCCAATATTCACCAGCAAGTAAGGGAAAATATTTGGGTGGTTGGTCTGAAATCGGAACTCTGTATCTGAATCTTTCTGGTATGCAAATACTTCATGGGGTATGTTCCTTAGCACAAAGTTGCATCCTTTAATTAGGCAAGTCATTACATCTTCTTTATCTACTCTGAGGGGAAGGGAAAAAAAAGCCTTATATGAATTTCACAGCCCTATCCATAAGCAAGCATGCTTTCAGAACAGAAGGTTTTAAAGACTTTACAAATAGGAGAGAGTAACTTACACCACATTGCAAAAGTCCAGATCTCTTAAATCGTGAACCCTATGCCTGCCTATGTTCTCATGTTCATCTTCCAGGCCAGAACACAGTCTGAAGTTAGACTGTAGTTACACAGTAAGTTTAATCTTATATTGATCATGCTGTAAATAAAAACAATCCCACTGGCTCATCTGCTTGTTCACACTGTCTCTTCAGTGCCCTGGTGCTAGCACAAGTGTGTGTGCTGCCCCCACCCCCATAATAAATCTACCTGGAAATTAACCTGACAAAAACAATCTCCAGACACAGGATATTTTCTATTGCTCTTCCCCTTCCTTCTCAACTAAGGAAAGACATCCTCCCCCACAACATTTCAGCACTTGTTTATGACAGATTAAAGTGACTGCAAGGATTGCCAACACAGGAAAAGAACCTTCTCACAAGAGTAACAGGATTCACACCAGTGCATATCCCTAGTATGGAGTCTGGGAATGTGATACATAACTGAGACAAATGATGCAGTTGAGCCAGCTAAGGATTACTGATTTCTGTAAACTTGTGCATCTTATGTATTGTTATACACTTCTTAAGGAACTATGTTGACTGCTTTACATGAAACATCATCAGACTTGTTGAAAACACACAAAGCACAACTACATGTGTAAATTAAAACAGAATGCTTCTGTTTGTCAGGAGGAGGTGCTGTTCTTCCAGGCCTGTGGACCAATTAAGGATGTCTGAACCCAATTAAAGAAACAAAACCCAGGTGCACCATGTGAGAAAACGGGGAATTGCCTCCCTGTAGTGATTAACTGACACTTATTAACAGTAAATGAGGTACTGGTGTGGGCTGGTTTGGAAAAAGGTTAACAGAATCCTGCCTATCAGAGGATGAAAGTGATTTGGAAAGGGAGTATAAAGGGAGGTGAATACAGGACCTCAGGAGTTGGGGAGTGTGCTGTATAGAGTTGCAATGTGGGAGCTGTCATGAAGTGGTCCCCAGCAACATCAGGTAATGTTGTATACTGAGTTAAATTAATGGTATCTTTATCTATACTTACAGGAGTTTTTTAGCATATGGTGTGTGATAAAGATGTTTGAATAGTAAATTTATGAGGCTGTAAATACCTGAGTCTGCCCTTTAGTCTCCTGCAAGCCTATGCTTGTGCACCAAGCCTAGGAAGTAGTTATAAAGTAAGTTACTGTATCATGTTAATTACTTCTGAGCATGCATGGAAAAAAAAAACCAACAAACTAGAAGCTTTTAAATCTCTGACCTGAGACCCTAGGCAGCTGTAGAGTGGGCACATCCACAAAAACTTGTTTGCCAGCAACATTTTGGCATGTAAAGTCAACTTGTAGATTCCCTCCTTAAGCTTTAGGTAGGAACACTGACACACATCCTCACCACAGTAACTGATCAAAGACTTCCCCATCAAAATTCTTGTTTTAGTAATGAATTTACTGTTACTACTTTATTTATTACTTCATTTTGTACACCACTGTAGGTCTTATGTATTTGGGTCTCTACTCCAGTAGCTCAACAGCATATCCAAAGCATGGATAACTAGGCTATCACTGAAATGCTGCTAGTTGAGAGGTGAAAAGTGAAAGTTAGTATCATAATCATGACAGAGACTAATTTAATTTAAAAGTGGAGCTGGTGCAAATTAGACCCCTTATAGAGAAGTATAATACACCTTGCTTTCCTCTTCTTGTCATGTTTCCTGAGCCTTAGGTTCCTGTCTGTCTGCTCTATTCTTGTGTCAGTTTGTGATACAGTTATCTTTTTGCAGCTTATGTTCACTAACAAGCCAGTTCAGCCTGGTCTGAGCAACATGCACACATTGCACAGCCTCACTAATACAGTGTGGGTGGGTGGCTTTTGAGGGCAGGCAGGTGAAGGGAAAAGTTACTCTACTAATATCTCTTCAAAGAAGAAATACTTTCCTGTAACTAAGTTTAAACAGTTCCACTTACTTCAACCCCAATTTCTTCTCAATAAGATCTTTGAATTTATAGGCACCACCACCTGTAGCTTTGATGACTTTTGTCTCTGTATTGACAAGATGGTCTTTGATGAAATCTAGGCAGGTTTCAATGTAAGTGTTCTCAAACTTAATGAAGTGCAGTCGAGCTGTAATCTCCTCCTGAACCGATATTTCATACAAAGGTTCATTTTCTATGTCCTGTAAAAGAGAAAAGAACTTGTTGTAGATAATTCAAAACTCCTCACTGAAAAAGCAAGGCTATATGCTAAACTCCTGAATGTCAACACCTGTTGCTTCTTTTGCCTTGAAGCTGTTAATGCTATTAAAAACAATGTCCCAAGGTACTTTCAAAGAAGAATATAGACCTTAGCTCTCCCTAAGCTGAGACTACAGTCAATCCACCTGTGCATCTGAATCAAACATAACTTCTCTCTTACAGAGATATTTCTGTGGGACTATGGGATTTGTTACAGAAGTACTGTAGTTACCTGTCTAGGAAATAACTCCTTTAAAAACTAACTGCCAATACAAGTGCTTCCAAGAAGGCAAGGAACTGAGTTTGCCTGGACACAGGCTGCTCAACCCTGAAACCCTGTGACTGGTCTCTCAGTAAAGAGAATGAGTATGATTTATCTCCACAGGAATTTAGAACTAGAGCTATACTAAACCTGCAAAGCAAAAGTAATTGCCAAACCCATGCTAATGGCTAATGTCCCTTGGAACATAGCAAAGGCTGTAGATGGGTATTACTTGGGATGCCTGTGTCAGTACATACTGGAATGCATGTTATAAGCTAACTCCAGAGTAACAAATGTTACAGGTCATATTTAAACTATAATAAAGTTCTAGATGAAGTTTTATACAAAACAAGTTACAAGATGGATTTCAGATCAAACTTCTGAGAAGCCAGGCCAGTACTTCACTCTTAAGAGTCAATCACATGCCACTGATTACTGATAGAATTCTCACCTTTCCAGAATGATCAAAGGATCTCACTCTTGCTACTTTGTGCTGCACAGTTGAATAATAAGCCAACTTGGTTAATGAACCACCTGTTAATAAAAAGATGACAAGTTATGATTAATGGCTCAGCTTAGAGCAAGCAATATAACTTGTGTTTATGTATGCTTTAACTAAGTGCTCTTGGGTCTTAAGATCTCCTCAGAACACCTAGAGTAACATTCCTCAAGCATACTAGTTAGTGATACTACCAACGTGCAAGTCTGAACAGACCAGCCTCATCACCTTCTTCTCTTTAGGCCTTGAGTCTGCTTACATGAGGAGACTAAAGCTTCCAGCTCATCTTGAAACAGGACTTAAACACTTGCCTTATCTGTGCTGTCTTTGCATCTGATCTGCAGAGGTAAATTTATGAACTTAGACTGAGTAACTTCACTGATTCATTTTTTTTTCCTTAGGACAAAACAGTACCTGCTGGTTCTTCTGATACCTCTGGTATCTTGATGAAGTAGGTATCTGAGGCTGAAAGCAGCAAGCTGCCAAAGCCTGCTTATTTTTGTTAAAATGCCTCTTCAACCACTCCTGAGTATTGGGATCCGATTAAGGTACCTGTTTACTTCATAAACCTCTAAGCTGCTTTGGCTGTTGGAGAACAAGCCTAACTTTAATTCTGCATAAAAAGTACCCTGGGATGCAGACCACAAACACCCGTGTCTGTGGTCAGTTCTAACTCTGCATCAGTACTCTCACAACGGGATCATAACACAATGGCTAGATCCAGTGGGTTTACATTCTGCTGCCTTACAAACAAATGTAATAAATGCAGCATGGACAAGTGAAAGATGATCAGCTAGTGCTTACAGCTTTGCTTTTTTAAACAGGATTTTCATCTCTGCTATACTGCTCAAACAAGAAAAGTGTTTCAATCTGTAGGAGAGGAATAGGCAGCTTCCTTCAGCAAAACTCAAGTGAGGTCAACTTGAAGTGATCACTGACAGACACTTATAGTAACAAAAGCAATAAAGCTTTCTTGACTTCAGATCTTATTTCAGTGTACTAGCCAATGCTTTAAACTTTCTTGTAAACAAAATCCAATCTCTGTTCTGCTAGCTCACTGCTTAAAGGTAAGCTTTCCCTTAACCTTAAAAAACCCAGACCTGAGCTATGAGGAAAAGATTCCTTCCAAACCTCTAAGCAGAGGAATTGTGAAGTATGTGTTGGAATGTCACACTGTTTGTGCAATACTGATAATGACCCAGGTGCTTCAGCAATTAATTTATCACCAGATAAATGTGTAAACATATGCTTTACACATTCTGACCATCCTCTCCCAGTTTTTAAAGACTCAAATCCGTGCAGAACACCAGCTGAGACATGTAACCGGGTTTTATAACTAATCCCACAACTAATTCCACTCTGACCCACAGAAATGACCAATTCCAGCTGTTATTTTAACAGGCATGAAACAAGTGGCTTCTGAGGGAGTTAAGCAGACTTGTGATATGACAAGATGATATATTATGGTGGATATGTTCCTCACAATACAGAGGAAGCCTACACCACCCATAACAGCATTAACTGGAGGACTAACGGATGTTTGTGTCAGTACCACAGGGTGCTGTGGCTGAAGAACACTTTCCTCCTGGCTTCTCTAGGAAATCACTCCACTGATGTAGTAACCACAAGGCAAAAGCAAACTGTATGAACTGGTGTTCTTGGCTTTGCAGATCTCCACAGAACAAATGCTAATCCCTGCACATGTAAAACTATTGTTAACAGGCTTAGCTGAGCTGTGGCTCTGCACGGCCACCCTAGCAGCGATGCTGAGGTGTCACTTTGATGTGTGTCACTCTCTCTGTCCTTGGTGCAGGCTGCCGTACATCCCGGAATGTTACTGTTCTCAGGCTGTGCAGCCGCCCCCGGGTGTTTCTGGGGAGACTGAGGAAGCAAGTGCAGGAGCTGCTGTTACAGGGCCTCAGCAGCCACGCTGCTCTGCCAGGGCAGGTGCCACAGCCGCTCTGCCCAGCCCTCCTCTTCTCCGTTCCAGGCGCACGGAGGAGCGCACGCAGCGCCCTGCTCGCCACGGCCAGGTACGAGGGTCGGGGGGGAGATCCGCAGCGCTGCTCCCCACTCGGGCCTAGGGCAGCCGGCGCCTCGTCCTCTTCCCCCGAGGTCGCCGCGCAGCCCCGAGGAGGCCGGGCCGCGCCCCCAGGCCCCGCCGACGGCGACCCGGGTCCGGTTCCCCTCGGGCAGGGAACACGCCTCCCCACCGGGCGGGCTCCTCGGGACCCCGGCGCTGCCTCTCCCCAAGCCAAGGGGGCCGCCAAGGACAGCGCCAGGCTGTCCCTAACCCGGGTCCCTCCGCGGCCCGTTAGCAGCCGCGGAC
>VXBZ01000905.1:327821-352125 GCA_013399135.1 Heliornis fulica
TCTTGTCCAAACTGCCGTGACCGCCGCTACCTCGCCCGCCCCGCTCCGCCATTTTGAACGCGACCCACTCCCCGCCTGCCCTCATCGGCATGCAAATGTATGCGCATACATCGACACGCTAACGAGGCCGGCGCATAGATTATGCGAATGAGGCGGGGGCTGGCGGCGGCGCGCGCCTGCGGGGGGGCGGGAAGCGTCACGGCACAGCGCGCAACGCGCCGCGATCGTGAGTGGGGCCCCGGGCCTGGGCGGTGCAGCCGGAGTTACTCGTGCACGGATCGAGACAGCCCCCGGTGAGCGTCCCGATCCGGATCCCCTGCCCTTCCCGTGTGGGGCTCCAGAGCCAGGGCAGCGGCTCGTGGACGTGGAGCCGTGTGGGCGGCGGCGCGTGCGTCCCCTCCGGACTAACCGACGTTCGGTCTCCTCACGTCTGTCACGGTTGTGTCACTCGGGTACGTGCCTCAGGAAGGAGAAATGCGGCGTGAGGGGCCCTGGCCATCGTTATCTATTCACGGATGGTATTTTCGGTGTGTGGGAATCGGGCGGGAATTTCCCCAAGTTCACCCTTGCGGTGACCTTTCGGCACGAGTCTGTGCCCCTGTTTCTGCCCTTCACTGAGGGCTGGGGTGATGCTCTGGGGCTGCGTCTTCCCTGCTGAGGCTGCAGCACTGCCGGGCTCCGTAGGGATGCAAAGCTGCTGAGGCAATTAAATACCATTTCCGAGTATCCTTTTTTACTGGAACCTTTCTCGTGTCCTTTAACCTCAGGGATCACAGGGAATTAAGCTATACCAACTACTCAAGAAAGAACAACTTGCTGGATTTATAGACTAGATTTTTATTTATATTTGTACCATTAAAAGTTTCTGCAGCTTCCCAAGTTCAAGATAATTTCAGGCACAGGTTATACAAGTGGTGTGGTTCACACATTACATGTCATAGCATCCTCCAAGGACAGTAATGAATTTACAATCTCCCTGGGCGGTAGGGTACCAAAGCGTAAACATAATTTATACACCTGCCTTTCATGAAAGACTTTGATAAATATTTCTCGCAAAATCGACATCACAGCCGTAACTTTCTTTCCTATAAGGATAAAAAATGAGCTTTTGCCTTTATAAAAGGCACATGTATCCTGAACATCACAAACAGTACTCTGATTTTGTGAGCAAGACATTCTGAGGAATTTCCTCTACGCAGTTGGAATTATGGTTTAACCATTTTCAGAGCATGCTCAGTACAGTCTACAAATAATATAGACCCCGTTACGGCACCTCTAGGGAATCTTGGGTTTTCCCTAGGAAAGCTGTTTTTTCAAACATGTCCAGTTAGACTATCTGCTCTGCTTGAGATCCCCCAACCCCCTCTTCCCCCCTCCACACACACAGCTGCAGTACAGCCCAGGACACTTGGGGGTCTTGAGCAGGGCAGGTCAGAGGATAGGGCTTCTTAACAGACACCTCTGAAAGTGCCAGCCTGAGCATCTTGGCAGTCTCTGCTCTGTCAACAGACGTACACGTACAACCTCACTAAGGTTAAGAATAGTTCATGCTCTTCCCTGAACAGCTCCTCTTATTCCTCCTAGCAGGAGGATTACATCTCACATTCTTTCAGAATAACTCTGTCTCCACGTGGTGGGATTACTTCAGTCCTTCTGGGAGAAGGGACGCAGACATCCGAGCATAGTAATGCTCTGCGAAAGGAAAACATTCTTCCTTACTTAAGAGAGGAGTGGAGGGGACTTGCATAGCAAGTCACGATCTCCTCTGGCATCAAGCAAACGTCCAGGAAATATATAAGTGTGCTCTTGGCCTACCAAGGCCTCCAGAGGCTGCAGGGGGGCTTCAGTGCTGCTTGTTTTGCTGGTGTCTGATGCGTGGAGGTGTGTCCAGATGAAGAAACTGAGTCCTTAGGTGCTGGCTGTGTCTTCTGGAAGTGGCAGATCAGCTTCATCCGCGTCTCTGTGTTTGCTGAATGGAGGGACAGGAACTGCAGAGCTTCTTTGAGGCACCAGGCATATCCCTCACAATAATCCTGGTGCAGGCTTTTCACAGATGCTGCAAAAGCTAAGAGTGAAAGAGAAGTGTTACATGGGGAGACTTGGGCTGGAGTTTTGCCCCCAAATAAGGGCAGCAAGCATGGTCAGGGATGTGCTTACCTCGGCTGTATTTCAGGTAGCTGACTGTCATCTCCAGGATGTCAGCTTTCTCCAGCTTGGAGTTGGGCTGGTGTCTCTGAAACTCCTTCTCCAGGAGCAGTTTCAGCTGCTCGATGCTGCTGTTAATCCGGTCGCGGCGCAGCTTTTCTACGATGGGTTTCCTGAGCTGTAACACAGAATGGGGAGAGGAAGGTTAGCACTGCAGCTTTCCCTTTTAAACCCCAACGTGCAGCCAAAGCGTTTTGTCCCTCCTCCGCTCTCTGGCCTCGCAGTGACAGCAGATACTTACTCTGTTCTTTTCTTTGGGTGTTAGGATTTCCAGGGAGAGAGCACTGGGTGCCATTATCTCAAGTGCTGGTTTGAGCTCGGAGCTTGCTGGTTTGTGGCTGGAGAAGGGAGTTGGGAGTCCCTCTATTTATACACAGCGGCTGCATAGAAATGTATGGGTCCTAAGCGTCTTGGAGTTTCCCACAGTCGATAGCCAATCCATGCGTGCCCCGGGACAATAGAGAAAGCATCTATTACAGCATGGCAAATTGACTGTGAATTGCCTGGGGATAATACCCAGCTCCCAAAGGAGCAGGTGGACTGGGGAGCGTGTGACACAATAGGACTTGGCATTACGGTGCTGCAGTAAGAACGTGGGAAAGCGTTTGCCGTCATTATAATCAAACTTCTGCCTGATGTTGGGAAGATCAACATCTCAATGTGCTGCCTTTTCCCAGGCTGGGCTGAAATTAAGCACAGAAGACCGATCCCAGGAAGAGATAATGCTCTGTGCCCAGGACCAAAAGAGAGGTTGAAAAGGAAAAGATGCAGAATTAGGAGGACTAAACCCTTTCATTGGCATTAAGCTGTGCTTAGATGAATACAGTACCAGATAATTTTTGGGCAACTAAAGGCTAAAATTGAGGGAAGAACCTTTAAGACAATTTGTGCTAAGCAGTTGCCTTGAAAAGTTTTCCTCTCCATTGTTTAAATACTTGAAGTCCCTCTGTAAGTTGTGTTCAGAGCTCTTCCTTGCTTTTGTTTGGGTAATCTGGGCTTTCCTGTGGCAGCCCGTGACATGTCATGATTACGATGCCTTTCCCAAACACGTCCAACCTAATTTCATGCCACTTTGTGGATGCCTCCCTGTTCCTTTGGTGCTGAGTCTCCACCTAGAGCACCTAGATGACTTTTCCCTTTACAGACAACTGAGATGCAGTGCAAAGTCAGCTCTTGTCCATGAGTTCACTGGTACTGTCCCACCTGTGGCGTGTAGCTACAGGCGCTACGCTGTCCTGGACTGCTCCATCTCGGCTTTCTCGTGTGTGTGCCAGGCCTGTGGCTGTGACCACAGGCAATGATGAGGGGAGCAGAGACAATCCAGGACTAAACCTGCCTTTTTCAGATACTTTTTTCAGGCTATTCTAGTTGTCTACTCAGGTTTACTCCGTCCCCCAGCACAATCCAATACAAAGCTGGGCATGTGGACGATCTGCCAGTCGGACAAGTGAGGCTGACAGTGGTGGATTCCCGTTTGTGTTTATGGTATGTCTGCCTCAGATATAGTATGTGCAGCTCTACAGGTTTAAGGGGACTTGTGCATGGGCATAATTTATTATTTTTCCTTTGTGCATGTTCAATGGCCAGATGCTGGAACAGGGAATAAGCCTAGATATAGGATAGCTAATAGGATAGGATAGCAGTTTGGATGTTACCTGTTGAATACCTGTCCCTTACTACAGTAATACTCATGCAAACCTTACCCATTTAACTTGTTGGCCTTACCAAGGCAGCAAGGAAGCCTGCCATTTCACTGTCAGCCTGTGTCACTGCCCTCAGGATCCCTCAGAGTAAACTGGGGACAAAACCTGTGTCTGTGGTTATACCGCTAGCACCGTGTTCCAGCACACACAGGGTTGTGGCATGTTCCTGGCTTCTCCCAACAGTGATTTCCATAGGTCAGCTGTTCTCCCCTCCTCCCTTTCCAGCCCAAAGGCAATTTACATTAGATAGATCACATCTAGGGTGTAACAATTTTAATTGTTGATGGTTGTCATTCTCCCCATTCAATTATAGGGTTTTGAGTCCTGTTTAGAATCACTTCCCTGAGTGATTTTGTCATCAGCAGTTCCTTGCAGGCACTGCCATCCCTGGCTGCATGTACTTGTGTGGGTGCTGGAGCCTGGAGTCAAGCGTCTCAGGGGTCACATGAGATGGAGTGGGCAGCAGGTCCAGCCACGCACCGTATGGGGAGGACTGTGTGTGCAGCAGCAGCGGGCATGGCAAGATGGGAGGGAAACTTTGACCCAGTTTTCAGTTCTGGAAATATGAAATGAGTGGTTTCACATGCTGCCATCCTCTCCCCAGCACAATGCCCTGCACTCCAAAGGGCTAAACCAACTCCCACTTGATTAAAGCATTATCCCTTCCTTTAAGTGCTGGGCAGATGGTGCAGCAGGCGTTAGCTTTCTCCCTGGGAGCCAGGGAGGCACACTTCTTTTGTTGGCAGTTTAACACTGTGAATGGGGCAATGTGGGAAATCCTCGGGACTGCGGACTCGCCATCTGACGTGAATGGTGAACCAGGCACGCTGCTTGTAGCAGCACACAAAACAACAGCCCTCCGCGCTCCCAAGCTCCCAGCGCCTCTCCCCCTCTCTCTGTCAGTTGAAAAGGCAGCAAATCTTCATTTCCCACCCTGTTTCTTTCCCCTGCCCTCTGTAAACTGGTGATAGATACAAGAAACAAATATCTCTCCCCCTGGCTTTGATTATAAAGGCCTGAAAGCTTAATGGCAACCTTAATTCCCAACTGATGCTTCAGAATAGTTGTCTTGACTAAAGCTGTCCTTGGAATATGTTCATTATGACACTGCATATGTGCTTTGTGTGGGGATTTCAGTAAGGAGACAGAAAGAAATCCTGTGCTGTTGGCAGTCCAGTTGCTCTTTCTTAAAGGCCATAACTAGCTTGCTCCACTTTGCCTCTTTTTAAGTGTAGCTGTTAGTGCAATAGTCTGTCCCTCTGAAACACGTCTGCGATCCAAATCCTGGTCCCTGTCCTGCATATCTGTGGGAGGAGTTTGTGTCCCTGGCACTGCAGAGCCAGGATGAAAGATGGATTGTCTGAGGCTCAGAAGCAGAGGTTTCCCTGCTTGGGGAATGAATGATTGAAAGAAACAAACCCCCAGAATTGCCAAACATGTGGAGCTGACTAAGTGATGTGACACAATAATTGCATTATTTGGAGGATGGTGTGAAATCTGGACCCCCTCTTGAGAGATGACAGCTATGCTGTGGACAAAGAGGCTCGCTCTCTTAGTGGCCTTGTTCCTCCCTAAATCACATCACAGTCATGAGTTGCATCATGAAGATGCAGTCTTCTAAATGGGGAGATGTCTCTGCTCTCACCTGGTGTAGATACAGAATGGCAGGAGAACCACTGGCCTGGGAAAGTGGTACTGGGCCATGGGGCTTTCTGCAACTGGTTTGTAGGGGGTGATTTCAACCCCGGTGCAGGCTTTTACTACAGGAGCTCTTTTTCACAAAAGATGCTACTGCTTGTAATGCCCATCAGCAGCTCTCTTAGCCCATCTGGTCCTTGGCTTGCTGTGGAGGGGAGCCCAGTGTGTTTGGTGTAGCAACAGGTCTGGAGGAAGGCGGCTGTCAGCACAGCGAACCAGAACTTCATTGTCTGCTTCGCAGAACTACAAAGCGCTGCTCCCGGGCGTCAGGGCGTGCTTACAGCACACAACTTGATTGCTCTGAGCTTTCCTTTCTGCACCACTTTTAGAGTGTTTTTTATTTTAGACTATTTCCTACATTCATGTCAGCCTGTCTCACAAATGCCATTGATGGTATTTTTAAAGAAATAATTACGATTTTTATTTTTTTTTGTGTGCCTTCCTTAAATGGTTTAAAATCTTTCTGACAACTCCTCTCAAGACACCTATTTAGTGTCAAAGAGCATAACGTTCCCAAGTTTTAAAAGGGCTCCTGCATAATACTGATCGATCAATGTGCTTCTTGGGAAAATAGCTCTCCAGATGGTCTATCGGGACAGGAATTGCTGGTCACCACAATGCAGAGCCGAGGAGCGTCACTAATGTGGGCTGTTGTGAGGCACGCTTCCTTTGTGGTCCCTTTCAATGTCATAAATAGGGACCAAAGTGTGGGAAACTCCGAGAAACCCAGGCCCACACTCTGAGGTTAATAGGGGCTTTGTCAGGAGAGTATTCCTGGGCTGTGGGATCAGCATAATAAACAACATCTTCCCTGGGGGTGGGAATGTGTTGGGGCAGGGGAGAGTCACCCCGGGGGGGACAGAGGAGCGGGACGATGCTTTGGGTTCAATTATTACAAGTGATAATAATTAATAAATTGTAAACATAACCTTTGCTGTGCTAAGACTGGTGAAACCAGGGCTCTGGCTTTTAACTCTCAAGTAATTGGTAAACTAAAGCCCCGAGGGGCAACTCTTGGGCTGGTGGAAACAGGAGCAGTGTGCTTGTACCAGCCATGGGTCTGACTCCTGGGACAACTGGGGGCTCTCTGGTGGGGGTTGGTTTCTCCCCCTGCCCTGAAAGGATGTGTGTACTGTGTCTCTCCCTACCCCACTCTGCCGACAGTGGGTCCCTGTTGTGTGCTAACACCCGAGTGCTCCAGCTCCCCCCCGTAGCCAGGGGAACGGAGCACGGCCGCCGTGTAAATGACACTCCAGGTCTGTGCCGATACGGCAGGAGCTCTGGGCTGGTCAGCCTGCCCGTCACCTCCCATGACCTCTGCACAGGTGTCATTCCTGCAGCCCATTCCTAGCACTGTTTCTAGCCTGGCAGCCTACAGCTGGGAGGACTGGGATTCAAACCAGCTGCCTGCAGTTTGTGCAGCTCTTCTTTGCTTTCCTTGTCTCTCTTCTGTTTGTGGTGTGGGTCTGCAGCGGTGCTGCTGACTGTGACATTCACAACCGGCTTGCTCGGGTGGGAGCTCAGGAGCTGCAGAGGACACCAACCACAGGACAGCAGCAGACCTCTCCATCCCACGAGGGGCTTCACTCCCCATCCCTGCCGTGGGTAGTCAGGCTGCAGTGTGCTGTGGGGTGTTTTGGCTGAGCCCGAGTCCCCCACAGCTTCCTCTCTGCAAACTGCCCTAGTTAGGCTTGGTCTTAAAAATGGACAGGCACGGAGGAACAGCTTGAGTTGTGCTGTGGCTTGGAAGCTTGTACTCCTTGACAAAGACAAGTTGAGCACAGCAAGGCAAAGTGTCTTGTTCAAGATCACTAAGCAACCACAAAATATAAAAATATCTCTTCAGGATGCTGCAGTCATCCGTTGGAAAGAACAAACCTGTCTGCAGCATTGATGTCATCCCTGGCCCACTGCAGAACTGCAGCAAGACCCCAACTTCAGTGCATTGGCAGACAGGTGAATGACACTCAACCAGCTTGTGCATTCCTGGTCAAATACTAACCCCAGAGTCCATGCAGCTGTGGTGAGGTGGAGCAGTATGTGCTTGGCCTGCCTGGCTTTCTCACCTTCTCCCTAGGTGTAACGACGGATCCATCACAAACCGAGGACTGGCCGGGTGCAGCTAGCAGTGTTTGCATGCACTCTGACTTGTCAGGTCTGAGTCTGCTTAGTGCTTAACCAAGCAGCCATTTGACAAGATCAGATATGCAGGTTTCCTTTTGTTTAAGAGAAAGAGCATATGCTAGAAACAGAGTTTTTCATGGGCATTTCTCCCAGGGAATCCGAGGAGAGGTGATGTTGTTGGCTGGTGGAGTTCCATGCTGTAACTCTTGGGAAGAATGAGAGAGTTCCCTGTCATATATCCCTCTTTTTGTGTATCTGGGCAGGAGAAGGACAAGCACAACCTTTACAGCAGGGGCTAACCTTCCTCACATCCAAGCTGGCTGAATCCTCAGGAGGCAGGAACCACGTGCCCTGTACCTGGAGAACCACAAGGAGTCGAGTAGGGCTGGAGCAGGTGCACAGATGCTGCAGTGCCTCTGCAGCTCACCGGGAGCCCCGGCTGCTTGCACCGGGTCAAGCCAGGTAGGCAGGCTGTTGTAAATCTGTGTAAGAGGATATGCTAGATGTGTTGTCTGGGTTGAGGGGGGGTGAAAAAAATTAAGGAGGATCATGATCTAAAAGATAGTTGGCAGAGAAAGCATCTCTACAACAGGCTGGATAGAAAAGAATCCTGAAAGCCTGGTGGAGAGTGGTAGTTTACAGGCTCTAGTTGTGCCATGTTTTGCAGACCCTTAGGTGGATGTCAGAGAAAGAATAAAATGTTTAAGAGAAGAGTATGGGGAAATAATTTAGATGGGGAAATGCTTTTTCAATGTCTATTTTTGCTGTCAAATGATATATACTTTTAGCCATCTATGGACAGATTTCTGTAAAGAAAGCAATTCTGTTCGAATTGGTGTTTAGGTAACAGAAGGTGCTAAAATTAAAAGACAACAAAACCTGTTCACCCCATTGCAGGTAGTTTCAGAGAGGACAAGATCCCCAAACAAAGTCAGGTGTCTTTGGAAATTATTAGGAGTTTTGCACATTGCTGTCTCCTAAATGGACAGAAAGGATAAGGCTGAGCCCAGGTTGGTGGGTAGATTAGTGGGGAGTGGGAGGGAATAAACAGGCTTTGGAATCAGTGGTTTCCTGAAGCTGAACAGGTTGCTGTTAAGTATCTGGCTCTACACCTCTCAGTATCTCACTTAAATTTTGCCTCCATATTAGTATTTGGTAAGTTCTCCAGAAGTTGCTTCTTGCAGGATCTGAAATCCTGTTCTGCCAAACAAATTTCCCAGAAATAAGGTGTGTGCTGGAAGGAAGGGCTGGAAGTGTGACCCCTTCACACAGCCTCCCCACTGCAGGAGGAGTGTGCACACAGCACTCAGTCCAGGTGTATCAGCCACTCAAACCGCTTCAAAGGCTCAATGACAAAAAACAAATTTATTGTATTGTACAGTGAAGACACCAAAGTTGAACATCACACAGGATGAATACATCACAACTTTATAAAAGCTTTTTAAGCCCTTTAGCATGTTCAGCAAATTATTATAAAGTACTTATTGCCTCTCTTCCTCTCCCTTTTCCTTAAGGTATATCACATCATTTCCTTTACAAAAGGCATCAATTATCCCTCAACTGAGAGCAGCACAAACTGACTTGAAGAGGATTTTCCCTGGATCTCTGTGTTACAATTATAACTTTCTGTAAGAAGGTACATTGCAAATAACACGGGAACTTCAGAAGAATCAGCATTTAACAACAACTTTCACTCAAAAGGTAAAGGTTCAATATTCACTTTATGATACAAAATACATTCTTCCAAGTGCTCCTTCTTTAGGAAGGTCAATACATTATCAAGAGACAATGGAGCACTTGAACCAGTGACCCAGGCATTAGAAAGATTTCCACTGACAGCCACGGGCTCAACAGCCTTGCCAAGAAAAAGGGAACTGAGCAGCGTTTGGTGCTCTAAATCCCTGCAGAACCGGGTCCTGTCTTGGCTCGGAGCCACCGATAGAAGCAGCAGATCTGCTGCAAGATACACACACAATCCTTCACTATGAAGGGAACTACTCAGCAACCCACATTTCTGTGACAGAAAAATATCACCTGCCCCTCACCCCCCTTTGGATAGCAATGCTTCCTACTGTAAGGAGGAACTGCTGAATGACAGCTCCTCTAGGTTTTGGAGCAGAACATAAGAGTGAAGCTAAGTTCAGCCGGTCTACCAGGGTCTCCATATGGTAGGAGCGGCGGCCACCATCTTCTGGGCAGGTTGTTTTCTGGCAAACAGGCAGGGTGACAGGGGTGGACTGTGCAGAGCAGGACAGCATGTGATGTCTGCACCCATCTGGGCTTTGCAGAAGTGCTTGATCAGCTGCACTTGAGTTTCCTTCTTGGGCTCGTAGCAGGACAGAAAATGCATAGCTTCCCTGAGGCACCGCAGGTACCCGCTGCTGAAGTCCTGCTCCAGGCTCTTGTGCATCAGTGCTAGAAAAGAAAGAAAGAAGCAAATGCAGTGAGTTAAGATGGGACATGGGACAATTGTGAGGCATGCATGAAGCTTCTTGCAAGAGCCTGAGGCCAAGAGCCTCGCTCCTGGGACCAGACCTGGTGCGTTACAGCCAGGGCTCTACGGGAGGGCAGAGGCCTGCGAGAAAGGTGTTAAGCAGTGTGTGATACTCGCTCTATACTCACTTTGGTCCTGCAGCTGGCTCTGCTGCTTCAGGTAGCTGACAGCCACTTCCAGGATGTCAGCTTTCTCCAGCTTGGAGTTGGGCTGGTGTCTCTGAAACTCCTTCTCCAGGAGCAGTTTCAGCTGCTCGATGCTGCTGTTAATCCGGTCGCGGCGCATTTTCTCCACCACCGGTTTCCTCAGCTGTAAGAGAGGTAGAGCAGGTCATTAAGGATTTTCTGACACCAGACCTCATTTTTCCTGATGCCCTGACAGGTGTATATTCTGCTTTCTTTTGGTAGGAGAGCTTGGTGATGCTGCCTACCTGTTCCCTACTCAATTTCACTTCAGAAGTATCTGTGCAGCCTCATCTATCTCTCTGGAACCTATTTGCCTTCCCGCAGACCACGTTCTCCCTCCTCATCTCACCTTTGCCCATGTACTGTTTACTTGAGAGGGGCAGCCCACTGCATAGAGTGCAGACCAGCCCTTCCAAACCTGCCAGGGGCTCTTACTTACTTTATTCTTTTCTTTTGGCAGCAGTTTCTCCTCCATGTGAACCACGAGAGTGTGACTGGGAGCCATTCTTAGCGCTCTTGGTCCTGGGCACAGACCCCGCTGTTGTCACTCTGCTGAGGCTTCGGCAGCCCCCGGGTGCCTGTATTTATACATCAGGGAGCTTCAGCAGATATGTGAGTCTGGGGATTGCTGGTGTTTCCCACAGCCATTCAGCCAATCCAGGCACACCGCTGAACAATGGAGGAAGCATCTATTAGTGCACGGTACATTGCCTGCAAATGCCCCCAGAGAAAATAACCTTCTGCCCACGCTGACTGGTGGAGTGTGCAGCGTGGCTCTTCGGGGCTGCCCGGGGATCTGGGAAAACACTGACCCTCCAGCTGGTCCTCTGGGATCAATTGCATTCCTGAGTCCTTGCATGTGCCAGTCACTCTGGTGGCGCAGAGGAGGCACGCTTTTGGGGAAAGGCGGGAAAAGGAGAAGAAAGAGAGCACTGTTAGGGTCAAACTCGGCAGCAGCAAGGACCTCTCTGTTTCTGGAGAGGGCACTTGGTGGTGCTGCTTGCCAGAGCGCTTGTCTGTACAGTTGTTACACTTCTAGAGGGTGAGCCCAAGGGGTGTCCATGGAAGGATGGGTCTGTTTGTGTGACATCCCTAGATCCCATGGAGAACATGCAGGGTGAACATGTAGGGAATGGGGAGTGAATGGAAACAGTAACCTCTGCTTCCCTGTTCACACCTGTGTAAGCCTGTCGCACCACTGGTCCCTTGCCTTCCTTAAGGCCAGCTACATACCTCCCACCAGAGCTGGGCTCATGCCTAGTCACCCTTGTAATGCTCCCTTTCCCCTTTTCTACTCTCTTACTGAGGCTTTTATGAGAATGATGGTTGAGATGGGCTAAAGAAGAGCCTCAGGTTCAACCCAGAAGCCCTAGGCCTTGGGAATGCAGAGGCAGGTTGTGAGTGGGATTTAATAGCTAAGGCCCATCTTTGGACCTCAGCAAGGAGGTCAGTTCTGCTCCTTGCCTGAGGTTTCTGGTGTGCTCTGTTCTCATCTGGCCAAGGAGCATCACAGCATCCTGCTGCAGGTGGGACCTGCTGCAGTCTGCGGAACGTGAGACTCGGGGACCGTGTAATTGCCTCCCTGAGTAACCTTCAGTGTGTCAACCCTGCTCCATTTTCTTATCTGGAAGATGAGGACAGTTCTGCATGAAAGTGTCAAAAAATTAAACAAACTCTTTTTCTTTTTAACAGAAAAGCTGTGCTGCATCCTGCCACCTGAGAGTCCAGCCTGAAGACAGAGGTGTGCTCGTGCACAGAAGCGTGGCTGAGGATCTGGAAGTGGAAATGGTGGAGGGAGGTGTGCAGTGAGGTAGGTAAGCTAGAGGCAATTTCTTCCTTGGAAATCCTCAAGTGGAGCCTGAGTTTAACGGGCAGTTGACAGGAAGGAGGGAGGTGACACTGAAATAGCCGGCTTGGTGGTTTTCATTGTATGGGCCTGAATGGGCTTAGCTCTTTGTGAAGGGCAGATGTTGTCCTGGGAGCCCTTTATTCCCTGCCTTGTGGGAAAGCCAGGAGACAAGACATCTCATGAACACTTTGAAGCAGTCAAAGGATTATGACACAAAATAAGATACAGCCCAGTGACCATGCCCTAGCTTTTGCCAGCTGTGATAAGGTGTTGCCCTTCCTCCTGTTATTTTTTGGCTGGCCTTCCTCCAAACATGGGTGTCCTTTGTTTTCCCTTTCCTAGCAAGGAGGCAGTGGTGGTGGGCCTGAAGCTAGGAGCTGACAGGTAGGCATGTACTGAGAGGGTTGAAGAGACTCCTCAGTGTCAAACCCCATCTTTTCCCCTGCTCCCAAGAAGCAGCCCTGACCTTTATTGCTGTATTATAACTGATAGCCAGATGGTCTTTTGGGAGTTGGATTCTTCCCCTTTAAATCATTCAGGCTCAAGCACCGTCACTAATGTCGTGAGTAGTCGCAAGGCACACTTCTATTGTCCCTACAAGAAGTGTTATCAATAGGGGAAAAGTATGGGAAACGCCGAGAAATTCAAACCCACACAGCCTGCTGCTAATAGCTGCTTGGGGAGCCTGCACTGCCAGGGCACGGTGAGCCCCAGGGCCTCCCCTCGGCGCGGGGCTGGGCAGGCTCTCAGACCCGTGTTCACCCGGGAGAGGGGCAGCGTGGGGCAGGGGGGATACTGCTGGGCACCTGTGAGAGCCAGGGGAGAAGGAATGTCCCTGGGGACAGCGCTGCTCTGCAGGGGAAGTGCTGAGGGTGGGCTCTTCTCGCTGTCTTGCACAAGGGTTTCGTTTCTCCCTGTCTGTGAGGAGCCTGCCAGGGCTGCATCTTCCCTGGGACTCCCCTTTGCCTGGAGTGGGGCCTCCCAGGATCTGTCCTGCGTGCAGTCTGGTCTCAAGTGGGCTTCTGTCCTCCACAGTTGGCATTGTGGGACAGGTTGTTACTCAGGAAAAAAGGAGGGGACCGAGCTAGCTCTGGTGACACTGCCACAGGTTATGTGCTAGTGGCACACGGGGGGCAGTAGTGATGCAAACAGCTGCCAGGGTGTCTGTGTTGAAACGATCACCCCTGGAAGCTGGATGAGACTGTTGGGTGCTGCTCTCTCACCTTACTGCTGCTGCTGCACGGGGCCTAAGGTTCAAGGTTCCTGCCCTTTAGCACCATGAACCCCTGCTCCAGGGCTCGTTCTGGAACCCCTTGGACAAGGTTTGAAGAGACAGGGCACTGCCTGTTTGAGGTGAGCCCTACTGGTCCTGTGACAGGAGTCACTGCTTAGACTGGTGTTGCCGGTGAAGACCCCTTCTGCCAGCCCCAGGTACAGCTCAGGGGGCTGCAGCTGGAAGTTTTATTGCAAGTTTTAGTTCCCTTTTTCAGGGGAAAAGGCTACGTGGTTGTTAGACCTACTGCATGAAATACTCTGTTAAATGTCAGCAGCCTGGCATTATCTTGCCTCCTTTGGACATTAGGAGGCTGGCAAAAAGGGGTCTTTTATCACTGTAAAGTACATTTTTCACAGGTTTAACCTTTTTAAATTAGTTTTCCTTTAGCTCCAGAGCACTCAATATATTGCCAGTCTCAGGTGCATAAGTGAAGGCAAGTGGACTTTGTTCATTAGGGAACGTATGGGACAATTTGATCTGCATTTTCAGGGTTGTTAGAGGCAGAAGCAACTTCTGTAGCTGCTTGTGTGGGTGACCCCGAAATAGGCATGCACCAATGACATAGTCTTTCTACAGTCAGTTTTCCAAATAATTAAAAATTAAGGAGAATTTATTATTTTTTCTGCCCAGCTGTAATTCCCACAAGTCACCTCTCGGCATATTCAAGAGTGCACAAGAGGGATTTATTATTTCCTGGTATATTGACTCTGAAAGGTCTGGGGATTACAGCTGCTTTGCACATGAATAGCTGGAGTGTGTTGTACAAAAGCCATGGTCTGTGGGATAATGGGGTTGGATGTGGGAAAGCGCTGACCCTGGGGGAGAGCAGGCTGGTGCCTGATGGCAGGAATCAATTATGTCTCAAAGGAACACATTGCCCTGGGAGCAGCTTTGCGGGAGCCACCATGTTATGTGCTTGCCACCCTCCTCCTCCTCCAAACCCCGGGTAGAGCAACGCCAGAATAGCTCCTGTCCTTCTGCTTTTAACCAGGGGACTGAGCTACACCTTGTGCTACAGTTACACCTCTCAGTGCTTAGTTACAATCTAACATAACTCTTCTCCATCTCTGAGACCCAGCAGTTACCTCACACAGCTACCAGATGGGTTTCAGTTTTGCTGTAGAACACCCCAGGGACCTCTGACTAAACCTCAAAAGTCCTCTGAAATACTCAGACCCTGACCAGTCACCTCCTCAGCTCTGGCCCCGAGAGAGAGCAGCCTGACAGTGACATTTGCTTCTCATTTGAGAAGCTGCTGAGTTCACCCACTTTGAGTGGGTTTTCCCTGAAGAGGATGGTGCTCAGCTCTTACAGCGGGCTCAGCACTCTGAGGGTCTGGTATTGCTGTCAGTGCTTCACATGTCCAAATCTGGGCTTCAAGAAATGGGCAGAAAGTCATCAAATTTAACAAAAACACATTGATGTTTCTAACAAAATCCACCAAAATACTTTTTTTTTTAAACCTACCTTTATTACTGAGCCCTGACTGGTGTTTGGATCGATATCACTAATATTCTCACAATAACCCCCCAACTTTGCCAAGCCTTTTGCCAAGGACCAGGCACCCTGCTCGGGGGGTGTTTGAGGCTGGGAGTCAGGAGTGGGGTCCCTGAGGTCTGGCCAGGGCCGCTCGCTGTCGTCGCAGATGGGGGTGATGTGTTCATGCCAGACAGGGCAGTCACCTCTCCCCAGAGAGGAGCAGCCATTGATCCTCTGTGTGTGTGTGTGTCAGATAGTAGCAAGCTCCAGCTGGGGCAGCGGTGGAGAGGGGGGATAGTGGTCACAGGCTGCTGCTGTCCCCTGAGCCTCGTTTGATTGTCTCCTGCTTTGGGAATGAGTTTCCTGAAGCTGATTCTCCCATAGGCACCAGTAAATTTCTGCCTTCCCATGGGCTCAGCCTGGGGTTTGGGGTGTGTGGTTCTATCTCCTGTCTCTTGCCTGGCAGCTTGTCAGCCACAGCACTGCAGTGGGTGTGGTGGAGCTGTCTCTAGGCCCAGTGTCAGGTCCTGGCCTGCCAGGCAGGTGGGTTTTGAAGGCTGAGGAAGGCCTTAGCTGTGTTCAGCTGGCAGTAGGGTGAAGAGATACTGTCTGATAAAAGCAAGCACCTTGCAGGCAAGGATGGCTTTTCAAGGGCTAGAGGCCCTAGTTCTGAGCCAAGCAAAGGACTAGCAGAGGGACACGTGAGGATGCACAGACCCTGGTCCTTACAAGGCAGATCAGGCAGAGCTGGATGCCCTCACCACCATGCCATACAGCAAGACATGCTGGATGTCAGGACCAGAGGAATCCAAAGCAACAAACAGTGTCAGAGTCTAAAGCAATCAGTCTAGAGAGGCTTGGGAGCAAGACCAGGGTCCCCAGAGCATCGCCAGTGTCTCTGGTAGCTGTGCCTGTCACTCCTGTGCAGCACTGGGAACCTGGCAGGAAGTGTCGGCAGGGAGGTGCCGTGGGAGCGATGGCCAGCACACACCACAGGAGCTGCAGGCAGCACTGGGCTGGTTCACCAGAGCAGTGCAGTGCTTTCACAGTGCTCAGTCACCGTGGGGTTTTGTCCAGGCCAAGTGTCCAGGGCCTGGAGGGCCCTGATAAACTCTGAGCGTTCCTGTGATGCGGGCACGCTGCATCTCCTCCTCTGAGGAGCTCCAAACCCAGGACAACTGTAAGGGCTGGGAGGCAGCTGGTCAGAGACACGATGTGCTGATAGACACATCTGTGCAAGGACTAACCCAAACCTGTGGTTTGAGGTTTTGGTAGGTCTTCAGGAGCATGAGTAAACAAATTAAAGCTTTGTTTACTTTTTGAGAGGTCAAGTTCATTTCTGTTGAATAGATCACAAAATACTTCCTGAGCACATCTTCCTTTTCAGCTGTTCCATGGGCTGGAGCAAATGGGCTTTGGCAGCATTTTTGGAAACCCACTGCTGAACTTTGAGTGCACCAGAGAACTTGGAGATGTGCTTATCTGGGTGCTGCATGACTGTGAGTGTGGTACGGGGCCGGTCATCCAAATTCTCCCACAAGCCAGGGGCTCGGCTCCTCTCCAGAGATGCCCCAGCTCATTAGACCAGAAGTGGGTGCTGAGCATCTTTGCAAACCAGCTGTCTCCAGCAGCCACTTGGCAATAGAAGTGCTGTGCCCAGTCAGCTATTTGAAATACCAGCATTCTGGCCTCCTCCTGCCTGCCTGCCTCATTCCTCTGTAAATCATTGCTAATAATACATCCTTATCTCACAGAGGAGGTCGCTGAGAATTCATTAGCTGGTATTTGTAAAGCACTTTGAAAATGCAAAGCCAGTGCATTATTCCTAGCCCTCTGGATGCTTTCCATGCCATTACAATCAGGATTTCAGGAGGCTTACCGGGGATCAGAGCAGCATCCCAAACTTGAAAGGAAGCGGGACTGTTAAACCATCAACGTGTCGCCTCCCCCAGCCCAGCCAGATGTTAAGCCCTAAAGAGCTGAAGTGGCACAAGGAATTCCTTTCCCAAGTGCCCCCAGTGGGCTGACAGCCCGTGATCAATGCTCTTCTCCCCAGCGAGTGCTCTGCAGATGGTCCACCCGGAGCAAGGTTCTGTGAGGCACAAAGGGAAGTCAAACACCATTTCTAATTCAGCTTGTAGCATGGCACACTTCCTTTATCCCCTGCTGAATGCAGTGAATGGGAGAGCAGTGTGGGAAACTGGAGGGAACTCCAAACTCACACAGCCTGCAGGTCTGGAGGACATCCCTGTCCTCACACCACATCTGCCTGTGACAGACAGAGGGAAGAGGAGTGACGGAACGAAAAATCAGATTATAAAAACTTCCCCAAGGGAAAATGAACCCCAGGTAACAGGAAACAAGTGGAGGGAGCTGTGCAGACAACCAGAAATTGTGCCACACTGGAGCTGCCAAGCAGCAAGGCGAGGCAGGGCTGGAGGACATGGCAGGGAAGGGGTTGCAGGAGCAGAGTCGTGCCCACCCACCGGTAAGGCTGAACAGCATCATCCCCCTGAAAGGGCAGAGGTGGTTTTGGCCCTCACTAAGACTCTGAGCCACAAATTCTGTTTCCCCCTTTAGTCTGTCCTGCAAAACACAGACCTTGACAAGCTGCCTGTGAGCTTTCTCAAACTGAGGCAGACAGATACAGAAGCTCCCCCAGTCCCTAACTGCCCTGGCACAGTTAACCCAGATTGCTCTGTGCTGGACTCTAAACAGCCTTTAAACAGGGACCGACTTTCTCCTGCCAGCTTGACGATCCCCCCTGTGGTGAGGATCACCCCTGTGGTGAAGCGTGTGTTCCTTCGGCTTTGCTGCTGGGCTTTGCAGCACAGGCCCTGGGGGCCCTGACAGAGCCCCCGCTGCCAGGTGTCACTTGCCAGTGTCCTGCCCACGCCGTGGGTCTCTCAGCCCCTCGGGCCTTTCTGCCCAAGGCCTGCCCAGGTTGTGCAGTGGGGTTGGGCACCTCTGCTGCGCCACAGCCCGGGAGGGTGTCACGGCGCTTCTGTGTGGCCACTCCGTGGAGCCCACAGGTTCTGTTGAGGACCCAAGCAGGACCCGATCTCCTCCACGACGCTCTGTAGGACTCAGCACTAACTGAGTCTCCTGTTTGCTGTCCCCCAGTCCCCGCAGAGGCATCGCCCCGCCCCCAAGCGGTGGAGCTGCCTACGCGACCCCTAACCCCAGGCGGGGAAGTCAGCGCACCCCCGGGTGTCCCCACCGCGGCGCCGCAGCCCCATTCACCCGGCACGAAGGGAGTGTGCCTGCCCACACAGCACGTTAGCAGCCGGGCCTGCCTCCCCTTTGTGTGCAGCGGGACCCCGCTCCCGCAGGGCCATCGGCAGAGCAGCCTCGGAGCAGGGACAGTCTGGGGACCTGGGAAACAGCAGCATCTCTGAGGCTTCCTCGAGGGCCAACATCTGCAGAGCCGCTGGGGGAGGCGGTTGCCGGTGTGGTTACACGGATCCGGCGTCGTGGGGTGCCAGTTGGTTTTCTCTGCGATGTTGTGTGTGTTTGGGACCGCAGTAGGAGGTGTGGAGTTCAGAATTTACTATCCCTAGTGTAAAACCCACTGGCTGCTGACTCCATGATAGGGGGGATGGTTGTTGTCACTTGCCTTGAGGCTTTCCAAGAAAGCAGCGTCAGGGCCTCCACTTGGGTACCTGAGCATCTGATCTGAGTAACTTCTCCAAGGTGGGCAGCACTTGGCCAACTTCTGCCCTCACAGAAGAAAAGCCATTTTAAATACACAGTTCTATTTCAGGTGCTTTAGAATCCCTCATGGTGTGAGGAACCAGGAACCTTTGTGGATTTTACCATCTGGGGGCAATTTTGCCACGTTCACCTCACAATAATACATCGAGTGTCATCGTTTTCTGTACCACACATAGCAAGAGCACACAGTAAATGGGTGTGGAATGGGGCTTGATGCTTGGGAGCCTGGAAAAATATCCAGTAGGCATTTTTATACCCCAGAACCAAGGGACTCCAGTCACACATCTGCTCTACTGCAGTTTTGTCATGGAAAGTTGACTCGTCCTCCAGTGAAATGGGTCCTGTGATGCAGGAATGGAGTGATGCACAGGTTCCTGAGGAGAAGGCTTGCTTTCTTGTTGTGTAGTTGTAGGGACAGTATCTGATGCTTTATGCACTTTATTGGAGTGAAGCTGGAGTGCCTGCTGGAGAAAGCAGCTCTGGTGGGCTCTGCTGGTGGGCTCTGCTGGTCACAGGATCGGCACATTCCTTCTGCAGGCATTTGAATACTGAGCTCAAGAGAGGAGTTACTGCTCAGGAGTTTCTGTTTCAGAGTCTCCCCAAGGGGAACACACGGGTTGGAGGATTGATTTCAGAGGTGGCATTACAGGGACTCACAGATAATCCACGAGCTTGGAGGAGAACACGTGAGACGGTGTCACAAAAGCGTTCCCACCGCTTGACATAAAAGACTCGGAGCTCAACAGCTGCTGCTGCTGGGAAGAAGGGAGCTATTCAGGAGCTGGACAATGGGATGGAAAGGCAGACCCTGAAGGGGCCATCTGAGCCTTACCTGGTGTTGTGGATGAGGAGCTGGAGTGTGAGGGGTCATCTGAGCTTTACCTGGTGTTGTGAATAAGGAGCTGCAGAGTGAGGGGTCATCTGAGCCTTACCTGGTGTTGTGGATGAGGAGCTGCAGAGTGAGGGACCCTCAGGTGCGCATGCGTCGTCGCGCTAGTGGCTCCCCGACCGCACGGGAACAGCCACCAACACCCTGTGTGCTCATGTCAACGAGGGTGTTTCCTCAGTGCCCTTGCTGGCTCACCAGGAGATCCCCAAACAGGAGCCCTCCCATCACCTGACAGCAGCTGGTCATGGTTCTCCCTGTGTGGGGTAGTGATGCTCAGAGAAGTGTATTGAACCCAGAGCACGCCTGGGCCGGGACGTGTCCCCCTTCCCGCGTGTAACAGGGGACACTGCTGCCAGCCTGGCCCCCAGCACCCAGAGTGTGCACCCAGAGCACATAGGAAACGCTGCTGCCAGTTCCTTGGCTGCTTTGTGCTTTGGCTAGAGGGGCGCAGGCAGGGCTGGTTCAGGTTCTCCAGCATGAGTCTCTGGCTGGTGTCTGTGGGACACAGACAGGTAACAGGCCACTGGCCCCTCCAGCTGCAGGCACCTGCTGGGCAGAGACTGGGCATGTCAGCAGAAAAATGGTCTGGTGCAGCACAAGGGTTTGGAAGTTCCATTTCTGGTCATTCCATGGGCTGGGGGAATTGCTCCTGCTCTTGGTATTCCTTTGTGCATGGAGTGAGTGGAGATAAATAGAGCTGAACATGTCTGGGGAGGAAGTGAGAAAACCAGAGAACCAGTGAAACGTGTTTGTTTGCAGTAAGCAAACTGGAAAAGCTGTTGCCACTTCATGTCACAGTGGCTGGTGACAGAGTCACCCCAGGGACAACAACTGGGAGTCACCCCAGGGAGAACAACTGGGAGTTACCTCAGGGAGATCAACTGGGAGTCACCCCAGGGAGAACAACTGGGAGTTACCTCAGGGAGATCAACTGGGAGTCACCCCAGGGACAACAAGTGGGAGTCATCCCAGGGAGAACAAGTGTCTCTGCCTTTCCGAGGGAACAAGGGGAGTGGGTTTGAAGAGGTTGTGCTGCTCCCAGGAAGGCAGAAGGGGCTGGGGGTGCTCCGCACGCTCGAGGAGCAGAGCCCCGCGCAGTGACCCGCCCGCGGTGTGGCCTCCGCTGCCTCCTCCTTCCTCCCCGTGTGTGAACCCCGGGGCACCTGGGGGCTGTTGGTCTGTGGCATTAGTCAGCAGCCTTTTCCCATGGCGGGGCAGCTCTTTCCCAGCTCGACAGTAACTGTGATCGCAGCCCTCCAGTACCACGCACTCCCCACCTGCTCCTCCGGGAGAGGTCATTATCCCGGGCTATTCACTGCCAGCCGAGCATGCAGGAGGGGATGCTTCTCCCATTGTGCTGCCTGTCTCCCCGATTGGCTGCCGAGTGTGGGAAACTCCGCTGAGCCGGAGACCCACAGGCTCTGCCCGAGGTCTCACAGTATAAATACTGGGCAGGGGCAGCTCCCAGCTCCCAGTTTCTCCTGGACTTGTGCTCTGAGACCTGCCTGCCTTCTCCTCCATGGCTCCCAGCTCTGTTTTCATGGAGCCTGACAACCTGCTGACACCGAAGGAGAAAAATAAAGTAAGTCCAGGCCCGGCGAGGCAGCTTGGAGCCGTGTGCTGAGCTGTGCTCAGGGAGGTTTAGGCCAGCTGAGACACTGGTCTGTGTTGTGGTGAGGGGCAGCAGGCAGCCCTGTGAAACAGCAGGGGAAGATCTAATGGTGGTGGGTCTCTTCTCCTTTGCTCTGTACAGCTGAGGAAACCGGTGGTGGAGAAAATGCGCCGCGACCGGATTAACAGCAGCATCGAGCAGCTGAAACTGCTCCTGGAGAAGGAGTTTCAGAGACACCAGCCCAACTCCAAGCTGGAGAAAGCTGACATCCTGGAAGTGGCTGTCAGCTACCTGAAGCAGCAGAGCCAGCTGCAGATGAAGAGTGAGTACTGGATTTTGTTGCAGTCTCTAGATTACAGCAGATCTGTGACAGTTTTATGGATCTCCAGACACCAACAATTGCTCTAAACTGTTCTTCCTCCCCCTCCCTCCTCTCTCCCCTTCTCTAGCTGCAGGATCCTTCCATAAAAGCTCCCAGGTTGACTTCAGAGAGGGCTATTCTCGGTGTTTGCAAGAAGCTTTCCACTTCCTCTCCCTTCACAAAGTCCGAACTGAGACACAGACCAAGCTGTTAAGCCACTTCCAGAAGAGCCAGTCGGCGGCTGCCGAGGTCACCTGTTCCCCGGGCAGCCCCAGCACCCTGAAGCAAGCGTCACCGAAGGGCGCCGGAACCCTCTGGAGGCCCTGGTAGCCGGGACAGTCCTTACTCCACAGACCTTTGCCTTTCACACTCCAGAGGAAGGGTCTGACTGCCCCTGGCAGTCCAGCTCTGATCCTCTCTCTGTAGGGAGTTTTATGTCCCCGTGTGGTTTATTTATGTGTGGAAAGAGCGGAAAACTCTTGACTTTTGTGGGACCCTTTGGCAGAAGTTCAGCCCTTCCGCTGAGCGGCGGCGGAGCTGTGTAGCTGCTGGTGGTAGCAGCGCGCTGCCTGCTCGGGTGAGTGTCTTCAAGATGCAGAGGGTGTTCTGGTAGATGTTACAGGTGTGACAGACCAGAACTGCTGTAGGAGAGATGTCTCCAACTGCCGTAGGAGCCGCTGGCTTTGCTCCGGCGTGACCGGTGACGCTTCCTCCGTCACTCCAGAGGAGAAATCTACTCCCCTTCGGTTCACACACTTGGTTAACATCCTGTTTGCTTAGGAGTTGTGCAGCATGGAAGGTGGGGTGGGTTTGGGCTTGGGTCCCTCCCCAGTGACCCTGTCGTGGTTCCGGTTCGTGAAGTGTGTCGGACCAACGGAACTTGGGAAACTATGTGGAATATTTCTACTGTGCTGGTGCTTTTCTCGGTCTAGAAAGAGAGTGTTAAGCTTTATGTTAAAGGGGAGGTAGCAGCAAGAGGCTGGGGGGGTCAATGTTATACATTCTGGGGGCAAGCTGAGCTTTTTCTCGCATCTTCATTATAATAATGATCCGTGTGTGTCTCGCTGGTTCGACCCGTGGTGGACAGTGCTCCTCCCGCTGCCGGGAGAGCCCTGTGGCTCCTGCATACTGTGTATGCGGCTCTCTGTGGAGAGCAATAAAATGCATCTGTGTGCAACCTCTGGCTGCGTCCTCTGCCTCCTCTCGTGCCCCAGGGGAAGGTCGAGACGAGTCCCAGAGCAGTGGGACCGTCTGCAGAGCAAAGGGTGCTCATGTTCCCATCGCTCCCTCTGCTCCCAGGATTCCCAGCACCTGAGTACCCCCTTGACCCCAAGAAACAGGCAAGTGCTGCCACCCCACCCATCCCTCAGCTGAGCCATATTAAGAGCTTCCTTTGCCAGGCCCCTCCTGCTCCCACAAAACCTCTTCACCTGAGCAGGAAAGCCTTAAACCCACATCCAAGCTACTTGCAGGCAGCAGCTGGGAGTTGAGTCCTCTTTTCATCTGGGCTTTTTTCACCTGATAATAAAAGGGAACGAAGGGGTTGCAGCAGTGCTGTGTGTCCTCTGAGGCCTCCCTGCAGTTTCTCCTCTGAGAGCTGAGGGGAGCAGGTAACCCGTAGTGCCAGGCCCTGGGAGGGAGCCGTGTGTCAGGTCTGCCGGAGCCACCGACACCTGGAGACACCGGGGTGAGCGCAGCCCACGCAGGGACACCCAGCCCTGGGAAAGGCCCTTTGCTGCTCTTGGGCCCAGGTTAGGAGTCCTTGAGCAGCCCCAGCAGAGCCAGGGGACACATCCCAGCCAGAGGACACTGTGTCCTTGGGTGCGTCCCCAGACCAGGGGATCCCCACAGCTCAGCGTGGCAGTAAGTGAACCTGTGTACTCAAGGGAGGCTGCACCAGCACACGTGAAAACACGTGTGAAACAGTGAAACACGGCCCTTTCCCTTGAGCTTTACTGCCTGCTCTGGGGTCTGTGGTGGGACACACGGTCCCTGTGCGCTCCTGAGCTCTAGGCAGGGGCTGGCAAAGCGGCTCCTTGACTCCACTGGGGGACCCGAGATGCTCCTCCGGGGTCAGGAGTAGCGGCAGTGAGTACGTGGTGGTGTTGTTACCCCACACACCGAGGGGAGTCTATAAAGGGTATTTTAACTATTTCTAATGATTATTTTAGCCACCAGGGGTCACACGTTCAGCAAACCCACCTTCCCTTCGAGTGACCAGTCAGTTAAGCAGTTTTAAGGCTTTTTCCGATGTTTGCCTCGTGTAAACTCGTTTGCTTCGGGTCAGAGGTCAGACAGCGCCGGACACTTCGTGTTTTCCAGCTCCCAGTGTCCGTGTGTCTCCCGCAGAGGAGTGGGAAGACCCTCCAAAGGTACTGCCAGGCCGGTGGGGCTGGGTGGGAGCTCCTGTGGCTTCAGCAGGTGAGCCGGGAGCTTCGCCCGGACGGGAAAGGGTCGGGGTGCAGCTGGGACCAGCGATGTATCGACCAGAACAGCGTTGGGTGTCACAGCCAGCGGGTGTTCAGCGGCGTCTGGGAACGCCGATGTTCGCTGTGGGGGTTCAGTCTGGACTCGGCGCCCGGTTTGTCACCAGGTGGCAGCACCGGAGAAGGAAATCTCCGTCCGTCCCCAGCAGCGGGTCCCCAGCAGCGGGTTCCCGGCCGGGGGCGGGGGGCGCATCTCTGCTCCGCTCTTGGCGCTGGCAGCTGCGCTGGA
>VXBZ01000905.1:352626-479392 GCA_013399135.1 Heliornis fulica
GCCGTCCCCCCCCTACCTGCCTCGCGGCAGGCGGCGCGGGCAGCGGCTGCTGCAGCCTCGCAGCAGAGTTTCTTGGTCCTTCTGCCGTGGTGAACAGGTGAATTGCAGAGAACCCGATTTCCTGAATATGGGAACCGAGGACAGGAACTTGTCCTTCTAGAGGGAGGGTTGGTTTGCAGACCTGAGAAGCACTAGGGCTGTGTCTGTGCTCTGTACAGTACACGTGAAGTCAATGTGCCTCTAATACCTGTAGTATACCTGTAGTATACCTGTAGTATACCTGTAGCTGTTGTCCAGCTGAGGCTGATAACAGCCTGGGCGACTCTTTTCCACCATCTCTTGCTGCTGTTCCTGTGCACAGCTGTGACCTGTCCCGTGAGTCAGGGACCTCTCCAGCATTATTATGGTTTTATTCTTTGAAGTTGCTCTGCTCCAGGATGAAGGCTGACTAATTTTTCTGTCCCTAAAGAAGAATTTAAATTGTAGCTTAACCTGAGGTTCTGGGAACTTCACAGCCCAGTTAACCTACGGGCAGCGTGGTGTTCACAGTGTCACTCTCTAGTGCCCCTGGAGTAAGGCCGTTTTCACGATGGTGATACCTGACCCTGTGATGGAACAACTGTCCAGACCCCACCCCTGGGAGGGGTCTCTGAGCTGGCCAAGGGAGTTGTGTGTTCACAGCATAGGATGTAGCAGGGCTCTGCCCAGGAGTCCTCAGATAACTCCTTTACTCAGAGTATCATAAGGAAATCGGTGTCTTTAGCTGTGATATGTCGAGGGTGAATACCAGAGGCATCCCAGGCCAGGAGACTTTTCTGGCAGAGTTGTAGCACTGTAAACACTTGACTTCAAAGGCATCTGAGGACAGAGGAAGGAGACACTTGGGCCCAGCTTACTGGAAGTGCAACATGAAAGAAGTTATCAACCACCCGAGGGAAAACGTTTCATCACCTGGCTGAGCCGGCACGCGGCAGGGACCTTAAACCTGGCACGGAAAACCCGAGTAAGGGGAGGTGGACAAGATGCAGTTAAATACAGTTTATTTGCCTGCCACCACCCACAAATAAATAAACAACAAGAGCTGATTTGTCAGAGCACTTGACTGTCCTGGAACCAGCGTTAAAGTAAGAACCTTCCAACAGGAAACAGTCGTCAAATGACCTGTCTGGAGATCAGGGTTAGAGGTGAGGAGCAGAGCTCAGACAGTGTTTCATACTGAGGAGGGCTCTAGTCACGTCACTTCCTGTACAGGTAAAGAGCAACTGAGACAATGAGGTCCCTCTCCCAGTCCATGTGTAATCTGTGAGCAGATACCAGCCTGGGCTGTGTGCCAGGCAGTTTTAACAGGGCCTCGAGCCTCTGGCGAAGTCAAGAGCAAAACCTCTTCTAAAGGGAGCAAGAACCATGGGACAGCACTGGGCTTGTCTTCAGCATCCAGCTGCACACACCTTAGTGCACAGGAACAGCCCAGGCCTGGAAACTCTCACTGGATCCCGGATGAAGGGGCCCTGGGCCGACCACCCCTAGTGAGGAACAAAGGCATTTAACTGGCTGAAGCCTCTGAGACATCGGGATCTCACTGATCTCCTGCTACATCTGTAATGTAACTACAGGGTTCTAGTCCTGGATGGAGCCAGAAGCTCTTGGTTAGTCACAGTCTGAGTTCAGTCTTGATTAATGTCTAATTACTGGGTTTGCAGAGCCTGTGTTAGCTCCTAACTTTAACTCATATCCTCTTTGCTCTCCAAGTCTCATGGATGATTTTGATGTTACATGAAATTGCTTCTGTTGTGTCAACTTGAAAAGGTTTTGGAGTTCAGCATCGGAGAGAACTTGCCCAAAGGGATAAGCATTAGGTGCAGCAGTACCTGTGAATTCAGGGTGTGTATCCTAAACCAACCCAGCTCCTGGTAAACACCAGGAACACGCCGTACCTTAGCGAGCAGGATGTCACCATCTCCTTACAGGTCTCAGCAGAACCAGGTCTCGACCTCTGAAGCACTCCAGGCTGCATGAGGAAGACACCCACTTGCCAGGTTCTGAACCTCCAGGTTTTCTTTAGGTGCTTTTACATCACTTCAAGGGGAACTTGATTCTAGTGTGGAGTCCTGGAACTTGTTATTTTTTAAAGGGCTCTCAGAGCTTGGTAGTGCACTCACCTCCTCACTCCTTCTGTGGTCTTTATTTTAGTGTGGGTCAGTCCTGAAGTGTTCAGGCACTTCCCATCTGAAAAAAAAATCCTTTCCTCCCACTTGATCTGCCACTTAATAGACTTCAGTAAAATAAACACAAACCCAAGCTGTAATTCGGGTTGCATCCCCTTGAAGAGGTCTGTGTGTATATTACACACGTGTGTCTATACATATACACACACACACATATATATATATATAATCATCTGGTTGCAGCACAGAAAAGAATCAGATGTGAAACACTTTTCTGATTACTGTTAACTGCCCTGAAAGCCAAACTCTGTGCTTTGTGTTCTATTTGCTTGCAGCAGGCAGCTCTGCTGGGGGTCTCAACAGGCTGTTCTTAGTCTTTTGAAGACAGATTTAATAAATAAACTTGCAGCTAAACCCCCTCACTGCTTATTCTCCCCTCAGTGTGTAGCTCAGCCTCTGCAGGGCACAGAAGGGTGGTTAATCCCTGAGGTAGCACTGGTTGTCTGAGAAAGTTCTCTTCCCAGATCACTTTTAAGATTGAGATAAAATGTGACTGAACTACATATTCGTTGAACCCAGGTGAATATTCTCAGCTACAGCGAAGGCATCAAGTTACCTACAGACTGATTTCACTTCAGCAGGTAAAATCCATGCAGAAATCTGGAGGGTTTCACCCCGTGCTTGAGGCAGCTCTTGCTGTCACATGCCCAGAATGATTCACTGGGTCACCTCTCCCAGCAAAGCTGCTCCTCAGGGGGTTTCTCTTCCTTCCCTGTCCTGTAACGGTCCAGCCTGTCTCCGTGGTGCACTAACAGATCTGCAAAGGAAACCCACGGTGGCACCTGGCACTTTGCAAGCCAAGCACTGGCAGCTACTGCCTTGTCTTCCAGTGATTTCTGTGCTAGAGAGAAAAGCATTTGCTCAAAGAGTATTTAAAATTCACTCTTAGGTGTTGGCAGTTTAAAATATTGTCATCACATCAGAATGCTTGCTGAGGAAACCCACCCAAACTCTCCATAGTGAAACACTTGCTGCATTGGCTACTGTGATTTTATTTGTTTTTATTAAACAAAAATTAATGTTTTTTTACATTTTCAGATGTAAATGCTGAAAAATTGCCTGTGGCAAAACAAAAAGGCACAGGATTAAAACCAGCATAATTGTTTCCATGGATACATGTTCACTATTTGGTAAAAAGTATTTTACACACTTTCTACAAGAATAAGCATCATTTTAAACAGCTCTCTGAAGGGAGGGACCCTGGTGCTTTAGCCATGGCCAGGGGGTTGTACTCCTCAAAACACCCCCCTGTAGTGACATGTTGTGGTTGTTCTTTGGAGCAGAGGGACTCAGAGAGTGCAGAGAGTGGTGCCAGGTCCACATCGTAACCCAGAGCCCACAGGTAGCGAGGGAGACAAGAGCAATCTACAGCAACATGGTCACCACACAGCAAGTACACAGACAGCAGGAGAGTTCAACCTACCTCCACCCTGGACCTGGGGGAATGCACCAGAAACTGGAGCAGGAGGCTGGGAACAGTTCACTGAAGCATCGGGACCGGTTGAGACGTATTCAGATGATCTCCCGAGACAACAGGATGTGGCAGTTTGTTGGTTTTGCTTTTTATTTAAGAACCAGCCCTTGAGACCCTGGTGCAGTATCCCAGGAACACCCAGGATGTCCTCTGAAACAGTCACCTCTGTTCTGGCACATGCTGTGGCTTTCGGCCCGGCGGTCGCCCAGATCCCCGTGTGCTCCCCAGCGCGGCCGCGGGAGCTCCGGGCCGTGGCCACCCCTGATCCTCACACCAGCAGCACCCTCGCCTTGGCTGTGGCTGGAGGGGGGACACCAGGCACGGGGCTGGCCAGGGCAGTCTGTGGTGTCACCAGAGAGTGTCGTTCTTGCCGGGGGTCTCTTCGGTTACCAGACTCGGCACCTGCCGGCCGGGTGCATGGCGGTGCCGGCTTTACAGTGGAACGCCTCCGAGAAGGCTTCCAGGTTCTGCAGAGACCCCAGCACCCTAAACAAAGAGAAGAGCTTAGGTGCAGTGTCTGGAAGCTACTGCTCTGGGAAACACAAAGCCACGTCCAGAAAGGGATTTAGAGTCTCAAAGTCTCACATTATGGGATATTTAATGCAAGAACAAGGCAGCTGGTGTGACTCATGCAATGCTGGTGGGGCAGAGCCCATGGTGAGTTCTCTACAGAGTGGCAAATTCACCAGGCTGAGTAAAGGAACCTGTACCATTCATCTGCCTCCTACAGGCTGTGAGAAATTCCAAAGGTTCCTCTGGATTTACTTTGTCTGTCAGAATGTTGCCACCAGGTGCGAGCTGCTCTCACCCTTGTGCTTGGTTGGGTCAATGGGTTGAACCAAGTGAGTTGCCAGTGAGTAAATCAGTTCATGAAACCTACCTGTACTTCAGAGGGCTGTGGACATCTGTCTTTATTGACTGGCTGGCATATTCTGGTCTGTAGGAACCACACCAAACCTAGACAAGAGGGAGTGTCATTAGTGTCTGTACTGACAGCCAAAGGAGTGTTCCCATCACTGTTAGTGGAACCAATGTTTGTGTGAAACAGCAAGTCAGTCTGTGCTTCCACACAGTGGGTAGTGGCTGCATCTGAGTGTCTTACCTGGGCAAAGTTGAGGAAGAAAAGCTGTTTGTGGGACAGACTCAGTCCAGGCAACTTTGGCTCCTGCCCTTCCCACTCCAGCCACTTCAGGTAGGCCTAGAAAATGAGACTGAGTCAGGTCAGAGAGCAGAGGATGGGCTGTCCATGGGTATTTTGGGTGTTGTGTAGTCACAATGTACCCAAACCCAACGTGTCTCCCCTCTGTGTTTTCCAGGTTTCATCTCTCTGATACAGCTAGCACAGCTGCTGTGATGGAAACCTGTCATTGCAGGCACTCTGCTGGCTTCCCAGGTAAAACCCAAACCACAAAGGTCACTTGTGTTCAGCCTCTCAAGTGCAGTAAACCCTGAGCTGAAAACTCGTCTACACCAGGGAAACAGCCGGGTGGCTCCCGGCGGGGCCGCTGGCACCGTGCTGAGGTGGGGTGGGATGGTCAGGGAACCCCCACGACTCCGGATTGAAGGAACATCATCAGCTCTCCCATGGCTTTTTCTATAGGAATCTGGATCTGGAAACAAAGTGTTAAGTCTTCTCCACAGATCTGTGGTGATGAGTTGTATCTCTTCAGGTAACTGTTCATAAAATAGCAGATAATAACCTTGCTCAATGTTAAATCCATTACCTGTTATTGTTACACGTTAATTGGCCAATTTTCTTTTTTTAGGGATATTGACATAATGGAGACAAGTTAATGTGTCCTCCTGCAGGCTGGTTTCAAACCTTCTGTTCCACACAACACATAGAAGGTAAAGCTGAGGGTAAAAATACACCCAGCCCTGCAGAGCAGCAGAGGATTCGTACACGGGCACTTAATGTGCCCATGCTACTCATCCATGTGTGGAGTAGCTTTCAGAATGAAGTACATATCTGCTTTAATGAAGTAATTAATTTTAATGGCATCCCTCAGAGTCAGAATCAGCAGTTTAGAATTCTGAAAACTCAGATGTTCTTCCATAAACACTCCAACTGCTGCCATATCCAAAGCACCAGAGAGAAAAAAGGTTTTATCTTGGTGTCTCTCAGGATTATTTGTCCAAAAGACCATTCCCTGAGCTCAGCATGGAAAGAGCCTTTGTGCTGACAAATACTGTGACAAATCCTACTCTTAAAAAAACAACAACAAAAAAAAGGACTAAAACACTGGACTCCCCCGAGCCTGGGAGGCAGAGCAGGAGGGATAAGGCAACCTGCACCGATGTCTGTACCAGATAAAACAAGGTAGTTTCTCAACCACGGCACGGGGGCAGCGCTCTGAGATATCTGTTGTGCTTCTCCTGTCTTGGAAATACCTGACTGGTTGAAGCTGCCTCTTACCCTGAAGAGGCAGGCAGTTCTGGGACTGTCAGGCTTCCCATGTCCTGTCTGATGTGTCACTTTTGACATCAAAGATGGGAAGTGAGAGAAATAAACTTGGAACCAACAGCTGCTCTGCTTCATCATCTGGTGAACTGTGTCACCAAGATCTCAGTGCTCTGTTGCCATGTGACAAAAGCTGTTAAAGCTGTAGCTGCCAGTTTCAGAGTTAAGGGCTTTAGAAAACAGAGGGTGTTTTACCTTTTTCCTAGCTAATACTGTGCCTGTTTGTGAGCCCTGCCCTTGTTTACCCGGCACAGAGCATGTGGCATCAAACACTGTACCACAGAGCCAGCAGAACTAGGGGGTCTCTGGGGTGCAGAATGCCAGCAGTGCCACACTGGCTTTGGATCTATGGGGACATAAGCATCTAGGTGTAGGATTGAGGCTTCAAATGTTTGAATATGGTAATAACATGTTAGTTCTCAACTGTTTAGTGAGTTGGTGACCCTGCTGCTGCATCCAGGGGTGAGGTTCACTCACAGTGTATTTGACAGTTACCTTATAAGCCTGTCGGACTCCTCCGTTATCTGCAATATTTTCTCCTAACGTGCTGATTCCACTGACCTGGAAAAGAATCAGCATTCACTCACTCTAGAGTCAGACCAGCAACCCTAAGGAGGACAAGCTGAAGCACAGTCATACATCACAGACAGACAGTCGTGTCTGGAACAGAAGGAAGCTGTGACTTTGTGCTGGGGCAAAGGAAGGAGAGAATGAAAATAAAAATTAACAGGGTAAAAGCTGTAGATTAGAATAGAGAGAATATATGTGAGTACAGAATATGGGCTGCTGGGCACAACATACACTGGCAAAACACAGCAGCAAACACCAGATTTCCCTCCCCTTGCAAGAACCACCCCTCAGGGTCTGGCAGCAAACACACGTGTGGGCCCAGTTCACCACTAACCCCCCCGCACTGGGGGTGCTGCTTTGCTGGGCTGCACTAGTCCCCCTGAAAGGCTCCAGCCTTGTGTCCCACTGGCTACACAACCAGCAGCCTGCACTATGTGGAGGTTTATGCTTACTCCTGTTCACACCTGTTACTGTTCTGTGTGTAAACCCTCCGGCCGGGCTCACTTACGTTCTGCCCTCCAGCCAGCTCCCACGTGTAGTTGCCGTACTGCTGAACCATGCACCGAGACTGCTCCTTGAAGTGCAGCGCAGAGAAGTTGCTCCACCAGTCAAACATATTGCCATCTTTATCAAAATTCCTACCTGGGTGAAAGGCCAAGAGAAAGGGAAAGTTTTCAGAGAGCACATGTAGAGCAACCATTCACCCAGTGCAGCACACGTTTCATACTGGTTCTGGAGCTGCGCTTCTCCCCCCTTTCCTCTGGTTTAGGTGGTCTGTGCTCTAGAAATTTAGTACAGGCTTTTGGCACAGTTGATTCTGCTTTGGTACAAGGGAGCAGATGAGATCAACTGTGCTGCTTTCACCTCTATCCTTTGCTCTGCGAGTTCCTGGAGTCAGCAGCTCTGATGTCAGTCACAGCTCTAGGGCTGAGTTTTATTTCCAATTGGATTTTGTGCACATCACACAATTCACCTACCACCACCCCCTGTATGTCCACCTGACAGAATGAGGTTCATGGAGAATTACTTTGCACAGCAGGAGAAAGCTGGAATTGCAGTCCTAGTGTTTGTGTCTCAGCTCTCTGCTGGAGCATGCTCCCTCTGCTACAGATCTCGAGTGCCTAGGCTAGGTGTGTGCTGATGTGGAAGCTGAACAAACCTGGCATTAAAAACCACATTGGGAAAACCCAGGATATCAGAAGTCAGCTTCTGCCCCAAACTGTTTTATTTAGCCTCCTAGGAAGACAATAAACTCACTTTATGTAAAACATTTGTATTGAAAACAAGCCTCCTCTGACTTGAGACACTCCTGAAAGCTCCTCTCTCCCCAGAATGGATTCACAGCCTTCACTGTGCGTTAGGAGCCAGCGTGTCTGCTCACACTGTACTGCTCATCTGATGACAGTGTAAAAGGAACAGTTTCTCCTGGGAATTGTCATGGACTCAGTTTGGTTCTAACACCTCCTTACTGTCTGTGTGACCTCTTGGTTCATGAAACTTCCACTGCAAAGTGTTTGACAGAACGTCAGGGGTTTGCCCGTCGCTCACGGACAGCGGCTTAGCGGGGACGTGACCGTGGCTGCACAGACACCTCAGTCACAGCAGGGTGTCACTCTGATGCCTTGCAGTGTCATGAGTGCAACTGGAAGAGTAATATTATGTCAGTTATCTTCTCACCATTGTCATCAAACCCATGAGTAATTTCATGGCCAATGACCATGCCGATCCCTCCGAAGTTCAGGGCCTGTGGCTGGTGCTTGCTGAAGAAGGGGGGCTGCAGAATCCCAGCAGGAAAAACTGCAAAGAGGGGAAGATGCTGTAAGGTGGCTCTGGTTCTGCAGATTTTACAGACAGATTGATGGTTGGTTTAAGTATCAGGGATGTAAAATATAAAGGGATTAGAAACAACATGTGACATAGTTTCTGCCTTGATCAGTGGCAAATGACAAGGGGATACAGGTTGAATTCAGCACATCTGCAAGGGCACCAACTGCCCCTGTGAGAACCAGGCACCACCTGCTCACAGCCTGAGCCTGGTTTGGTCTAGAATGTGTGCTGCCTCAGCCAAGCACATGTTTAATAGCTGTCTTTGGAGACAGGCACAGCCTGTGTGCCAGAGACATTTTATAGGGGAACTAGTGGATGGTTTATTGCTGTACTTCTATAAAAGAATTGTTAGGAACCATATGCTGAACACCAACAGTATATGGTGTGTACAGCACACACAGTAGTAACTCCCACAGACCACCATGTGCACTTGGATGCCAGTCTGGCAGGAGGAGAGCTGTCCTTCCTCTGTCTGCTGGCAAAAGCCTCCCACAGAATCAGTGGGACTTAGTCTTCATCTCATGTCTGTAAGATGAAAGGCACAGAGGCTTCTAGAGGAATCAAAACTGCAAACAATTCCTTCTAATAAGATACCTGGTAAGAAGTGAGATACTGGAATTATGAAGAAATATTTCCTTTAGAGACAAAAATCTTTTTTGACTATACAGATGGTTCAATCCATGCAATTTTTTGAGAATATGTAAGACCAGCTGCAGTGAGACAGAAGCAGGGCACTGGAAGTAGTGTGGAAAATGACTTTCCTCAAACCAGAGGCAGGAAGAAACAGGATTTAACTGACACCTACAGTATTGTGGGCAGCTGTGCTTGGATCTGTGCCTTCCATATTCACATTACTTACAAGGGCAAAGTTGTAGAGGTACCAGTCACCTCTAGGGTCTGAGTTACTGCCTGGAAACCTGACTTACAGCTGAATACAATCAGCAGGAAACTACTGTGGATAAATAGGGATTCTAAGCCTGACTCCAGGCATGGTTCTGGCTCGATATGAGTTAGCAAGCTAGAGGAGCACCTGGCTGTTCATGGTGTTTACTGTCTCTGCAATGAGGGGTAAGTGGAAACTACTCAGAACAAAATCAGCTTTTTCTGGTGAGCTGGAAGGCAAAGTTTTGAGTATTTTGGATGTTTCTGCTTTTAGCAGTTATCTGTTTTCCCCTGTGACTGTTGGTTGTGTTTTCTGCTTCTGGCCTTTGCCCTGGGAGCAGGGTACAGTTACTGTCTGGCTTAAAAAAGGCACAGGCTTTCCTCTTATGGTATTTGGCAGGAATTGAATAGCAGATCTTACTGGCAGCCTGGGAATTAGAGTAAGTGCTACTTACTAGAAATGATTTGGTTTCTCCTGTTTGGGGAGCTCAGAATTCAGCGAGGGCTCTACAGTATCTGCAAGTTAACCTGAATTTATGGTTACCTGGACCAGCTCAGAGAGCATGAGGAGCCAGACAGGCTCACTATGTCCCATGTCTGAAGATCTCTGCTAAGAACAAGAAAGGTCAGCCTAGTGACTCTGCAAAAACTCAGACATACTGTAAGCCAAGGCTTTAGTCTCACGTGCCTCTTTTCAGTGCCATTTCAGTGCCATCTGTACAGACACCAAACCAGAGAGCTGCCTGTATGTTTGTTGGGAATGTGGAAACCCGAGTACACACAGCCCAGAACACACTGTGAGCACTCTCTGGTCTCCCAAGCTGGCACCCCTATAGCAGCAGTTCCAGTCCTGGCCTTTCAAGCACCAGGCTGTTCTGATTACAGTACAGAAAGTGTCCCTGCCAAGTGTGTGTGGGGGGACAAGCTGAATACTCATCAACAAAGCCACTGCTTGAAAAGAACAGTTGGTTCTACCTTGCCCAGAATTTTGGTAAGGCAGGTTTGCCTCTAGACAGAGCAGACTTGCAGCCCTGCAGTGCAAGAAGTCACTAACTGGTTGCATGCAGATGTTTACAGCTGTTTCAAACCTACCGATCTGGTTCCGGTTGGGGGAGTAGAATGCGTTGACCACCGCGGCGCCGATTATCCACCTAAAACCAACGTTGGTGCAGTTAGTCAGGGGTTGGGGTGGGTCTCTTTACATTCAATTTATTGGTTTACTGTTTTAGAAAGAGACTGCATACAGGGGCAGCATTGAACTGAGGAGGGTGCCACTGAACACAGCTGTATAGAAATGCTAATACCAAACGGTGTCTCACTTGAACACTCCTCTGCTGAACAGTCAAACTGGGTAATCCCAGAATCAGAGTGGGCAGAGGCACTGGGAACTTTGGTTTAAAGGCTGCCAGCCCTCCCTGTGGGCATGCCACCTCTGCCTCCTATAGCACAATGTGTGGGTTAAGAACAATGCTGTGCCAGAGCTTTTGCTATGAAGGGTGTTGAAGGAAGGAGGAAGCAGAGCAAATGCTCTGTTGTCTGCCAGGCTGATGAGAGAACTCATCAGCCTGGCAGAGACAACTTGGTGAATTATTCACCAGTAATTCACTGGAGGCTTCTCAGTGTCTGCATTGCACACTCACATTTGGAGTTAAAACCACTTTGCAGGAAGAGGGATGGGAAAAATAAATAGGATTTGCAACAATTACCTTGACTAATGCTTCTCTTTGGAGAGGTTTTGTTTGCCTGCTTATTAACTCTGTTTTATTTTACCCTCTCTGAGGAGGTCTTTGAAATTCTTACTAGAATCTACTTTCTTTGTCTCAAGATGTTCTCTTCCAGCACCACACAGGCTGGAATCCTACTAGTGAACACTGCACTAGTCTGGAGATCAGGACATAGTCCAAGGCACTTGCTGCTGAGCATACATCCCAGCAGCCCTGCCCTGCATCTGTGTTGTGGACTTGGCAGGAGCAAAACCACACCAAGGCCTGGAAGGGTCATCCTGGTGCCACAATGGCTCTTACTGGTTAGTGGTGCCCAGTGCTCACTCTGGAGCTGTTAGTAACAGCTTATGAGTGTGCTACTCACATGTGGCTGTTCTCAGACTAGCACTAGCTGAGGGTTTACCCAGAGTGGAGACTGTGAGCTCACAGCCAGGGCCACACAGGCTGAGCCCCAGGACTTACTCGGCTCATGGAGTCAAAGAAGGGATCGTGATGGGGCCAAACTGCACCTACAACAGGAGCTTCCTGAATCCTACATGTGTACATTAGTAGGTGCAGTGAACTTCTTTATCTTGGACATAAGCATTCCCAATTATCTGCAGCACAGGACTGAGACACGATGTCGGTGACTGCAGAACTTGGATCGTGTCTAGCACGGGGTCTGGAAACTTACATGTCTTGGTCAACTCTCTCTCGAAGCTTCTTCAAGCTCTTCTGGGCTCCAGCTCTGAGGTTTTCTAGAATGTTTTCAAAGTAATTGTGTTCACTGAAGTTCAACTAAAGAAACAGATATCCAAGTGTATTAGTAAGCTGTGCAGAAAGAGGAATGT
Source organism: Heliornis fulica (assembly GCA_013399135.1). Taxonomy (NCBI): domain Eukaryota; kingdom Metazoa; phylum Chordata; class Aves; order Gruiformes; family Heliornithidae; genus Heliornis; species Heliornis fulica. The sequence goes on from VXBZ01000905.1 coordinate 364,620, forward strand.
CTCACGCCCCTGAATCTTGGGAAAATGTTTTGATTGCAAGATATTAACAGTTCTCTCTTTGCATTAACTTCTAAAATGTCCAGCACAATTGTGTACATCACAGGTGCAAGTATTCCAGCTGGTGAGGAAGTAAGTGTAGGCTTTTCTACTGAGGGATGCCCAGCATACTTACATTGGCATATTCCTGATCCAGTTTTTCATTCTGGTCTTCCAAAATGTAATCTGGATAGCCAATTTGCTCTTTAATTGCCATTGCCTGGAAGAAGAGAGTTTAATGTTCCCTCTTAGTTGTGTTTGTTTGGTTTTAAAGTTTCAATACATAAAATAGTTCAAATTATTTATTGCTATTGTCCACCTGTTTGAAAGAAACTTGACTGAGTATTTAAAGACCTCATTTGAATGCAATCAATTGCACCTATAGGCACAGGTGTTCTGGGGTTTTTATATGGAATATACAGTCTTCCCATCATCTCCTGGCTCTAGACACTACAGGAGACTTGCAGATCCCACAGTGCCACCCATCAGTGATCTGTTTTAACCCTCATTTAGTGCTTTTTTTTTGTGTGTGTGTGTGTGCTTTTTTTTTTTCTTTCTTGCTATTGGAACAGTGTTCCTGGTCCTAGAGTCAATGAGTCAATGAAAAGTTTGGAAAGTTTTCTTTGGGGAGGATTGCCTTGTACTGAGTTGTCACCACCCTACATCTAACAGTTGATGTATGGGGTGCTATCTTATTTATAATATGGTACACAAGACCCATTAAAGGAAGTAAAAATGTATGGGAGCAAAAAAGACAATGTAACAGGATGGTGAACATGAAAGTGTTTTTTCCTCTCACTTCTGGAGGAGCTGGGAGTAAGGATGCTATAAAATTCCAAGACTTTATATTCATGATGGAATATGGAGTTCTTTGTTATCTCTGACCTTCTCACGAGCTTTCTCTTTAGATGCCTCGTCCATCCACTGCAGCTCATCTAACGTTTCGATGAACACCTCCCGGATCTTATCTATTAAGTCTCGGACCTAAAAGAGAGGCAGTAAGAAATGAATCATTTTCATGCTATTTTCCCAGGCACCCCTGAGGAGGGGTGCAAAGCTTCCTCAAGAAAGCTCATGTCCCTAAACTATTTTCTAAACATGGCACTCTGCTTTTAAAAGAGCACTGTACATGAGTTCTTATGCCTTCAGGCTGATTGATACCTTTAACAGATAAAATAGGTTGGGAGATCAGATGGAAGGGGATGGGCACTGTAGACACTGTGGATATACAATAGTACAAAGGGTAAACTACATACCATCCTCTTGCTCTCACCAGCAAATGTCTCCTTAACATACATTGCTCCCACTGCGTTCTCCATGTTGTTGTTGACGTAACTCACGCACTCCCTCCAGCGGGCTTCTTCCAGCGTTGTCCCATAGAGAGCCTGAATGCGAAGTGACACAGGATTAACTATGCCTATGAATGTCTCCTCTTCAAGCAAAGATTTAGAGAACATTAACCTAAGCCATCAGCTTCCATTGCTGTTCTTCAGCTTGTTTGGGGATTGCATGACATAGCAATGTCCTTGTACTGACAAGGACTTAATCTGGTGACTGTGAGCCTCTACCCCTGAGCTCTGACCTGCAGTCCCCTTGGGGAGGGAGGTAATACCTTCCTGTAGCTGGCCCGAGCATCCTTGAAGCGCCGGCTCAAGCTGCTGACTCGATCGATTACCAGCCGCCAGATGAGGTAGTTCTGGATGGTGCTATGTGGGAAAGCAGAGCTGAGGTCAATCCCCACCCAGGCTGTTATACAGAAGCAGCACTGCTGTGGGCAGTCAGAGAGAGATCTTAATGTTGAGCAGAGATAAGAAAGCAAATTATTGCTGCCAGTCATCAGCCTCACAGCATCTCCAGGTGACTTCGAACCGCAGGGGCACGCGGGCTGCAGACCGTGCTACCTACTGCCTCTGCTCAGGGCTCACTCAATGGTATGTTGAACTCCTAGAGTGCACCAGGAGCTAAGCCTGTGGTACATTCCCTCTCCTCCCATGAATCTTTCCTGAGCAGGTGAGACCCCCAGTACCACAGTGCTTTGGGACCACAGGACATCAGAAGTTACCCTCATCTTCCCGTGGAATGGTGTCATGTCACCCGGAGCAGCTCCAGGGATTTGCCCCAGTAACTGTCCCTTCCACAATCCTTCTAACTTGTGTCTGGGATGTTCTCCAGTGTCCTTACCTCGCTGAGTACCTGGAGATAATGGCCTTCAGCTCCTGCAGATAGGGCATGCCATAAACAACCACCTCCTCTTCTGGGTCAACTTGAATACTTACTGAAGACATGACACCTTGGATGAAGAATGTCCAGTTAAATTCCTAGGCAGACAGAAAGACATAGAGCAGTGCCAGGTGTTTGTGCCTTAGTAACTGTTCTATAGTCTGTGGGATTGAATATAGTTGTAGCATTATTCAGTAGAACAATGCTTTTTAAGAGACTCTGAGCATAAGATTGAGTGAGAACAATTTTATATCTCTTTGTTGTATCACTGATAAATTCACAAAGCCATTTTGAATTGGCATGGTAATAAAAGGAGGCCAAAAGTATTGGCCTGCTCAGTAAACACTTACATTCAATGCAAACTTTTCCTGAAGCTCTTTTAAGGTCATTTTGTTGTACAGCAAGGTTACATCGTGCCTTTCTTCCGTTGGGGTAGTTGCCTGAAGACATTCACAAGGTTATTACTCAAATGGACTAACAAGTGTCAGTGGCTGCATGCACATGCAGATATATATGCTCAAATCATATGCAAATGCAATAGTTTGGGAAAGAAATCATTTGATCAGTGCTGCTTTCTACATTTCAGTATAGGAACTCAGTCTCCCCCTATTCAGTGATGTCTCAGAAATATGTTTAGTCAAGAGGTTCCCTCTATCCTCTGTAGAATGCAAGACTACATTCTTAGAGGGTTGTTCTTTTGGGGGTGCTGTAGTCCTCTGAGAATGCATGGGAGCCCTGATGTTATCATAGTGTATGTTTAGAAGACAGATGATCTTACTTTAGGAGACTTCAGAAAACAACTGTCACTGTCCAGAGCTGTGTTGGAACACAACCAAGCAGGAGACTCTCCCCCCTCCCCGCCCCAGCGAGCGCTGGTGACAGGCCCCTGGTGGCTGTACTCACGTTTGCGATGTCCGTTTCCAGCTCCATGACCTTCTCCATCTCCTCCTGGACAAAGGAATCCTCCTTGGACAGGTTCTTGTCTTCCCGGACCAGTCTGGCGACGGTGACCATGAAGTGCAGGTACGCCTCCCTCACCTGAGGGGGGAAGACAAGCGCTGGCCCTGTGAGGAACAGGCCTCCCGGCTCCCACCTCCCGCTCAGAAGTGCTCTCCAGCATGCTGTCAGCAAGCCAGGCCGGGGTCACAGCCTCTCTCCTGTCTCAATGCAACTCTCCTCACTCCTTTTTTCCCTTCCCCTTTATTTTTTCTTTTCCTTTGTGTGTTACTCCACTGCCTGGAACACCTCCGAGTGCAATCTCAAAATCCACTGTGGCAGCAACACCTTCAGCTTTGCTGTGTGATCCAGCTCTCTGGCTAACTCCTCTGAGTTAGCATTACTACTCGAGCAGAGAGAAGGCTCTGTGCTTTGAGCTACATTATGGGATAGTGATTCACACTAGCCAGAGTACCAGGGTAAACACAGCAGCTTTGAGTGCTGTGAAAGTAATACCATAAGTCTGTTTTTACAGTCTGAAAGAAAAACTCAGTCTCAGATAGTTCCCAGTGATACCTTTGCTCTGTTTCAAACAGGAATCTATGGATGTGATTTTTATGCTTCAGAATGGATTGTGAAAAGGTATCTGGCTGCTGAGAGAGTACTGATCTCTGATACAGGAAAGCTTAATTCTACCTTGTCTTCCTCCATAGACTTGGAAACCAGATAAATACAGTAACTGTTGTGAAATTGAGTCTGGGCACTTACACGATGATTTGTGCTTTTTAGGTTGAGTGCTGAAGCCTTAATCAGGCCAGACTCCCCCAGGCCTCAGCAGGAGCTTTGCCAAAAGATGCTGGACTAAGCACAGGGGGAGTTTGGGTCATCAGAGTTTGGTTCATTGTCTGTGGGAAGTGAGCTGTTAAATAGCAGATAGAAAGGGGTTGTCTCCTCCTTATTCATTAAGATTAAAAACACAGCCTTAGCCCTTCTGTAGAGCTTCAAACTAAAATTATATTAAGCAATACTGGTTTCTTTTGCTAATTTAGGATTGTCTATGTACAGCACCTGATTTTCTACCTCCTACAAGCCAATCTAAGGCTGACCTTCATGCAACAATGCAAAAATATCCCTCTCTTGTATAGTAGCTACCACTTCATAGGTGAAACTTTTAGCCTAGAATCCTGGTTACAGCAGTTATCTGCAGTTTCCAGCACAGCTACATGGACACTGTGTTAACCATCTCACAACACAGAACAAGGTAGCAGTTTACAACAGGGTTCAGAAGGTGTGGAAACTTCACAGGACTGTATATTGGACTATACTATAGATCAGAACACAGTCAAATGCATTGAAGCAAAAAGAAAACTACTCTCACTGATGTTTTCCTCTGCCTGTACAGCCACCAGACAAAGGAGTCTAAAGTGCTCACTGTTGTTGCTCTCCATTCCCTTCCACTCGTGTTAGGAAAATGAGTTTGATGCTCAGCTGAAAATACTCTCGTTAGTATGACAGAACTGAGGAAAACAGAATGCACTGAAGCAGTATTTTCCTCTTGGAACCTGATAAATGATCTGGCTATGTTTCTAACAGCTTTCTATGCATTTGCAGAAACCCTCACATTTTTGCTCTGAGCACTGGCAGAGAAAAGCATCTAGAAAATAATCTCTCACAATTTTCATGTAATTTTGGGGAAAGGGTGGAGTAAATGGTAGCAAATTCTTGCTAGCTGAGTATCTATTCCATTAATCCAGCATCTCTTGTTGCTCTGTGCAAACCACTTTTATTATTTAACTTTTTTCCTCTTAACACATGCAAAATTCTGCATAATTTGGTGTTCAACAAAACCTTCTCTGGGCTATTATTTGATCCACTATGGTGATTCTTCTCCCATATCTATAATCCATCTTTCTAGTACCTTGTAAAATAGTAGCCAGAGCCAGGGGTTTAGAAGAAGATGTGGATTCTTGATAACAGCACTCAAAAGGTGAATCTGTCCTTCAAAATCAATGACTGTCTTAAGCTATAAACCAGGACAGGGTTATTTTCCTGTGACCTTCCCACTTAAAATAATTTGCCAGTTCTGGGAAGACTTGATCTTTATACAGTTGTTTGGTTCTCTTGTAAACCTTACCAAAATCTGGCATAACAAGGAAAAAATGTAGCAGTGAATGTCACAGTCTGTTATGTAATATAAAGATTCATATATCTGCATTTTTAAAAAAACATAGGGGTAAATAATAAAAATGTTTTAGCAGCACATAGTAAATAAACTGCAAGGAATACTTACTCTTTGATAGTTGCCTCCATTAAAGTAGTAATCTCTGGATGGCATTCCTAAACTTGGCTGGTCAATCTGAAAGAGATCACATGGTTTTTTTAAGTTGGTGATGAACAGGAAGCGAGGTTGTCCAAAGGTATCCTTGAAAGGCAACACACAGTGTTGCATGTGCCATCCTCCTGGTGTTGGAAGGAAACCAGTGCACTCCTACCACACAAAGAACTTTGGCTTTCTAGGCCCTGGGCTGAGATGGAAGGTGCAACTTTAAGCATTAAGCAAAATTTTTCTGTTGATATTGAGATTGAAGAATAAATTTAAACAACCTAGTTTGACTTGAGGGCCAGACCATGCATACACATACATGACCAAACTCTGAAATATTCTTTCTGTGGTTTCCTGTGATATATTAAGCCTCACTACCATTCTGTGTGTCACAAGAATTTGCAGTCCTTTTGTGCTGTAAATCAGAAAAGGTCCATTGACTTTAACTGAAATAAAAATTATGCTGCCATGAAATGCTTCCCAATATGGCTCTGAGACAGATCTGCCACCTGGGATACAGGACTGTTGCATACATTATCCACATACTGTGGATACCCACTGACCTACATACAGCTAAGCTGTATGCAGTGTAAATAACTATCCATTATGATTCTGGCACACAATTAATTCCCTGCAATGTTTTTCTTACATAAATGATGTGTCTGCTGGAATCCCGGTCATCATTCCAGACAAACATGTCGATGAGGACACGTTTGTTAAATCTGGAGTTCATTATAGAGAGTTTTTCTTCCATGCTCCACTCTGGCTCTGGGAGATAAAAGAAAAAATATGTTTCATTTACCAGTAAGTATCAGGACTGGTTAAGCTCTATAGTTCACAAGCTTATTGCTGAAATAGTTTAGAACCAGACCAGACATGATGTACAGAACATTCCTTTAGCAGCTCGGAATCACCAGACTATTTTTACTGGTTTTATCTGCCCAGTGATATAAAGTAACTGATTAATATATATATGCAATTGCCTATGGGCAGTGTAAATCACCCTGACCTTGGGCACTCAGGCACATATTACTTGGTGTATATAGCAAGCATCAGAACATGGCTGTGTTTGTTATACTGCTTTTGGTTTCCTTATTCATGGTGGTCCTTTAGGTTTCCTGTATGAAATACACACTGTTCATGAAAGCAATCTTATAATATTGGTATTAAATGTATACTAACTTATATGGACCACTGCATCCTAAATATGTACAATGACCTGACTCTTGTTTATGAAGAAAATTAAGAGAGGACTTAATGATGTCTCCTTAACTTAGTCTTAACTTTGCCCCCTTAGTGCAGTAAATAATCCTGGCTGAGCACCACTGAACTCCTGCAGCACACCATTACCTCTGGTCTTATTCCAGTCAGTGGAAGCCACTGGCCAATCTCCAACCATCGTTAAGGCTTCTAGCAGAGGCAATGAACCTCGTTCTTCTATAAGACCTGAGAGAGGAAAAACAGATACTATGAAGTTTTCCCTGGGTGTGGGGTGGGGGAAGAAGAAGAAAAATAGGTAATGGGCCTAACAGGTTAAATCTGGAGCTGAATTGCAGAAAATAAGATACCATGACAGCATCTGTCTCCTAACCCAGCTTTCAGAAAAGTAACAGAAGTACTAGTGTCGAGTTCAGCACTGGTTCTGACTGAGTAGGGCTGGAAAGGACACAGTGGGATGTGTCCATGCATTCAGAAGGGAAGGCTTTCATTGATACCAGCAGCAGGTAACCAAGAGCCATCCTTCCTACATCCCAGAATACGTATAGTCAGCCCTAGTGATGTACCCAGGCACCTTTGTTCATGTGCAGATCAGCTTTCCAGGCAAGACCATGCAGATTAGATACTGACTGGACTTTGGTTTAAAAGCATACTGGTACTTGTGTACATTTAGCATTGAACAGGAGAATCAATGGAACAAGAAGAGACTCACTCTCATTCATGCATGACTTGTACAGTATTTTAGCTTTCTGAAATGCTTCTCTGTCCCCTTGATCTGAAGTTTCCAGCACACCTGGGGAAGGAACCGTTGTAGTGAGATTTTTTTTTTCTTTTTTGCTTGCCCTGGAGAGCTTTGATCTTTTCATAGAAACCACTGAGGATTCAGGGCTATGGTAAATACTTGTTATTGTGGGCTTCAATTACTGTGAAACCAGAGTGCTCTTTAAAGCAGCTATTCATGGAAACAGTGTCAGGAAGGACATGCATGCAGCTTGTCATGCTTCTTTTGAAGTCGGTACCCAATCACCTATGGCTCATTCCTAGTGGGTACAGGATGTTCCCACAAGAGGGTTGTAGTGAGAGAGGCAGAGATTAAAGGACCAGAGGGGGGAAAAATTACAATTGATGCTCCTCTGGAAGTTCATTTCTATGTATAACATGCAGAAATAATATCTGAGACTAAATACAAGCACATAACCAGGGACAGAGTAATCACGTTCCTACCTTTTAGGACGATCTCCAGCTCATCTCGCAGGATGTCAAAAATGCTGTACCTGGAGCTAGTTTCTGGGATGACATGCCGGCTCAGCCAGCCCCCACAGGCATACTGGTAGAAATCCTTGCAAGGGTCAACTGATGGGTCCATGTTCTGGATAATTCTAGCAGCTAAGTATCAAAATTGGAGAATTGAATGCTACAGACTGCCCAGCAACCTCTGGGTCTACCGAAGCCTGGCAAGAAGGTGTGTTGCCTGTGCTGCTTATAGTGGTGAGACTCACTCTTGTGTATTTATGACTCAAAGAATCCTGATTTCTGCCCAAAAATGCACCTGACAGCAGACACCTGCACTGCAATTGCACCACTTTACAGAGGGAGGCTCTGAACAGCAGGATGATGCTCCCACAGCACAGGACCTTACAGGCTGGAGGCTCTGCCTGAAGCCCTGGCTCGGGCACAGAGTGTCCGTGTGACTGGGGGCCTCTAAGGGCATCTGTGCTGGAGTCTTGTCTTGTAATGGAGGTGTGCAAGTAGATGCCAAAAAAAATATAAGTCAAACAGCTCCATGTGTGGAAAACATTCTCCTGAGGGAGAATTCAGTCTAAGGGGACTTTTATTAAATGTCATTGACTGTCAGTCAAACCACATCATGGTGGCTCAGGCCAGAGCCAGCAGACTGTTGACCTTGCTGGTGACTTCCCTGTACTACTTCCTCAGGAATGATAATGTGGTGACCAAGAAAGCACACAAAGGAGAAGTAAGAATAGGGTTTGGATTTTGGGTGGTTTGGTTTTGTTTGTTTTGGGGTTTTGTTTTGTTCCCAGTAAACCCCCCAACCCACCTCTGGAATAATCCTCCCAGTACCAGCCATTACCTGCTGTAACACATCCAGGAGTGGTGCACACATTGCCTGAATTTGTGCCATAGTGAGTGCCTGCAGGGAGAGAAATAAGAAAGCAGGTAGAGAAAGTTGATTTGTAAAGAAATTGCTACCACTGTCACCCACCAGCAGCCCAACCTCAGCACAAGATACCAAATGACAACTGTCAAGAAATATCTGCAGATTTTCAAGGAAAAATGTATATGGAAAGGGTATTACAACAATCCTGACAGTGAGTTTTAACTCTCCTGGAAAGAGAATAAGATCAGGGTTTGTTTGGGGTTTTTTGGTGTGTTTGGGTTTGTGGTTTTTTGTTGTTGTTGTGTTTTTTTTTCCTGCTGTCTTCACAGCCTCTGATACTTCTTTCCAGACAATCTACTGAGAGGCTTTGAGCATCTGAGCTCTTTCATGATCTTCAAAGTTACCGTGACTGAGAGGCTTAAGCAGGGGGCAAAAAGCCCATAGCTGGATTACTGCTTTCACACTGTTCTGAGGCACAAAGATCAAATTCAAGGAAGAAATTATTTTTACTTCTCCAAGGAGGGGGTGGGGAGCAGGTAACAGACTTGTGTATGGTCAGAATTTCAGATGTGCCCTTTGAGGTTGCTCCTTGCTGCTCAGCAGAGGCTGTCCCCTACTCAGGGTGGATTAAAAGTTGTGTAAAGACTGTGTACCTATGCTCATGTCATCCCTTTCAACCTGTGAAAGTAGGTAAAGCTGTTATCACTCATCTTGATGTACCTCAGTACTCTGAGTAGCAGATCTGAGCAGGGGTAGTACTAACTGCTAAGAGCCACCAGGTCTGCTGGCATTAGCAGTTTCAGATGTGACATGCACATGTCTCTAGTAAAATATAGATTTTTGTTCCCTTAAGAGCATGACTCAGTCCTGTTGAGCATTTTCCTCAGCAGTCTGAAAGCACCTGGGCACCCTGAGGACCTTCATGACTTGCTGGTTTCAGCCAACACGGGAGGAGTGATGTGATGAGGAACCTGAGAGGGAGCAGAGCAAAATACCTTAGCAAAAGTATCTTACTGTGACTCCCAAAGCAGAGGAAAATGATGTGTCTGCATGAGAAAATGGGTCTGTTCAGGAGCTGGGAAGTGTTGCTCTTCGCTGTTAATTTTGACCATTTAGTTCTGATTTGTGAAATTCTTTCAGTGAAGACCCACAAAAAGCTTCTGCACTCTAATGCATCAGTGGTGGGCAGAAAGTGGAATGGTGCTTGGTGCTCTAAGCTAAATGTAGCACTAGGAGTTTGATGGCAGTAATTATGGAGGATCTTGATAGGAATTTAGTCATAACTTCTGCTGCAGACCTACACTGAAGCCTTTGCACATGAACATGTAACTTGTTATGCTGAGTCCTGAAGGGACTGTGTGATGCTGGTCATGTCACTCTTTGGTGCTGCTCATGATATAGCTGGCATGGGAGGTATCTCAGCACCCCAGCCTGATGAGTGGCCTTGGCCCTGGGCACAAGAAAACTCAATTTTGCTGTTTTAATTTGCCATTTGTGAAACTGGATTAGTATCAGCTTTGGTTGAACAGACAGCGAGTTGGTTCCACACTGGAAAACAAAAACCTGACGCTCTTACTGTCCAACAGGATTAGTCATGCTTTTAATTATTATTTTTTTATCCTTATGCTAGGATGTTTGCAGAAAAGATTTATTAAAAAAAATCCTTCCAATGAAAACAAGTGTTTTACATGAGAGCAAACAAGATTACAGTCATTCAGATAGAAATAAAACAGTAGGGAAGAAAAGAGGGCTTTGAAGTTCATCAGTGGAGGCAACATAAAAAGCCCCCACTGTGACTGGGAATGTCATGCTCAGGGTTCAGCTGAGTGCTGTCATGCTGTGGGAGTAGAGCTGCATCACAATAACCATGTGCCTTATCATAACTTAGAGACCAGCACACTGAACATGGGATGAGCAAAATCTGTGTAGCCCTGTGAAGCCTCACACAGAGGTTTGGCTTTTCTTCTGTGCCAGATGAGGCCAGCTCAATTTCTGGAGTTTCCTAAACTCTCTAATGTTAAAATAAAACAACCCAAAAGCTCAGGGTATTGGGGTGGGGGGAACTCTAACCAAAAACCCAAACTTTGGGGGGAAAACAAGCCTAGTAGTTATAATGCATGTGGAGATTTTCCACACAGTAGTAGTAATGGGCAAGGTGAGAGAGACCTGGCTGTACTCGGAGTGTGCTGCGATTCTCGTGGTTTATCAGGGACCAGGCAGGACTCAGATGAAGCTTTTCTTTTTCTATTTTTTTAATTTAAAAATCAAAACTTTCCTCTTTAATATAATCTGACAGTGTCTAACTTCAGTTTGTGAAACCCAACTGCTTTCAAGAAGCCTCTAACTTCCCACACTCGGACAGACCTCGTGCCTGTGACGGTGTAATCGAGCTGTGTAAGCGGGGAAGCCAGATCTGTTCTGAAACTGTGGCTGCACACTCGGGGCTCTGAGACTGCCACAAAACCAGATAATTGGAAAAGGTTTGTGAGGGGCTCTCGGTTCACTTCTGAAAGCGGCTCCTTTGTTTCTCTATCAATTATCTCTTTGATGCCTCAGTGCTCCTCTTGACAAAGAGCGAAGCCAACCTGACTCTCTATGAGATATCACCAGTGCTGCCCTGCCCTGTTTTACTGAACACAGTTGTTGGGCCTCTGCCTGGGCTGAGGCTCTGTGTCCTGCTCCTCTTAAACATCAAACAACGAAACAAATGTAAAAATGCACCTTCTAAAGTCTTGGCTATACAGCTCTAAACACATTTTTCTCAACTACTTATTGGAAAAAACAAGAGCTCAAGTTTTCAGTATAAATACAGGTATTTATCTCTCCTCCCTGGCTAAGTACTGCTGACAGGTTGAGCTATGATGGCTGCAGTTACATGTGCACTGGCCTCAGTAAGGAAGCCATACTCTCGCTCTGACAGTCTTGTGAGTCAAAGAGCCAATGAACCCTCTGCACACTGAAGGCTTTCCCCACTTCCAGCCTCACAGAGCACCATCAGAGAAATGATAAGGGCAGCTTCAGATTTAATGAAGCTAAATAAAATCTCCTTAGCTGTGGGACTCCTCCAGAAGGAAGAAAAGGAGGGAGAATAAGCACTCCAGATTCTCCTTCAGAGGTCAACTGCTCACCTGAAAAATGGCAGAGCTGGGATGTGCCTCAGACCCCTCTGGGCTCACTGTAGAGAACTGTTGTCCTAGTTAGACTCTACAAGAAGCCACTGGACAGTGTTACACCTCCAGGTCAGAGCAGGATGTAAGAACACCCTCTGAGAACTGCAGAGAGCTTCAGTCCTTCACCAGCTCATCTTTTGAGAGATGACTTTTAAATACAAGCTGCTTTCACAGACTTACTCAAGTCCCTTTGTAGACAACAAAAGCAAAGCAGCTCATGCTGTACAGTCTCTGGAGACCACAGTTTGTGTTTGGTGTTTCCCCACTGTGTGTTTGGAGGGCTGGGGATGGCACACTGGAGCAACTGGATCCCCAGTACTCATCAGGCAGCCAAGTGTGGGCTTTACCTTTCAGCTCTGTATCTGCAGGAGTGCTGTCAGCACTGCTGACTCTCTTTCATGCCATTCTAACAGGGAATTGTTTGTGACAAATAATGTAATTGCCAAATTTAGCTGTTTTTTCCTCTGAGAGCTGTCTATACCAGACATCAATGCCTTCAAATGGACTTGGTAGCACAAATGTCTGGGTGTTATTCCACATTTCTTCTTTCTTATCTATGGTCTATCTGTAACTGTCTGAGACTGTTTACAGACTCTCATGTGAAATTCTAAGTATTTTCCCATTCTAACAGACCCATTTGGCCTGTTGCCACATGTTCAGATAGCTCCATCTGAGAAGAGTCTTGCCACCCAAGTGTCATTTCATTGTGAATTTTGTGTTAGCTGCTGCTTCTTTAAATGCTTCATCTCCTTGGAGTAGATGCCTTGTTAATGAACACTGCCAAAGTCTGAGATGGACCAGGCATCAGTCTAGGAGACAAGGCAGACCTCAGCCCCAGCCCCTTTGCAGTGTGCCCCTAGTCAGCAGCTCCTTACGACTGTCGTGTACGTGCGCATCGATCACGTTCACGGCACTGGGAGTGCAGGACCACGACACAGCTTCTGGAAATCCAGTACCTCAACAAGGTGCTGCTTAGTCCAACTTAGTCCTTGCTCATCCCTGTGTAGCTTGCCTACAGGATAGAGTGTAGGTGTGCAAACATGCCCTCTGCCTTTCACCAGCTCGTGTAACGGGTGTGAGTAGTGACACCCGCCAAAACCCGCAACTTGTGCAGAACCTTAACCTGGGAGCTAGAAAATAAAATACCAATTAAACTAATGACATGGGTTCTGAGTAGTTGGGACCAGCAGTTAGGTGAGAATGTAAGTTGTTTGCAATTCCAAGTTGTCTGGAGGAGTCACCCACTGTGACTTGATGTGTCAGCTACAATCGGTGTTGAAATGTTTTTCAGGCTGTAACCTTCCCAACAAGTGAGGAGATTGGGAGTTTAGTAAATATTTGCAGAGCATAGCTGAGAGAGCTGTGAAAAGGCTGTGAAGATGTGTGTGTGGGTGTGATGGAAGGATTGAGAGCACGGTGTATTCAGATTAAAAAATGAATTATTTCAGTTCTGTCTGCCTCTCTTCCTATGAACACCCAAATATTCTGCTATTCTTACTGTATTTTCTTTCAGCTTATCTAGACCAAGTACAACAACTTCTTTGGATGTCAACAATCCCCAAGCTGCTTCTAGAACTATGTAACTGCACTGCTGAGGGAGCTGCAGTGGTTTTGTTGTCTGGGCATATAGATAAAAATCCATATCACTGTGTCTTGCATCGTTACTGCTGTAGCCAGGGCCTGGTTCAGGCACCACCATGCTCTTCTGCAAGCTGCACACAAGGCAGCAGATACACTCCCTGAACACAAAACCTGTATATACCTTCATGTATTGAATAAGGCACAGGTAGTGCTTTGCATTATCCATGAGTTAAACATATCTGTGTTTTAGAAGCCTGTCAGGGTAGTGTTGTCCTGATGCAGGATATACAGAGCTGAAGTGACAAACTGGAATCTGCTCTCAGTGAACAATCCCGTGTCCCATACACAAAGTTAATACTTGAGTGAAATGAAAAATGGAAGAACCTCAACAAGAACATTCTTGGTTCTATCACCATAATGCTGCTCAGCTACTTTTTTTGTTGTTGTTGTTTGTTTTTGTTTTTCCTGCTGCTACAAAGGATTGATACTTGTGTTACACAGCATTGAGCACTACATGCTCTTCACTGGGTAAGACCAAGAGAGACCTCAGCCTCTTGACTGAGCACTGGCTATGGCCTAGATGTAACATGGAAACAGAACCAAGCACAGTATTTGGACACAGCTTTTCAACATAAAAAAAAAGCTGCTGTTGTGCAGGACTGTTCCCTGGTGGCACTGAGGAGCTCTCGCTCTCCTTGTGTTAGACCCAAATAGTGCATGTAGGCACACAGCAAAACGATGATGTAGATTGAACCTCCAGCTCGGTTCCTACCTGTGAACTACCATAAGCTTGTGGCTGTTCTAGGCTTGGAGTCCATCTCAGTGTCTCCTGTTGCAGTACTTTGATTTACATACATTTAAATGTAAAGTGGGAGAGGGAGAAGCTGCCTCTAGGTCAGTGCTGAAACCACTCCTTTGGGGTGGGAGGAGCTGAGCTCTGTGGGACAGGCAGCATTCAGCACGCTCGGGATTGCTTGAACCTGGGAAACGCTGCCAGTGAAAGCTGAACTGCTGGCATGAGCTGGCAGATGGTTTAGATTTTGGAACTGCTTTCTTACTGATAAGTCTTTCATCAAAATATGAGAATAGTGGGGCTTACTTTGCATGCACAGGCTCTTACACGGATTTGGACAAGACACCAACATTGGGCAAATATTATTAATATCCAAATTCTGATTTGCCTGAACCCAAGCAGCAAAATGTAGAGCAACTTCCTCAGATCCTGTATGCATGCAAGCAATCTGCAGAGCTCTGTATTTGATACAGAAACTCCTCCCTCAGGACCTAGCTCTGGGGGATTTTTTTTTCTCCTGTCTCCTGAGCTAACAGCAGAAACACAAGCAACTTGCTGATGAGTATTATGAATACCAAATACTTGTAGATTTCACCAAACAAATGCTGGTAGCAAAAGGAGTCAACAATAAACAGGCTTTTTTATGAATTATTACTTGGAATTGTGTAGTGCTGAAGACAGCAGTTCACTGCAGGCAGGGGATGCAGAGAGAATGTAAGGGGAAAACTAATGCCTTGCTTCAGTTCTGCTTTTCAGGCATCTCAGTTTTACTCCTCAGTGTTTTTACAAAGCTCTGAATCCAAGAGGGATTCATGGACATGACAACCACGAGGCAGATGCTGCTACCATTCATACTGACTGAGTCACAGGATTTTTAGATAGGACTTTGGTGTGGTGGTGGAAGACCTTGGCTTTGAGAATAGGCATGCCCTGCAGCTCATCATACAGGGAGGCAAAGCACGACAAAGTAATACACCTTGTTGTCAGGTTCTTGGCATGATATTTGCGTGTTATTCACTGAACCAAAGCTCACTGAGAGATCAGCCTGCCCGGTGTAAGGTTAAAAGCAGTCTCTGTGTCCTCAGCAGCACACTGCTGGTTGTTTGGGTTTGGGTTGTGCATTTTTAAAGCATGTTCACGTTGTGCTAAGCAATCTCCCCCTTAGGTCTGCTAAGCAGCTGTGGCTTTAGCACTCCTGGCAATAACAAATGTGGACTTAGGCTCCTATAAATCAGAGATATCAAGCCTTAAGCAGATGTACACCTTCCCCTCTAAAACAGCATAACACACTTTCACCTTTTTCAAAACAATGCTGAATTCAATAAACTGAATCATTAAACCCCATAGAATCTTATATCCCATAATAAAAAAATTAAATAAAACCCAACATAAACCTCTGTGCACAAGCTGGGCACAATGCAGAGATAGCAGAGTCCCTCACAGAGGTGACCTCCCAGCCTCTCTGTATTTTTGTTTTCCTTTAGCTCTGCAAAAAGACTGAGGTTGTCTGCAGAGGGAAGAGGAGAATTAGTCACAGGTTCCTTACCTCTGCTGCTGGCATAGAGGATCACCAGGGCGACCACTGCACAGGTCATGAGGAGCAGCAAGACAGCCAGAACGATTGCCACAAAGTTCCAGTATTTCTTCCCAGATTTGGTTGATTTTTCCACAATATCCATTTGACTTTCTGATTTCCCCATTATTGTAACTCTAAATTGAGGAGGGGAGGGTAAGAAACAATTAACAGCACAGCTAAATCAACATAGGATGAAAGCACGACAAATCAAGGAGAAAAGGAAGTAGAATGAAAGCAGAGACAGATAAAAAAAAAACCTTCCAAATTATTACATGTATTTGTCCATTTGATTGTCCACAGATTTGCCAACCTCATTCTCCATCTCCTGTGCCCACCAGGTTGTCTGTGCTGCTGGGCTGCTCTGGGCTAGGCGAGCTCCGAGGTGCAGTGTCACAACTTCAGGAGCCTGCCTTGGGAAGCATGGAAAAGTCTCATGACCAGGTTGGGCAACTCCTTTCTTGTAAACAGGGAAGGAGGGGAAAAACTGCCTCCTTCCACTCCCCACCTCAAGGTCTCTTGCTGTTTTGATGATTTTGCTCCTCTTCTCTCGCCGCTGCCCAGCTCCGTGGGTACGCGCAGCGCTGCGGAGCTCCGCTAGCAGCAGCGTCCAGGCACCGATCCTGCCGGCTCTGGGTGCCTCTGGGCAGCGGCTGCCCCGGCCTTAGCAGAGGTGCAGGGATTGCAGAGCACACAGCTCCTACAACGCGTGTCAGCTGCCAGGTCTGCAGGAGCTCGGCACCCCCGGGTCCTCTGTCCTCTCGGAGCCATGGTCACACTTGCGAGCCGAGCCAGCGCGGTCCCCAGCTCCAGGCAAAGGCTGCTGAGCAGCGGGAGGAGGGGTTGCGTGACAGCGGCGGGGCTGGGCACCGAGAGCAGCACAGGCTCCGCTCTGCTGCCGCTTTGACCAAGTTTCCTTGAGCTTTCCTGAAATCTGCCACCAGATCCCCTGGCTGCTGCGCTCACGGGAGGGAGGTTGGAGGTGTTGGGCTTCTGAAACCCTCTGGCTTTGGGAGCACTGGATGCTTTGGGGAGCAATATGTGGGAACAGCTTCTTGTTTGAAAACACTGATTTATAGGTGGTTGCAGGCTCTGCACAGAATCCTGTTAGGCTGCTGCTTAGAAATCTGGCTGCTAACAACTGGGTGAGACTGTCAAAGCAAGGGCAGGTTAAACTTGTGACTTCCCTTGGGTTTTATTCTACTGTTTTCCAGAAATGGCTTTGGAATGAGGGAGAAGCAGGTTGGTGGTTTGTGGGTTTTGTTTGGGTTTTTTTTTCCCCCTTGCAGGCTGGTTTATTGAGCTGGTGCAACTTGCTGCCAAAGTTGACACGATATAAATTTTATGGCTGGTACCTCTCTCGACCCAAGTGCTTCACCAGCACTCCAAGTTCTGTGTGTGTGTTCAGAAGTGCTGAGGGCAGAGCAGGGATTTCCTTGCAGCAGTGCTGTTGGCTGGGAGCTGCTGATGCAGCCCCCTTCCCGTGAGTGGGGCAGGACACAATCAACACCAGTTTGTTCTGCCAGGAGAATCTCTGAAAATTCATCAGAAATCTTGCAGACAAGGGAGTTGTTTAAGTACTTGTTGATCATAACGTTTTGACTCTGTTTTTAGAAATGTGACTTGATTAGTTGGAAAACCTCCTACTGTTTCACTGACCAATTCTATAATGTATACACATATACAAACACCATATGGGGGGGGGGTTGACTCATGCATGCAGAAAGGACGACACTGCAAATCCCAGCAAGTAAAACTTCTGTAATGTGTGTTTGGACACTTTTCTGCCAATAGTAATTGAATAAGAGCTGCTCTACAGATTAGTATTTTCCTTGTCTCCAGTACAAACAGCAAAAGCACCTTGTTTTGAAAAGTCACCCACAGGGCAGAGTATTAAGACAAGTAGTTTACCAATGAATTTCATACTCTTTTGTCCTACACTTCTGCTTTTTTCATTTCTGATTTCTTTCTGAGCCCTTTCAATATAGGAAAATGCAGCAACAGGGGCTATTGTGCTCTATTTAACTTGTAAGAGCTTTAGGACTAGGTGACACCTTAATTCTAGTGGGGGCACAATGAAGAACATACCTGAATGTGTTCCTAAGCAAGGCACACACTTCACTGTGCATTGAAGCTTTGCACTTCAGTTTGATTCTGTTGCTGTGAATTCTGCTACTGATGGAAAACAACTATTTCACACTTGGAACAGATGGATTGGTTAAGAGTGGATTTTCTTAAACTTGTGAAATATCTCCCCCCACCTGCTTTCATTCAGTTCTATTCACCAAATACAACCCAGCAACTGTGTCTATCCCCGTGTCCCTGCAGAAGTGCGATACCAGCTCTGACATGGCTTCATGTGCAATGTCTCCCATTTCTTCTTTAGTGCAGATTACAAGTTACCACCCCTTGCTGTGAGAGAGGCAGAGGGATGGAGAGTTACTTCAAGACTCTTCAAAGAGACTGCTTAAAACTGTTGTGCTTATCTCTTTGTTTTTAGTACAATGAAGAAACTGGAGTCTGGAAAGATAGCCACTCTCTGTGACCTGGGTCTCAATGTCCAGGTTACACAAAGATAAACTTCTGTGTATGTGACTTAATCTCAGTAGGAAAACTTGCCTGAACCAAGATTTATAATGCATACCTAAAATGTTCAGATTTACTATCAACATCACTAGTTATTTTTAGTATCCCAAACTGTATGCACTATTCCAGCACTGCTGAATTAATAACCTCCCTCCCCTCAGTCTAAGCAGTTGCTTTCTGAAGAGGCAGCGGAGTACTTAAATGGTGATAGAAATAAGCCTAGTATGTGCATTTACCTTAAATACAGAAGACTATTTGAAGCTACTGGGTG
Source organism: Heliornis fulica (assembly GCA_013399135.1). Taxonomy (NCBI): domain Eukaryota; kingdom Metazoa; phylum Chordata; class Aves; order Gruiformes; family Heliornithidae; genus Heliornis; species Heliornis fulica. Next base: position 383,446 of record VXBZ01000905.1, read on the forward strand.
TCCTTCAAAAGCCAAACAGCCTAGCCCCCAGTAAATCAGCACAATGAAGGACTCCAGGACAAGGAATGCCACCCTTTGATTTATTGTAGCAGGCATGCCACTACAGAGGATAACTCAGTGTGGTCAAAAATAATGACTTTGTCTTTTTAAAGCCAGTGTAACCCTGTCATTTAGCATAAAAATAAAATATAAAAATCAGTACTCAAATAGCTTCTTGTAGCTGTCTGGCTGCCAGATGTGTGTGGTATAAATAAGTCCTAATAGAAGCACATCTATAAGAGCTTAGAACTGGGAAACCTCGAAGTAGATGCTGCTTCAAAACTCTTCACTCATTCTCCCTTTGGAGATAATGATCATTGGAACATCATCAGAAGGATAAAACTCACTAGGCACCAGTGGTATTATACACAAAGGTATGCAGTGATTTGTGAATGCATGCACTCTGCACAGAGAAGCAGGTATAAAGGTGAAGTTCTTACCTGTGTCTCTCAGAGTGTTCTCCAGCTGCAGGGGTCAGGAGGCTGTAATGTAATTGCAATGTTCAGTTTCCTGGCAGTCAGGAACAAACACCTATCGGTGTTATCAGTGCTGATCTCTTTGGTGGGCTCTCCCCAGTAATGGTCTTGCAAATACTGTACCTAAATCCCCCCCTCTCTTTCCCTTGTATGTTCACTCTTGAACACAGGTGGCTTTCAGTGCCCAATGAATTAAATGCTTAGCTCAGACTTATCAGGGAGAATTAACCCTTTCCACCATGTTTGATATCAGTTGATTTTATACCTAGACTGGAAAATGCATTGTGCAGCAGGCACAAGCAATGCTGTCATTAAGTGGACAAGATGGTTTCCTAGCTTGTTAGTGTTTAGAAAAGCCTCTCCTATTACAGTAATTAATTTCTAGGAAAGTTCTCATTTTACATGATGTGCTTTATTTCTTTCCCAAAAGATTTTTTTCAAGTATCTATGGCAGGGAGACTTCTTGTGGAAGGCAGTGTCTCATTTCCCATACACTTACCTTCAGCACGGTGATGAATATTGCAATTGGGTTTTTAATGATACACATATAATTTTAAAACACCATGTGGCTTTTGCATTATTTTGCTGTATGGGAAGATGGATTGCAAAAAAAATGAATTCTAGATATTGTACCTGAAATGATTTTCAGCTAAAGAATGTATACAAATGTCAGCTGTAATCCCTATTAAAAGTCCTGTTTATCTCTCAGAAATGACAGAAGGTAGTTCCATTTTCTGAGGAAAGATATTTCAGTTCAGATGAAAAATTTAGAGTATAAAATCATGGTCATATGCATTTAAACACCATGCATATATTGTTTGAACATAGAGGACGAGTCTATAAGATCTTCAATGAACTGTTACGCTTGGTTGCAGCAAGACTGTCCATGGGGTCAAGTCCTGAATTATTAAAGTAGTTATAAATGCACTTTAATTTTAGCAACCTTCCCCTTTTCACCTGTTCCTTACCTCTTTCTTGCATGGCCACTGCAAGGAGGACACTGCTGAGGTAGCTACAAGGCCTGCACTGCTCAGCCTGAGGATGTATCGAACCTGTATCCTGGGTGAGGTGGATGTGGGTGAAGCGGCTGTGGCACTCGGAAGCTGCAGGACAAGAGAAGGCAGAGAGGTCTGGTCAGTGCTTTCGAGGCAGCAACTGCTGGGGAGTGGAGGAGTGTCAGGAGTGGACCCTGGCTCTGGAGCTGCAGAGAGGTACCTGAGTGCCCATGAGAAGAGGCTCTGGTGTCGGCAGGCCCGTCACTCGGGAGGTGCCATCCCCGTGCAGCACACTGTGCCTGAGTGGCACGTGGACTCCCACGAACAGCACAGGCTCTGGGGCTGAAGGCAGTGCCATGCCTACAGGCAGGCACCTGTTTTACCTGTGCCTTAACCACTGGTGCTGTCAGCAAGGTAGACAGAGTCTGCAGCAGCAGGCTGCGTGCTGTGGGGTGCTGGGACGTGCTCTGGCTCCCACTGCGGCCTGAGGCGCTGCCCTCACTGTGCCAGGGCAGCTGAGCACATAAACTGGTGGGTCTCAGACACAGGGCACAGGGTGACCTTCACCAGCATGGCTGACTGGGGGGAGTGTTTGATGACAATCCACAGCTCTCTTACAGTAATGTGAAATGTAAAAATAATGTCATCCTCAAAACACTTTGTACCAGAACTGAGAGATACTGACAGGCCTCTGGAACAGGGTATTATCCCCCTTCCACAGATGAAAGTAAGTCACACAGGGAATCAAAGTGGAGATCAGATTAGCAGACATTGATGCCAGGGGAGCTATTATGTCTTGCTTGGCATCTGGCAGAACAGAGTGGAGTTTCACAGAGATTACTCCATCACATCTATAACCTCTGGCTGAGCTTAGTAAAAGACCTCCACAGCTGACATAAAGGTGGTGTAGTCTTTAACTGGGTCACAGGGCAGTACTGGAAGCTTGCATCTCCTCCCAGTATGACTCTATTTCTAGCTGCCACAGCTAGTTTTGAGTATTTTAAGAGGCTCCACATTGCCTAAAATCTCCTTTGTATTTCTGCTCCCTGGATAATTATTATGAAGCTGCTACCTTCTGCAGAGTAAGTTGACACCACCGAGCTGCTTTACTCCTACGTGTTTTTAACTAATTCTTTTAGGTAACAGCACTTTGCCTTTTAAAAATTCAAAATAATGCTAGATGATCTCTAGAAAGGGACCATATTATTTACTGTTAACTTTTTCTTTTACCTTGTCTGTTCTATTTTTCTGCTGCATTTCTTTTTTAAAACAACTTTTGGCCCCTCTTTCAATGCTGTACTGTGAGAATCCTTGGTCCAACGAAGGGCCATGGTGATCAAAGGTCAGGAGAACCTGTCCTGTGAGGCAAGACTGAGGGAGTTAGTTAGGGCTTTGCTCTGTGCAGCAGGGAAAGCTCAGGGACACTGATCCCAGTGTTCTGGTACTTCAAATCCAGCTACAGAGTGTGGGAGGCTCTTGCTTCACAAGGAGCCACACCGAGAAGGGACAGTGGATGTAAGGTGCACTGGGAAAGGTTTTCTTAAAAATGTCTGGTTTTTTGTTTCTTTTTGTTTTTAGTTTTGTTTTTTTTTTCTCTCAACACCAGTGAGAACAACCAATCACTGGATCAGCCACCCCAGGAATGTGGTGGAGTCCCCATCACTGAAGGTTTCCAGGATGTGATTGGACAGGCTGTTAGTTAATCCTGTCTAGGCTCTGTTTTCCATGAGAGGTTGGCCCTGATCACCTTTTGAGGTATTTTCTAACCTGGGCTGGTCCACAATTCTATGAAAAATGTTTTGTGGATAGGAATGAGTTTAAGCATGTGCTTAAAAGGTGTGTTGGACCAGGTCTTGGGTACCAGATCTACCACCAGTTACCATCAACTAGAAGTTTCCACGTTGAGAAATTATTTGGGTCTTTCAAAATGAGAGTCTGTTCTAAACTGTCAGTTCTGTGGCATTCCCCTCTACATTTTTACTTGATTATATTGCAGATCATCAGTCAGGTTTATTAGGAGGCTTAATTGGATTGCATTAGCTGGCATTTAAGCCATCCAAAACAGTTGAGAATGCAATCAATTAAAACATCCAAACACATTAATGATGTAGACACAGGGCAATTTATGTAGAGGGCTAATTACCTGTTTTCTCCAGTAAGTAGATTTTATTGCCTGAGAATGGACAAATGATGCATGAGAAGAAAAGAAACAGCATTGCAAAAATATGGTTGGCCAGGTTGCAAAAAAGGAAATGGCAAAGTTATAAATGCTTCTATCTCAACTCTGTCCTAAAAGAACAAACCCTGTGCTGTTGCCAGAGGTGTTCCTACTATTGTAAGGTTTCACTGTGACTTTTAGAGAACACACTGAGCATATTACCATTGTTTGAGTGTCTTAGTAATGTGACATCTGAGGGCTCTATGCAATCAAGAGACTCCATGAGATGGTCATTTTAAATGGGGAAAATACTAAACCCTGTCAGTTTTTCATTTCATCCACTACTGATCTGCATCTAAAAATGTGACTTTGGATCCCTACCCATCGTGCTCTGGGCCATCCGTGAAGCGTATAGGCTGCATCAGGCCTGTGCAGCACTGACTTGGAGATGCACAGCTGAGGGGGACAGCACAATGCAGGCCAGAAGTGGAATGGAATCATTAACATCCTCCTGTGCTTCCTGCTCCCTCCTACACTCCCCCTTCACTTTACAGCTAAATATTCTCATTTCTCACTGTGATGCAGCTCAGGAATGAGAGACATGCAAACTTGTTATCAGACACCATTCTTAATTCCCTTTACAGTCTGTGGGGAAATCCTTATGCTAGTTCATTCTCTGTGACTCCTGGCTCTCTAGAATCAAGCAGGGAACATACAGCTATAAAACAAACGAGCTGAACAGCAGGACACACAAAGCTGCAGCTAATCTGGCAGGTTAAGCTCGGTCTTGTATGCAGAACAAGCACTTGGTGGTTCCTTGGAACAGAGTGGATTTGCTGAGGTCTTGAGGAGGTTTTGGCTCTGCATTGTGTGCTGGAAGTAAACTTTGGAAATGAAATTAATTGATTAAATAGCTGCATGGGGCTTTGATGAGTAGGTTATGCATCTGTGTTGAGGTGTGGGACCTTGAGGGACAGTGGCATTGTGCTATGACAAAAGGGAAGGCAAGGCTGGGCCATGGTAGCTGACCAGAAGAGAAGTTACACCTTTCACTTGCAGGCTTATCGCCAGCCCCTTGCTGAGGAGCTGAAAAGAACATGATAATGATGATGCTTTTCCACACTCTTTGGGACAATTTGTCCCCCAGTTGTCCTCATGCTTTCTCAACTACTGAATGCTACAAACAGCAGTATCACCCTGTGTTTGTCTCTCCAAGCACACCTGAGACCAAATAAACCACTGGTCCTGTGCTTGGGGGGTCAGAGCTGTATGTGTCTGTGAGGCAGGTGCAGGCTGGCAGTATTCTTTGGCAACCTGCAGAATAAGTGGATATGAAGAAGTCATTCCTGAAACCCACAGCAGGAACAGGAGGAGAAAGAGCCTTCTCCATCCCACAGGAGTGCTGTGCCTCTTAAATGAGTCCCTTAAGGTGACTGACTGAAGCAACAGAGTCCAACACAGACCAGTTTAGCTGAAATATGATCAAAATAGCCGAGACCCCAAAGGCAGAGAAAAATGCCAGTGATAATTTCATGTAACACATTAAATTAGTGGTGACAGTGACTCCTCAGAGCCCTGGCAAATTGGAAATTGCTTGATAGAGAAGCAGTACAATAACACTGTTAATCTTCTGCAGGGAAATGGTAGTAAAAGAAATGGCTTTTAGATTAGCTGTCATTAAAGTGAAACATCTGCCTCTGCAAGTCAAGTGGAATGTCCTCACTTATGCAGAAGGAAACTCATTAAACTTACTGGGTTTGCATGGCTGTAAGCCAGAGCCACGTTTCCACCATGATCTATATCTGGGAAGCACAATGAATTAGACTGAAATTCAGGAACACTTCCCAGGCAATAAGTCAGCTTAAAAAAATGCATTTATCAGTTGCTGTAATTGGATGATGAATTTAGAGTCTCCTAATACCTGGAAGCACATAACTAACAGAAATGGAAAAAATAAATGGGAGCAATATGATTTTAAAGGAAATAAAACCTTTTGAGACCAGAAAAGTTCAAAGTTGAGCTCTGAGCTCAAAGGAAAAGCTTCCGGTCGAGTCATTTCAAACAAATTTTCCATCATTTCAAAATTGCTTTTTGCCTGCTGGACTGCAGAGCATGAGGTCAGGAAACTACTTGTGTAACTGTATTTGTGATGCAAATATTCTCACATCTGATTTTCCTTTATTCTTGTAAGGAATGTTGAATACTTCATAGAGGCAAGACTGGTAGGCAGGTGGTGAGGAAACCTCCTCAATCCACATTTTAAAGTTGTCTTCCATCATTCACCTCCTAGTGACCACAAGGCAGTCCTCCTGCAATTCCCCAAGCCAGCTTACTAATAAAGCTTCCATGATTCCCACAGGTTAGCAGGCCATATTCTCCTCTTCTTCATCACATGAGTGTTGGTTCACAGAAATCTGCTCGAACTCTGCAGTTCTCTAACGTTTGCAGCAGGATGCCATGAGAACGTGCCCTGAAGTGTGCTGCACAAGAGAGTGTCCAGGAGCAAGTGTTACAACAGCTCCCTCTCTAAATGAGTGCAGCCCTAAGCTGCACACACACATGGGTCTCAAAGCAGTCACAAACAGCTCTGCAATCTCAACCAACTGCAGCTTAACATTAAAGAAACACAGAAATGACCAGTGCTATTTTTTTTTTCTGTCCACATTTTCAGTCTGGAAGAAGTGGAAACAATATCCTGTTAGAAAATGGCATGTATGTAATAAGGGATTAAGCTGAGTGGTCAAGGGCCCTGGTATGGGTCTGGCAACAGATGAGATTTATCAGCCTGGAGGGGAGGAGATGTTTGTTGATAAATACTGATAGATTCCTGCTGTGGAACTATTGCTGGGGTGCAGACTGGCCTGGGAGGACAAGAAGCAAAGCTAGCTCCTAGCAAGAGCAATGTCCTCTCTGCTGATTGCTCTGAGAGCTTTTTTTAACATTGCAGCAGTCTGTTGAGAGCCAGACTCATGTGCATGATCCTATTAAGGCATCTGAAATGGGCTTCATGGCCTCACTGGCACTGAAGATCACAATTAGAATGAGTTATAACCAAGGCCAGCGAGGAGGACTGTCAATGAGAAATGCTGGAACTCTGGAAGGAGCCCTTCCCTGCAAGCTGCAGCATCTTTTTTGAAAGGTATTGGGCACCAGGGTGGGGGAGGGATGTGAATGTGCAGGTGGAGGGATGCTTTGGGCTATTAGGTGCATGGGCTGGGTGGTACTGGGAAGACATGGGCCACTTAATCCTGTCTGCTCCCCAGGAAATGAGTGTCAGTGTGGTGCTGAGTGTGAAATTGTGCTAGGCATGCATAATGCAGTGATGCTGCTAATCAAGCCCCTGTCACTGTGACTAATCAGAAAGATCACTTTGATATTCTGCAGAATTAGTTGGAAAAGCAAGTGTAGAATGGAGAAAAAAAGAACAAATCAGAAGCTTAGACACAGGCAAAGATAAGGACTCTGATCACACTATTTCAGTGGGTACAGAAAAAGGACACAGGAGATAAAAGAAACAAATAAAAATGCTGGTGAGAGCAGTTAGGATCTGTTGAGAGAAGCAGCTATTAATCTAGCCCATGAGGAACAGTTTATGTGCCCTCCTGGTGCTTACAGAAACTGCAGCTATCAGCACCTGAAAGCAAATTTTTCCTCAGTGTAACTGTAGTGATCTTGCAGACCCTGGATTTAAAGACAGATTTCTGCAGGAGCAATAAACTCACTCTATTCAGAGCAGCAGAGAGGAATATATTACTTAACAAAACACAACATGACAGCCCCTCAGACTTCCTAAGAGGCACAGGAGGCCAATGAATGGAGTATTAGACCCAGAGAAGGGACAACGAGCTTGTCTTCCCAGTACTGTGACTATAACACAGGCTAAGTTGACTCTCCCATCTTTACATAATGCAAAGACTTGGGGCTTCAAGAAAATACCAGTTTGTGAATTTTACTATGTTATTTTTAGTAACATTAGTACTGCTGCTCTTGGAAGAGAAGCCACTAATCCAGTAAGCTACATGGACTGTTTTCTTCTCTTTTTGACTTAAACCTGATTCTTTCTTCATACACTTCTTGCACTAATGTTATTCCTGTCAGCATGAATAAGCAGGAGGAGAACCAGATTCATGGGCTCCCTGTAATGAAGTTATTTCAGTTGAGTGCAGCTGAGTATCTGTGTGTCTGTTCTCTGAATGTCCAGATGTCCATGGCCAGCTGACATCTCCAGCAGTGTCCTGGCAAAAGAGACTCTGCATTGCCTCATGATCCCCAGTGTGAGTGTATGTGTAGGCACAGGCACCTTGGGCCAGGTAGTAGGGAGGTCCACAAGGCCAAGTGCAAGGTCCTGCACGTGGCTTGGTGCAACCCCCAGCACAACTATAGGCTCAGAGCAGCCCTGAGAAGGATTTGGGGATACTGACTGATGACAACCTCAACATGACCCAGCAGTGTGTGCTTGTAACCTGGAAAGCCAACCATGCCCTGGGCTGCAATGAGAACCACTCTGGGGTTCTATGAAAGCTGCTTTACAGAGAAACAGGTGGTCAAACACTGGAAGAGGCTTCCTACAGGTGGTCAGAGGCCCAAGTCTGTCAGTGTTTGAAGCAACTAGACAATGCCCTTAATGACAAGCTTTAATTTTTGGTCAGGCACTTGGATTGGATCATTGTACATTCCTTCCAACCAGAGCTATTCTATTCTAAAAGCCACTGAAGGATCAAACTGCTAAATACAGAAACTGCTGTCTGACTGACACTGAGCCAAACCTGCAACTGAAAGAGGCAAAGCCAACAGAATAGCAATGTGAAGCTGTGAACTGATTTATTATTCCAGTCAATCAAAACCCCAAGCAAAAATCAAGGAAAAAAAATAATTCCAAAGCTCTCAAAAATTAGAGCATGACATACAAACTGATTACTATTTAAAGAAAAATCAGCAAAATCATTTCTTTAAGCTTGCAAATACAGCCAACAGTTGTTTAAGGATGTAATTTCATGCCTAGAATATATCCTGTAGCATCTTGACACTAATTAGAAATAAAAGGTACTCATCAGCATCACTAGGATTAAAATCAGAATAACTTTTCCTCCTTTTGAAAGGAAAGAAGCCTGCTCTTACCTGTGCTCTTAGGAGGGTAAAAATAGGAGCATGCAGAGAAGAAAAAAGCTACAAGGGTACAGATGGGATCACTGCCTATTGGGCTGATTGTCTGGCTGCTGAATGAAGATTCACTCTGGAATGTTGCCTTTCAGAAAACAGCACAACAAAAAGAAAACCCCTTTCATCCTAATCAAAGCAGGAAAGCAGTTCCCTGCATTGCTTTAATCTTTGTTTTTGATAGTAGATTCTATTTTTCTCTGTGGTTGTGTTATCCCAAGCCAGAAACAGTGGGATGAATTCACTTGGAGCAGTCATCAAAACAAACGTGCAGGTCTGGTGTTTGGGGCCCCAGGTCACTGTGCACAGGACAGACAAGCTGCCTCCAGATGAAGCTCTAGTGTCCCACTGCAGAGGTGGAAGAGCCGTGAAGCTGGGTGTGCTGGCTCTCTGCTGCTCTCTCAGCCAGCTGTGGAAGGACACACAGCAGGCTCTTGCAGACACCCCTGCTGAGACTGTCTCCATCATCTGCACTGGCCAACTGGGACACAGGACTCTGGAAGCCCAAGGTGTAGTCTGGACTGCATGTCCTGGATAGCAGGCTGCTGGGTGTTTCATCTCTGCTGAGTCTCACCCTGCAGGTTATCTGTGCTCCCCGGGCCATGGGGACAGGTTACTGCTCCTCTCTCCTGCACCGTGCTGAGCACTGCGGCACTGGGACTGGGAGTGCAGGTCCTGCACCCAGCCAGTGGTGGCTCTTTGAGTGGTGTGACACATACACAGGACATGGTACTTCCAACTGATCTTTTTGACTGGTCCAGAACAATAAGCCTACTTAATTAACAGCATGTGTTAAAGGTAATAGAATAAATAACAAATAAGTGATTATTATTCATAAACTGCAAGCTATTGAAATGTTTTCCTTCCCTGTCATTGCAAACCACGTGGCAGAATTAGTCCAGTTTAGCCAGACACAATGCTCCTCTTCATGAGGAGGAGTTTACAAACAGCCACAATAATTTTAAAGAATACTGAATGCTGCAACTTGCTGTTTTTCTCACAGCTCTCTTGGTTAGTTTAGTTTCACTTCCTCAAATTTTCTGCTTCTCATCCTGTCATGCCACCTTCAGTGTCATGTCCATTGCATATTTATTAAGAGCTTCTCACCTGTCCCTTATTCTTGAGGCCTCACAGACTAGAAAGCAATCAGACACTGGAAAACCCATGAACATATACATTAATGTATGCTACAGCTTGATGCCTCTCTCTTTAGTCTTGTTTTCAGCTTTTGAAGTTCAGTGTTTTTATCAATTTTCAGACCATAATCTGTAATTTTCCAGGCCTCTTCATAATGCTGCGTTTCAAAATTACGTTGTGCAACCTTATGAAATGTTCTGGTTAAAATTTCACTGCCAGGGCCCTTCCTGATGCTGCACAGTGCCACAGACTCATCTAACTGCAGTGCCTCAATATACTGCTTAACTGCTGCTTCTTCCTCAGCCAGTGACAACAGCAGGTGTCCTTTTGAGCAGTGGTCCTCCACACGGGTTTTAGGGCTGTTACAGCCATGCTTCTGGATCACTTTCTCCATGTCTTGTAAAGCTTGGTCGTATTTTTTCAGGTGTGCCAGGCAGGCAGCCCTGTGCCGGAGATGCCGTGGGTTATCTCTGCTTGTCAAGACAGCCAGGGTGTAATAGCCAAGAGCCTTCTCATAGTGGTGTCCTTTAATCAGCACTTTTCCTTCCTGGGCTGCTACCTGTGGACAGAACGTTTCTTAGTTATTAATAGTGGGGGAAAAAAAATAATTTAAAATCTATTCTGGACTGGCTGCAGGTAGACACAGACTCTCAGAAATTCTGGATACTTTTTCACATGTTGAAATTGCATTGAGTTGGAGAACATGTAACTGGTGGGGGTTTTGCATGCAGATGTAAAAATCCTGGCTCAATTACCTCGTGCTGTTATCTCAAGAGTTTATGAACCACTCTTCTGTGTTTTCACATGTGTTGCTAAACCTTCCTCAAAACCTTTCCTCTGAAGTTGTTTACATTCCTTAGGAATGATACATGAACTGAAAACTGAATGGACCAGATTCTAACAGCAATGAGAAGTGTTCTTCTCCTGAACCCAGGTCTCTGCCATTGTCTAACAGGTGACTAAGAGGACATTGCACCTTCTGGTCAGCAGTGAGCCCCTGTATGCACTAATAATGAGGGTTGGTCTCCACTGCAGTTTACCCAAGCTATAGGAAACAGTGGCCAACTGCTGGCTTTACTAATCATTCATCTCAAGTGCAAGTGAACTACCTGCCCTTATCTGAAGGGAAAAACAACAAGATGAAAATAGAGAAGGCAGAAAGAGCCATGTAATTTTTTAGGTTCATAAAGGTCAATTAAGAAAACTCCATTAGAACTATTAGCCTCAAATGTATTTCTCATTATTTCCCTTTATTGGTAATAAACAAAGCTTTTAACATGCTGCAGCACAGTGAATATTTAAGCTATAAACAAGGCTGCAACCAGCAGCTTGGGTCTTACAGAAGGCTGAGCTTGAGCCAAACAAGCTGAGCCTTCAAGCACAGGATTAAATTTCTCCCTAAGTGTCATTCCATGGGATATCACACACTGCCTTTGGGTGCTTGTGGCTCCCAAAAATTTGGTTTAGTCCAGACATTGTCTCAGTAGCAGGCTCAGGTCTTCCAGTCTGTGTGTGTGCTTCATCTTTTTATTTTGGTTGGCTTAGATCAGAGTAGATGGATGTTGAACAGGAATAGAGACAGGACCTCTCCCCAACTAGTGTCAATCACTGGCTTTAATAGTTCTGGCCATAAACTGTAAGGCAGCCTGTCCAAAATAATTTCAAGTGTCTGTGTATACATTTAGAGAGTAGCAAATTTTGTTTGTCCTTTTAAGTGTTTTTAAAACAACTGGTCAATGCAATGTTTTCTCAGTGGCAGGTTTATAACATGGGATCAAGGTGAAATTGCATCTGCATGTGAGCAGTAGCATCCTGACAAGACAGGACCTTATTTCCCAGAAATTCTGAAGTTCTAGGTTGCATGGCTCTGAAGAGCACAGTGCAGTTCCTTGGCATGCTTTGTGTTTCTCTAGTTAAATTGTAATTTTCAGTGCCTTTAAAGTACATTTGTAGTCTCAGTGGCAGAAGAAAAATGTTGTTGTGCTGAATGACTAATCTAATGCTGATCCTGCTAGTGTGCTAACCAGGATTGTTTTGGCTTACTGCAACACATATACTATTGCCACTTACTAACTAAGCCACTGCTTTAACTTCTTCATGTTTCACTGATAGTGGGCAAAGTAAGCAAGATTCTGGATTTCCTGCTGTACTTGGAAGAAAAATGTGCCCCTGAGTGCAAGTGATCCCTCTCACCTTCACTGATGCTGTAAATGTGGGTGAGAAGCAGCTTTTGGTGTTTCCTGTAAGCTCTTCACACAGAGTGGTGAGGGGCTGGAAGGGGCTGCCCAGAGAGGTGGGGGATGCCCCAACCCTGGAGGGGTTCAAGGCCAGGTTGGATGGGGCCCTGGGCAACCTTGTCTATCTGCAGGCCTGGAGGTTGGTGGCCCTGGCTGTAGCAGGGGGGTTGGAACTCGATGGTCCTGGAGGTCCCTCCCAACCCAGCCCAGCCTGGGGTTCTGTGGTTCTGACTTAACTGAGCTGGCATGTATTTTTTGCATATAACATGGATCACACAAACTCCAACCCAGACCAGAGAGGTGTGAGCCCGTTCTGGTAGGGGTCAGCTGTGGGTGTCCTGGGCACCAGCAGAGTGCAGCTCTGGGATCTGGTATCAGCGATGCATCTCACCGGTGACACTGGAAACGGAAGGGTTGAAGCTGCACTAACACAAGCAAACTCCCTTCCTCTGACCTTTGGCAGTCTAATAATTCTTTCAGATTCCTATTCCCATGTGGCTCTCACAGTTGTTTACAAACTTCTTAGCATGGGACCCCCTAGACTATAAATAATTGAAGAACCTTATTGCTTTGTTTTTCATGGGAAAAAAAAAGAGTACATCGAGGAGATCTCCTTCCAGCCCTTCCTCTTCAGCTTACGTGGAATTATTTTTATCTTTTCAGACCAGACTCCAGGATAATGATGACACATCTCTGTAATGCCTGTAATCACCAAATACTCTCAACTAAATGTGGCAGCAATACATGGAGTGCTGAGACTAAAGGCTGGGTAAGCCACTAAGCTCTTCTCTGCTCCACTCTCCTTGTTTGTGAAAGGGAGGTACCAGAAAGAACAAGCACCCCTGGAGTGCAGTTAGGAGCCATGGTAAACTATGGCCATCACCAGGGGGTTTGGCACTGATTCTGTCTGTAGCTTTCTTGCTTTTACTGGGCTTTTTTTTTTCCCTTATTGTCAGCATAAGAAAATCCCTTGTGTTTTCTCAGCATGCATGGACTTAGCTGTGAGACTTCCACACAGAACGAGTGATCTAGTAGCAGGGGGAAAATTCCATCTCTAAAACATATCTTCATTTACAGACACCTCCTCAGGGCCTCCACAGACACATTCTTGACTGTACCTTTATTAACTTTACATCGTGAAAGATTGCAAATTGGCTCTAAAGTCTTCCAACTCTTCCCCATAAGACTGAACTTTTTACATTATTCAGAAGAGAGGGGCTCTTTTCTCTGTAATGGGCTATATCTAGGGACCAGTAAATTAATACTTGTTTACTTATATCCTCCTGCTGTTTTGCTAAAACACATACAAAGTACTCCTCTCAAGATGCATTAAGTATATCAGCATGTCATTTGTTTTATAACCTGGGAGAAAGCATAACAATCTAGCTTCTCACCAGGGTGCACACAATCTACAAATTGAATAAAAGGAAGCAAACATTCTCAGAACACAGAGCTTCTGGGTAATCAGAATTGCAGATGCTTGAGTGAATGTTAAAACTCCTCACCATCAATCTGGCCTTGTCCTGTCTTACTACTGGAGATGCTTTCTCAGAGGATGAATTTTGGGGGAGAAACTTTAAGAAAATACTGAAAACTATATATGTGAGTGGGCTACAGCAATGTGACATTTCTGTGTCAAACAGTTTTAGCTAAGAAAAGCCATACCAACCATAAAGGCTAGTCATTGTATGAAAATGTAGATATATTTACCTTTCCAAACAGTATGCAAAAGAGCAAAAAGGATAGACATGTTTAATGTGACTGAATCAGAAACTTCAGTTTAATTTTATGAAGAAAATGAAGAAAACACAAATTCCCCTTCCCCAGAAGGCAGATGTGAGCCTCACTCACACAGAGTACAATACTGGCAATGCTCTTGTTAAATCTCTAGCTGCTGCTCCTCACATCCCCTGCATTTCACAGTTGGGATTAAACAAGTCTCCTGTGAGAGAGACCAACAAGAAATTCCTCCAAGTGGCCAGAACTGGTAATGATGAATTATTAGAGACTGAAGCAAGGTCACTGCAATGAAAGAAGTTTGGATTCGATTCCCTAACCTGGCTGAAGACTGCAGGAATAAGTCAATTTGTTCATCTGAGAAGTGGTCTTCCCACACACTTCTGTTCAAGAAAAATCTGTGCATCTTAATTTGGCTTCCCATTTATTCCCCACTGTATCCACAAGTATGGCATCTAAAAAGGATTGTACCTGACAGAGGTGCTGCTGTTGCTTAGAGTCTGTGAAGTTCAGGAGAAACCTCAACTCCCTTTCATCTCTTTCAGCTAGGATGCTGAACGAGTGAGCAGCCACTGCCACGTTCCTCCTCTTCAGCTGCAGCAGGGCTAGTCTTGCACTAGCAGAGTCATCAGCAAGAGAGTGGCCAAGTTCTTCCTGAAGGTGCTGGAGGGCCTCTTCATACCTTCCTGTTGGTTAACACCAGTACAAGCTAGTTAACCCATTCCATATGGAGAAAGAGACATCAAGAAACCTTGTTGAGGCAGGATTTAGGTAGCCTATCCACAGTTTGTGTCTAAAGGTATTAATCACTTCATACCCTTTCCCAAAACATCTGCAAACTTCTCTTGGAAAGTTCTTGACAACACTACACTTGCCCTTTAACATTCACTTTCTTTTCATTTACTACTTGTTCACTTAGTCTGATCTGCTATAGAAAGGCACAGGAACTTACCATCTGCAATCAAAACATCTGTGTAGAAGATGTGATATTGTGCATCCTTGCACATTTTAATTAGTGCTTTTGCAATCATGAGAAGATCTCTGGTGGTTTCTTCTTTAGAAAGATCTTTAGTAGCAGTGAATTCAGTTAACATGGTCCTGCCATGCTGAAGGAGCCACTGAAGGATCAAACCTTGGGCTTCATGCTTTAAAGACAGGATTTCTGGGACCACTACTCCTGCCTCCACCTTCAGTGCTGAGATCAAATCTTGCACTGCCTCCTATGTAAAGAAAAAATCCCAAAAATAGAATAGTAACAATAACTTTGCATTGATAATTTGGGTTTTTTTCATGTGCTTTCAGGACTCTGCTGTCCACCTGCACACCTTTGGAAGCTCTTTGCTCTTCCCTGCCCTTGCGCTGCATCTTTTCCACTTGCAAAGCTGATACAGGAGTATTATTTGCAAACTCTTTTGAACTCCTCAGACTATCACTAAAAAGGATTCTTAGAGCAAGAAGAAAGAGATGCCGTGATTGAGGCACACCCAACTGAACATGCACCATTTCCAACTCCCTGAAGGACTGGTGTGATGTGCAGGTACAGTGTAAGGCTACTGACCATGTTAGATAAAACATGTAGACTTCTGTTGTAATTTCTAGGCAATGATATGTTGTAATCTCCCAAGTCTGCTCTAATGGTAATTGCACACATGAGCTTTACACAGATGATGGAGAGGGACCCACTGAACCTTGAAACTGGCCTTTTTTCTGTTTCTACATTTCATCTAACACAACATCATGTCATGAAAATGCGAGATCAAATATAGGAGAGTTTGCAGCACTGCAAATCAATGCACAACAGTGACAGTGGATAAGTTCTGTGATTAAGGTTTAGTCTTCCTCTCTCCAGATGAGGGAAAGCTCGTCAGTGCTGTCAAGTGGAATACCTACACGAGCCTTCCATTGACCAAATCCTGTGAGAAACTCCTTTAATTTCAGCAAGTGCATGACAGTCTGTAGTACCTTACACTAATACTGCTTAATGTTGTCAGGATAATCACCAGCAACCAGTACAGTGATAGTACCTTCTGCTGCTTCAGAGCAAGGTAAATGAGTCCTCGTCCACTCAGAGCTTGCACGTTCCCAGGCTCCTCCTTTAGGACGGCATTAAAATCAAACATAGCGGTTTTCTTCTGGCCAAGGCGCCCATAGCATCGAGCCCTGATGAGAAGGCAGTCCCCAGCATAGCCACCTGGGGGACAGAAATGCAGCCATGCTTACTTGACAGGTGTCACACCTGCTGCCCTAAACCAGTAAACCCCAGTGTGTGCACATCACTAACTCCCACTGACGGGCTCAGAAAGAGCACTCGGTTCCTCTGTCACCATCTAACTTGGGAGACACCTTTTTCATGACTGGTTGGGCTCATTTTGGTATGTTTGACACAGCCATGGAAACATTAATGGGGCACAGAGACAAACCAGCCTGGGTGTTACACTGGCCTGATACAGCCTAAAAGCCTCCTGCTCCACCAGCAGGCTGACCCAGCCACGGGAATGAGAACCTGGCCTGTGACACAAAGCTGCTCCTTGCTTACAGAGGGCTGGCAGCTCAAACCAGGGCAATCTGTATTTGCTCTGTAGGCCATCAAGGAACAGGCAAGCCTGGTCAGTAAAAAAATCTGGGCTGCAATGTGTGCAAACCCCCCACCTTTTCAGGGCATCTATTTTGCTGTTAAGATGATTTAAAAAAAATAAAAAAAAAATAGAAAGAGAAAGATTCTGCATGTTATAAACAGAAGAATCTGTTCTGAAAATAGTTTAAAAATATGTGTATATATATTTATATTTACATAAAGAAAAATAATAGTTTTAACAGATTTATGAAAGAAAATGCAGTTTGAGAGTAATTTTTTGGCTGCAATTTGATTTAAAACTATAACTGTTCTACTGTGCCTCAACTCCAACTTTCCAGACAGGGACAGGAACCATACTGTGCCAGGCACACCAAAAACAGAGGCCCCACTTCAAAGAGTTCTTCAGTCTAGTTAAACAGGCCAAAAGAACATTGAAATAAAAATTTTGAGTGAGTGGAAAAGGTAACAGAATGAAAATCATAAAATCATATTGCTCAACTTGCTCAAAAGCTTCTTGGTTTCTAATAGAAACAAACACACGTTGGTGAAAACTGTCTTCCCTCAAATACCCATGACCTGAGCCTGTCTCAAGCCTTAGCAAGAGTGGCTCTGCTCAGGAACAGCCCAATTGTTACTTTGCCCTAAGGCCTTCTAGTCTTCTATGTGTTTTCACTGTCTCTAAAGGACAGTGTTGTGATGCTGCTCTGGAAAGCAGCAAAAGGAAGATGAAGCTATTGTGAAAGGGAATGTTGTCATGTCTCCACAGCTGTCCCTCCACACACACCTGCTCTGAAGACACCATTTATGTGCAAGAAATAGTGGCAGCTACCGGTGATGGGGCCATCATCTCGGGATCTGAGCTGGATTAGGATCCAGTCCACTAGAAGGAATCCTTGGAGGTTTTAGTGTGATGGAATAGGAGCAGCACAAATAAGAAGAAAGCTCCAAGAGGTATGTGAGGATGGAAGCACAGGGCCATTTGGCTGTTTCCATAAAGCACAGTCAGAAGCTATGCACTGTTTCCAGATGGGGCTGGCTCATTTACTGCCACACTTCATGTGCCCCAGGATTTATGATACTAAGATTCTTTTTACTCTGCTTTCACATAAGTGCTGCCCAAATAAACACACAGAGTTGACAATGAAAACTGCAGTCCATTCAGGTGCTGGTTGCACAGCATGTATCTTTCTGCCATCCACATGCCCCTTCCCTTCAAGGCAATTTAGATCAGGATCTTAATATGCCCAGGGTTGCAATCAATAACTGTGGCATCCTAACACTGGATGATAAATCATCAGTGCCACTGTAAATATTTTTTCATAGGGAGGTCAGCAACTGCAGCATCTTGCACAGCTGCCTGCAGAGAGGAGCCAGCAGACAGGCTCCTAGCAATTCTTTTACAGTAATGAGGCTTTTTCTCCCTCCTGATACGCTCCAAAACTTCTGTAGTAAAGGTTATTATTGCTCTGGAGCTCTACCAGTTGGCTCCTATAAAGACAATATCTATTTCTTAACAAGCATCTGTTCTAGCAGGTGGGGAGTTGATAAGCTGGAATGCATGGGCTGTGAAACAGAACTTTCTCAAAGCCATTAACAGGGTTGTTTTTTTCATTTTCATAAATGAAAATCTCTCCTCAATGCTGTTGTCATAACATTTGCTCAGAGTGAAAGACAGATTTCCATACAAACATGGTGTTACTTGGAACATGCCAGAAGCATTTCCATGTTAGCCTGATCTCTCTCCTCAGCTGAAGCTAGGATAATGATGTGTGCAAGTGGGTGCATCCACTCTTTGCACCAAAACTACACATTCATCAGTGTGTTGGAACAAGAAGGCAGGTTGTTTGCTGCAATTAATGGTTACAGTGTGTTAATTCTATACTGAAACAGGAGGCAGCAAATAAGTTTCCTTGGTTTCCAGGGTACTAACTGATATAAAAAACCTAAGGCTGAAACTGGGGAATCTTCTACTACGCTGCTTGGCTACAACGGGCTGAAGCTGGGCCCATTTGAGCATCTTCTCTGATTTCCTTCCCAGTCAGCATCTCCTCTAAATATTACACAGAACAATGGCACCTTCTCTCTTCTAAAAGTGGGACTTCCTTAGTCTAGGTGATTTTGTGAAGTGTCCCCTCATTCACACACTATCAAGAACTAACTGCTTGTGGGAACCAAACTCCACTCCATTTATGTTTGGCTTTAATCTCTTTGAAAGCACAATATAGTTAGTTCTTAAAGTAGATGATCTTTATTTCTAGATGAAATGGAATTTTCTGGGAAATATTTCCAAAAATTTAGTCGTCCAAGCTAGCAGTAGGACAACAGAATCAAAAAAGCTCTCATTTCTCTTGACATTATCAGGCTTCAGGCATATCTCAGGAACCTGTGTGCAGTTACTTACTGAAAAGTCAAATTTTACAGAAGGAAAAGTAATTCTGTAGAGTTTTCTCGAGAGTTTTTCCCTGTATTTTGAACTTTTATCTATCCTGTGATAAAACAGCTTCCCTACATTAAGTACAGAAGAATCTCCCTGCCATTCTGCTTTTCCTTTACCAATGCAAGAACTGCACTACACTGCTTATCTGAAAAAAGGTCTTCTTTAAAATCACAGTTAAAAAGGAAAGATGGCACATATAAAGGAATATAATGTCTCAGAGAAGATAGCCCTACTAACATTAAAACAAGTAGTTTGCTGCACAGCACAGCTATACTAGTGAGAAAATCTGTGGCCATATATATGAAAAAAATCTGGTTACAGATGAATTTGTCCAGACCCATTATTCAGAAGCAACTTACAGCAACTGCACAGTAACTGCAGTCTGGTGTTTGGTAGCAGGTCTACCACAGCAGAAGAAAAGTGTAAGACATACAATGTGCTTCCTGTATTATATTTCTGGAGCAGAAAAAAGAGTGCAATTATTAGATTGGAAATTTCATTCCACCATCTGGAAATAGATGGGTTCAGGATGTTAAAAATCTTTTCCATGCTATGAAGAAATTGTGGGTTCTCTGTATTGGTATGGCCCAGTAAGTGTGATTTATGCCTGAACTCAACTCTTAGCATGTAAACAATGTGATTTAAAATAATCCTGAGTTGTGCTACAGGAGGATTTCCTGTGCTGAACAACAGAACAAAATTGCATGCTGGGTCTTCTGGGCAGGTGAAAAAAAAGGGATGATGTCCCTGCAGCACTAAAGTGAACCCTTCCACTCATTTCAAGTAGCTCACAAACTACTTACACAGCAGTAAGAAATGCAGTCACTGTTTAATTGCACTATTTCCTGGTCCAGATGAATTGCTACTCTAAACTAATGTTATTCTGTTCTTCACCTGCCTTTCTAAGTCTATTGTTTCAATCTTCTCATTGGGGAAATGACAGATGAGAATTGGTTGGACATGCTTGCCTACCCACCCATTTGATTTCCTGTGTGGAAGTAAATCTACCCACATCTTGGTAACCCTACCTGCAGCAATGATGGCAAAGGAAAGGTAGGCAATGGCCTCTTTGATGGCAGCATCCTCCTGTCTGTCCTTCAGGATGGTCAGTGCTCTGAAATGGCAGTGAGTTTGCATCAAGTTCCTGTCTTCGTCTTTGAAAATGTCCATGATTGGCAGGAGACAGGAACTATCTCCAATTCTGATCACTTTCTTTAGCAGCTTAACAATGTGAAAGAAAAAGGCAGAAGAGAAAGATTGGCATGAAAAGATCAATGATGTAATGCTGAAGCTGGAAATACACAGTATGTTCCTGCCCAATGCTTCCCCATGTTTCACTGGGGGTGAAGCCAGCCATGGTCCAGCCCAGGGCCATGAATCTCTTTTACTCAACTCCTCAGCTGGCACTAGTGCAAATGTATGTTGGAGAAAACTTAACTTTTTTTTACCACCAGTACAGCTGTGGAAGTCATTCTGGGGAAATACTAATAGTGCTTTGCTTACTTTGGGCAGTGTCTGTTCCAGACTGGCAGTGAAGTGTTTTTATAAATGCAGCTGAACCATAGGCTGACTGCCCCAAAGAGAGAGTTTCTGTGGAACAGAAGGGTTC
The DNA here is from genome assembly GCA_013399135.1 of Heliornis fulica. Taxonomy (NCBI): domain Eukaryota; kingdom Metazoa; phylum Chordata; class Aves; order Gruiformes; family Heliornithidae; genus Heliornis; species Heliornis fulica. Next base: position 404,003 of record VXBZ01000905.1, read on the forward strand.
CAGTGACACCTTTTGACTGTCAAATGGAAAACACTGAATTAATGGAAAAATCAGTGAAGAGGTGTGCCTTCCTTTTAGTATTGCTATTGGGAACCTGGGCAAAGTGTGGATTCAAATCCACAAACTAGTGTCCTCCTGAGAATGAAGTCTTGCCTGACATATGGCATCTTCGTTTCCATTCACTGGAGTGAAAATCACCAAGCACTTTATTATACATTTCCTAAGGAAAGGAATCAAGAGATGTTTCCTTCAGGAAAGCAAGTGTGCTTAGCAGGTACTCAGCATTTCAGTCTGAGCCAGAGAAACCAGGACAAGAACAAAGTTATCCTGATGCTTCAGGCACATCCACTGAACTCATTACTCTGATTTTAGTAACAGATACAAGTGTCTGAGTGCTGACACGCAGGTGGGACAAAAATATTTCAAAGATAAATTTTCCACAACATGTATGTTCCATCTAGATCTTACTGACAGCAGAAACTGCAGACAGGAATCCGACTTCCAAACATACAAACTCTAATAAAACCATGTCATTAATGGCCTTCCCAAAGGCAGTAAATTACACAGAACTTCTCTTTTTCATAGGGAGTAGTGAAGTGGTGACAATAAAACCTTTCTCTTAATGGCTAGCAGAATTTCTTTGGGATTTTAAAAAAATGCAATAGTTCCCTCTGATGGCAGAACCTGGTAACTCAGTTTTGGAATCCTTGGGAGGAGAAATCCCACGTTGGAATCTTTTCCATGGTTTCAAGCCCAAGTCATTAGTGACTGAAGAGAGAAAAGTGCAGACTGGCATTTGACCTTCTGGTTTTGTTTCTTTCCCCACCGCCCTACAGTGCTTCATTAGGGTAATCAGTTAGGTAGTAGTTGCCTTCTTTTCTCTCGGGGAAAATTACCAATCCCATCAATACTGTCACCAGGGGCAGGATGCTCAGTCATGCTCTGCCTAGTTAAAGTCTCCAGTGAAAAATGCCACTAAATAGCACGTGATGAATGGCCTGTATTTAGCTAGGAGTCCTTGTGTGGACTGTGCTATGAGCAGAAAGTCCTACTCACAAGGTCTTTATCTACCAGTTTGCTACCACTGCTGAGAAATGGGGTAGGTGCAGCCCTGCCACCAGAGAACTCATCACGGGTGGTGTGATAGGGTGTGTTCCAGCTCTGCACTATGTGCTGAGGTGGCCTCACAGTGCCTGAGCCTGACAGCTGTCATGTAATGTTGAGAAGCAGGAGACAAGCAGAGCGCTGTGCTGTGAAAATGAAAGCCCTTGGGACACCCTCTGGAAAGCTTGTCCCTACAGCAGTCCCTCTTATGTCCTACCATGCATCTTCCATGACAGTCAAAGGGGTTGTTAACCCTCTCCAGCACACCATCACTGATGACTCTTATTCTCTGCTAGTCAGGTGCTCCTTACCTGGTTGCCATCATATGTGAAACCTTTCTTCAGCTGCAGCAGTGCAAGTCTAGCCAGGATGGGACAACTTTGTGGATTTCTGGAGAGTGATAGTGAGAGGAGCTTGCGAGCTTCTTCTATACAGCCCATCTGGTACATGGCATCAGCACAAAGGATCTGTGATGCTTCATCAGAAGCATCCAGCTCCACCAAGAGAGTAGCCAGCTGGTAAACCCCAGGGGCATCTCTGGAGGGAAAAAACAAACAAACAAAAAACAACACAAGAAAAAGAGAATGATCACCTTCAAGGGAAGATGCTAAGAGCTTCTTCGTCTCACCTGTAAGTTAAGAAGCAGGTTAGTATTTCAGTATCAAGATGGTTGACACATTTTACCATATCCAGCACCACAAAAAAAAAGGAAAGAAACTTCTGTCATATTCCCATGCAAGCATATTCTTGTTCATTTTGTGCTTAGACCAACTGGTGTATCATGAATTAATTACCTTCCACAGAAAGACTGAGCTATTTGGCTATGTGAATCCTATTGCACTCTGACATACCAGCACAACGGTACTTTGCTGAAACAGCCACATCTATGGAGCTCTAAAAGGGTCTGTATCCTATTCTCAGTTATCTGAGGCAAGTACCCTCTCTTCTACTCAAGACACTCTCTTTCTGTTAGGAAATCTGCACAGCCCTGTTTCTTTTTCTACCCACAGACTGAACTGCCTCCTGGGTACCTCTTCTTCTGGAGCATCTTCTGTCCTTCTTCTTGGAGAACTTTCAGCAGCAGTCCTCTTTGGTTCCATGGCACGTAGGATTTGATTGTGAAGATGGTTTCTTCCACCTTTAACTGGCAAGCTGTGATATAATCCAGGGCTGTCAAGTACTGGCTGCCACCAGAAATCCGGATAAGTCCACGCCCACATAAGGCTTTAATACAGCTGTTTGGGTGTGGGGAATCATGCTCAATGACCTTTTGAAAGTCCTTCAGGGCTTGCTGATGGTCATGAGCATGGAGAGAGCAGAAACCTCGCAGTGCTAAGAGAGTATTGTAGTAAGTTTTTTGCTCTGCTGCCAAGAGGTGGTCACAGATATCCAGGGCAGCTCTGACATGTCCATGCAGGAGATGGCAGTCTGCTAGCCGAACACTGAGCTCACGTTTGGACCTTGGGGAGATCTGAAGGAGGAACTGGACTGTATGGATGACAGAAGGGAGCAGCTCAGCACCAAGATTGCCTCTGAGTTCAGCTCGAGTACGCACAGCCTCCCTGTATGCTGCAAACTTCACCTCCAGGACAGTTCTAGCCTGTTCTTCTATCCTCTCAGTGTCATGTGGTGAGAAAAGCTCTTCAAAGTGTTTTGTTGCCTGGGCAGGGTTTGCTGCAAAGGCTTCTGCTAAATCCTGCATCGTTTCCTGCGTCCGTCCACCCAAGAAGAAATATGCAGCAGCTCGTTCTATGAGTAGACTCAAAGCCTTCTCATCTCTGAGATGATCAGCAGCCGAGAAGCCCTCGAGGGCCTTGCTACAAACTACCACACACTCCTCAAATCTGCTTTTCTTAAAGAGGTAAGCTGCCTGCACCCTGCAAACCCAGATGTCATCTGGTGCCACTGCAGACAGGAAGTCATAGCAGTTGCCCAGCCACTGGTCCAAGGAACTGCAGTCTGGGCTTTCTTTCTGGTATGCTGAGAGATAATTAGAGAAGGCCTGGACGATCTGTGGGAGATGTTCCCTTTGCCTAGTACACACATAGGCCACTGCCTCAGCCCGGTGCATCACAAAGGCTTGGATGTAGTCTGCAACTCCCTTCCTAATTTGTGTCCCTGACAGCACCCAGGCCAAAGCCCTCAGCAGCAGCAATTCCACTGAATACTTGGAGTTAGTCTTGAGCAGGGTATTGCATTTAGTCACCACCTCCTCTGAGCACCCTTGCATAAGCAAGGTCTCCAGTTTATACACTGAGGATACCACATTGTCAGGACTGAGGGTGGAGAGAAAGGTGGCAGCTATTGCCACACTGAGGGAGGTAGCAGCCAGGTTCTTGCTCTGTATCTTGGGAATCTGATTCTTGCCTATGCACCACATCTCCAAGGTGGCTATCACCTTCTCCCAGAGCCCTTTGTCTAAGGAGTTCACTTTCTGTACCACTGTGGGGGCACAACAGCTGAAGGCTGCCGTGTAGAAAGCAGTGGCTGTTGGTAACTCTTGCTGGGCGAGGTGGTGGTCCCCTTCTTTACAGAGCCATGCAGCGAGGTCCTGAGGTGACATTTTCTGTACTTGTGTCTTCAGCAAGCAGCATCACATACGTTCTGTGTCTGGTACCTGTAAAACACAAAATCAGCAACGTGAGGGGGTGTGAACACCAGGGGTTTTGACTGGGGCTCTGCTTTCCAACTGATGGCCAGAAGCAAGCCTAGGTCTAGTGAAAAGCCAGCGTTTTGTCACTGACAGGCTTACTGGGGGGCAAAGCCATGGGAGGAAACACTACAGAGGTTCTTAGCCCACAGCTGTGTAACACTGGCCAGAAGGCAGCCACAGAACCCTGTCAGTACTCCCTACCCCGCTGGCTATCCAGGACATGGGGCTGGGGCCTACCAGGCTTTGGCCTCCCTGGTGTGTCAGTGCTGGTGGTGCTGTACAAGGGTGGACAAGGCTCAGTAGCACCTCGACACTTCGCCTGCCGCTTGCCCTTCCACCTTCACCTTTACCAGGCAGGAAAGGGAGAAGAAAATTCACACTTTCTCCCCATCTCCACACGCGGAGTCATTAGGAAGGATGCGCAAGGAACCGAGCTCTAGAGCCTGGCCCTCGGCCTCACACACCTGAGTCCATTTCCCGCGGTGAGGGGCCCTCAGAGAGCCGGCGGGGCGCGGCTGCGCGCCGGGTGCCGCCACGGCCGGGCGGAGAGCACGAATACCTGAGCGCGGGCGTCCGCGGGAGCTGCCGGCCGACGACGACGGGGCCCTGCGACGGCCTGTTCCCGCCGGGAGCTCCTGAGGAGACGCGACGTGAGGCGAGGCGAGCTGAGGTGAGGTGAAGCGCGGCAGCGGGGGTGGGACGGAGAGCGGAGCCAGGCGCCTCGTTGCCCGGAGACCGCAAACACTGACCCGGCTGGCAGGGCAGCGGGCAGCCGCCGTGGGCCTCCCCCGCGGGGGCGGCCTGTGAGGGAGCGGGCCCGGCGGCCGCTCGCACCGCGCGGGTCCCTATGTGGCGTGGCCGCTCCCGGGAAGNTCCCGGGAAGCGGCGTGGTGCAGCGGAGGCCGCGGCCCCTCCGAGGGGAGGCGCCGTCCGGCTCGGCGGGGCGGGATGGGCCGCGCTGGGCTCGGTCGCGCCTTTGCTTCCCGCTCCCCGGAGCCCCCCGGCCGCAGAGGGCACGGCGCCGGAGGGGCGGGACGCGCCGGAGGAGCGGCAAACCTTGGCCCTGGGCCGGACCCGGCCAAGCGAATTCGTTACCGAGCTCTGCCCGTGGCGCAGCCCTCGGGTGCGGCCTCGTTTCTTAATAAAAAGAACCGTTTCTAGCGGTGAATCAGTTGTGTCTCCAGGAGTGGTTAGAGCGGTGGTGCCCCTTTCAGCCAGGCCCAGCGCTGGAGTCCGGCGTTTGCCTTATCCGTGCCCTTCGACACTCAAACGAGAAAAAAAGAAAAAAACCCCTCTGTGATGAATTGAGTTTTTTTGACATTTTATTAAGATTTTGCCCATTACTTTGGTTTGATTACTTTAATTACCCTAATTAGCCATCGAGATATAATTTAGCATTGCTGTCATGTTAGGCCACAGGTGATATTACCGAGAAAGACTTGAGGGCATAAAAAGAAACAGTTCTGGAATAGAAATCACATTAAGGGGAGCTGGGCTGATCAAAGGCGTGTGCGTCCCGTTCCCTCCACTGAGGTTTGAGTGCGTGGGGGAATAAAAGCGAGACTGGTGACTTCAATGGATTGTGGTCCAGGCTTCAAAAATCATTACCCCTAATTTGACATTGCTGCATGACTGAGTGGTGTGGAACTTGCTCCCGGACACATTTTGCCTTGTAGATACAAAGAACACAGAGGATGCCAGTGTTCTCCATTTGTTATTTCTAGCATCAAGAGTCCCGGTGTAGTTAAGAACCCAGTGTGCTTGCTGTTCTACATCGATTGTTCAAGGGATGTTCTTAGAACTCTGTGACCAAGGTTGGACAGAAAGGTAGCAGAAGTGTGAAGAATTTATTTTGTTGACTTGGGGTTATATAGCAGGTGAGATGAATACAGCCAAATTTAAGTTGTGTATCAAACTTAAGCTTAGATTAATTTAGGCTCTTAACATTTTTCTCAAGCCACCAGATAATTTGCTTTTTTTTTCCTGTGGGGAAAGATATACTAAACTCTGTCTCTAAGATCATAAAAATGTGGGGGGAGAAATGGGAAGATGTTTATCTAAGCATTAAATCTTAAGTATGCTACATGCTCATTAAATATTAAGTATACTACAATAGCACCTTATGATGTCTCTGACTACTAATAAATTTTTAAAGGGAGGTGGGTGTGGAGGGAGTAACCACAGTACAGAAGTGGAGGGCTTCACAAAACAGGAGATGTGCTAACATCTCCTGTTATACATCTCTCTGTCTGCAGTAACCCCTTTCAAAGAGATGTACATGTCTAAGAAATTATTCATCACATATATTCAGCACATATTTCATCTAAAGGCTCTCAGTGGCTGCAGTACATGTAACAAGTCCCTCCTCTAAGGATTTTTAAGCTAGGACTGAGGGTGGGAAACCAGTAATAGATGTCTTTGGTACAGAAAATTTGGCTTAGAGAATGAACTTTCCTTGTTAGAAAGCATAATGGGGTGGGATGTTCTTAACCTTACAAAAAAAAAATCTGATTTATTTGACAAGCATTCTTCACTCTGAGCTGTACCTGGGTTGGAGAGCATATACCAAATTCATCTCTCATTTAAGGTGGTGTCAGCATGCAGACTGGGGAACAAAGATGGCTTGTACTACCTCGTATAGGCTGGGTGACTCGATGCCCGCAGTGCTAGTCAGCAGCTAAGCCACACGATGAAATTTCATCCCAAGGTGTATTGAGTTCCCCATGCCTAGTGTGCCAGGGGAGTTACACTGCTGGTAACTGTTGTCAGACTGAGTTAGGATATTCTTCTCTTGGTCAGGGGGAAATCTGCACCCCTGGCTCTGTATCCCCATGACCACAGCTGTTGCTTGGGTTAGAGCAGCAGACTTCAAATGGAGACCTCTCAGCTTTGTTACCATGTTACTGACAGATCTACTTCCTATCATTGCCTGGTAGGAGAGCCTACATGAAACTCTCGGGATGTTCAAGTTTTCAGCATGCCTTTTATATGTTCTTCTTTATCCAGTGTGATAGACTGAGGTTTGGCTAAACCTATCTGCACACCCAGAAGTGTAACATCCTAGAACAACTATATGGTGCTTAAATTGGTGTTTGCGAGGAGCTCTGAAAGTGGCTGAAAGATGACATAGGCCAGAGAAGATGTTTTAGCCTTGCTGTTTCATAGTCTGACCCAATTACTCTGATCTGCTTGGGCATTACAAAATTTACCCCTCAGCTCAAGCATCCTAATAAGGTCTTGAAGAGTTGGCTGTCTGAATTTTTCACTTGGCTTTACTGGACTTAAATATAAGTATGTTAACATATTATGCACTCAGAGACCTTTAGGATGGTCACAGGAAGCCAAAGTAATCTCTGTATGTAACGGACTGTTTTCACTATGTCACTGCCAGAGTGTGCATATTGAGTGTACCCTTAATGAAGTATCATCTGTGTTCCCCTGATGTTCACAAGTCAGCGCCTGTCTACACCTCTGATGCCACATCATCTGATACAAAGGCTCCAGGGTAGGAACTTCTAGCTGAAATTTCCTGCTCCAAGCTATTTCATTCACATTTCCCAGCCTGGCTTTGTAAGTACAAGATTTTCTAGATGGAGACTGCTGAAATCAATAGTTGTTGTGCTGTGTATAATTGGGGAGCAAGAGTGGCCTCTCAATAGCAAAGCATTTCAACATACCAGACATCACATCTCTTACCCTAATAGTTAGCCAGCCAGGCTGATTGTTCAGCTAGCTTGTGTCCAGTGAAGAAGTCATCAGAACAGGTTTGCTTGTTCTCGATGTGCCAAGCAAATGGTGAGCAAAAAAAATTAAAAAATACCACGCTCTTCACTTCCATTCTTCCAAAAGCAAAATGGCCATTATCAGCTTTTGATTTTGTGATACATTGTTTGCTGTGTTTATTTAGGATATAAGCTCTCCAGGACAAGGATAGTGCTGGGTATGATGGGCTGAATCCTGGAAGGGCTCTCCCAGCATTGCTGTAACATGAAGAGGAACAAACTATGAGTTACATAAGAAAGGAAGCTGTTACACCTAGGTAGGTATGCTGCCAGCTCAAATTAGTGCTAGCCAATCCACTTTATTCCTCTTCTGTGAATAAAACCAGTAAGTTTCAAGAGTTCTTCTCATTCCTCCCCTACTTTACAAATAGGTGAAGAAAACATTTTTAAGGGATAACTTACTTAGTTACCCCAAGTTTCCAGCTTGTGTTGGTTTGAACTAAGTTTATCAACCAGCCATGGAAATATTAATCACCCAGAAAAATGGCACACAGTGAAATGACTTTTCAAAATGTCGTTGGTATAATTATCATCTTGGCCATTACATTAAATGCCATCATTTATAACTGTTACGTTTAAGTATGCAAACAGTAATTAACTTGGTAATGAACTGAGAACCCCTGTGCCTCTCTTCCCTCAGCTAATTTGCATGTTAATTATCATTAGCAACCAGGGAAACAAGTTATAAACAGCTTAATTAGCAGCTTAATCATTTTTACAAGCAAACGTGCTGCACTTTGATCATGAGCAGGAGTTAGATTAATGAAGTCAGATGAGTGTGTTTATCCAGCGCTGCTCCCCGCTGCAGCTCTGTGCTCGGGCAGTGGGGACAGCAGGAGTGCACACGTGTGCATGCACACATGTGTGAACACACTTGTGCTTCAGGTGTCTGTGCTTCAGTTCACAGCAGTGTTTGCAGAGGCTCTGTCAACCTTCTGAGAGGAGCTGCCCTCCTCTTCCCTGCCGTAGCAAAGAGTTATGCTAAACAGGCTTCGGGAAGCTGGAATTCCAGCGTGATCATCCAAAATACCACCAGGCTAGTTTTGACAGCAATCCTTATCTAACCCTGTTATTTCTAGGCCCTCTTGGCTCTGATTTGATTCTGCATGTTGTCCTGGCAGTGCCAGCTGGTCCCAGCTCAGACCAGTGCTGTTGGTACTGCTTCAGCCACCAGTGATCCCCTGCTTGCATGGCTGCTCTGGCCAGGGCTAGCCCAGGCTCTGCCAGTGCCGCTGCTCTGGGTAGGTCGTGCTGCTTTGACAAAAGCTCAGGCTCACTGGTGGTGCTGTTACGCCAGGTAGTAGGGCTTTTGCATTTTAGGCTAGGCTCACAGTCAAGAACTGAATTTTTCTTGAGTAGCATTAACTGACAATGTCTTAAGTAGCTCTGAAGTTCATAAGAAAAAAGGAATTTGCTTTCCTTCTCTCCTTCTCTTTGTTTCCTTTTATTTTTTGCAGAAACTTTCTGATGATGTAATATTTAGGTACAGGTGAAGATATTATTTCTTCAGGTTATCATACTTCCATCCCCTGGTATTCATCATGATAATGATAGCTAGCTCACGTGCATTTTTTAAGTGGATTTTTTCAAGACTTTTATAAAGTTACATAGAAATTAAATGGAGAGCTTGAATAGGGTTTTATTACTACAAAGGACATAATCATTAGAGGAAGGAAAATCTGAATAGAAAGGAAGAATGCAAACAGTGTTATATAAACTGGTGCTGCCTGGTATGTCTGTCGGCAGGCATGCTGTGTAAGCAGGCACTGCTCTGTGTGCAGTTTGGGTTTCTGTGCATATACTGAGATCCTTGGGGGGTGGACTATCCAGATAAGGCTCACCGTGTTGCTTGTGTAGTGGATAAAGTGTCAGTGGGAATTATTCCACATTAGTTTGCTGAGAGCACTTCTCACTTGATCAAGAATCAGTCTTTGGATGAAAGGCAACAGGAATTTTGTCATGAGACAGCGTTATCCACAGAGGCTGTGGAATGTCTGTCACCAGAGATTTTAGGAATGGGTTAGATAGGCATCTGTAAGAGATGGTTGGGTTGTCATTAATCCAGCACCAGATAGTGGTGTAGACTGAGGGTCTGAAACCAGTTTTCTGATGGGGCTGCAGAACACTGGTGTTGCTTGGTTGGGAGATTTGGCTTTTCACAAAACTCTCTTCACTGCAGGTTTGATCCAGAGTCAGGTTGGCTTTCTTATTCCACATGAATCTAGGGATTCTCTCCATCATGGTAAAGGTACTCGTTGTTATGATGTGTCAAGAAGTGCATGTTTATGTAAAATTAAACTTAAAAGATGCTACAACCTTACTACCAGTAGAGGGTACCAGTGCACTGTTTGTAAGGGTGGAGATTGGCATCTTCAGAAACTTTTTAAAAATTATTTTTTAATTTAATTTTTCTTTTGTGTGATTAACTGGGGGTAGCACAAAAGCAGGAAGCCTCCTCTTTGTGAGGCTTGAGTCCAGTGCTCAGAATTAGTGGCTGCTTGCAAAATCCTGACTTGGAGACAGACTGAAGGAGGTAATGATGGGAGGCACAACTGTTTTGGTTGGGTTTTTTTCTTCCCAGGCAGATTTTTGTGTTAGGCTTTTGAATTTATCTACTGGCACATCACTGGCTCTTACTGAGTCAAGATAGTCTGTAAGGATGAGTGAAAATCTGAAAGTTCCCATTTCAGGCAGGCTTTGAGTTACTGTACTGGAAATGAGGCTCAGATGACTCTGGATCTAAGGAGTGTTGTGTTTTTGCCTCTGGATTGTAGTTGAGTAAGATCTTACACTGCAGGAGGAGCTTCCTGGCAAACCAGAGCTAGGACTTTATTCAAATACTTTTCTTAAGAGCCTGTGTAATTTATAACAATGCAGAACATCACTGAGGAATGTGCTATTGCAACCCTGTTCGAGTCAGTTTGGCCGCTGGCTGCAGTTCATCCATCTCTGTGGTTCTGAAGGTTTGTTGTGTGGCTTTGAGCCCAGGCAGAGTGAGCTCTGCTTGGCAAGGGTAGTCCTGGTCAACTTTACAGTCAACCTTAACACATGGTACTCAGTTCCCAAATGGATGATGGCCCAAAGACACTATCCACCATGTGGAGTAGCTGTCTGTTGAACTGAGAGGATAACCCAGTTTGGGATTTAGACAGTTCTCTGGTGTCTTCCAGTCTGCAGCTCAGACCTGCGTTTGGAGGCAGAACTAGCTGCTTGCTGCTAGAAGTAGCCCATGTAGTTCAGGGCTCACCTGAAGAGGGGGGAGGGAGGAGAAGATTGCATGAAGCATTTGTTGGTTTACCAACAGTCAGGTGAGATCAGATCCTGCAATTCATCCTTTTCAGAGATCTGGAGAGGGATTGTCACGCGCTCCAGAAATGCACGCGCAGAGGACATTGTTCAGGTAGCTCACCAGGATGATGGGGCAGAGGCAGGGCACAGATGCAGGTTAGCATGTAATGTTACCAAAGGAGAACAGGTTGTTGCATGAGCCAAGAGTGACAGGCACGTCTAGAGTGTTCCAGCCAGCTCTGCATCCTGACATGGCTCCAGCAGTGCCCGCTAGTGAGGCTGATTCCCGCCAGAATCCGGCCTGGGGAGGGGCTCTGCCCTGCGCCCCCGTGGCAGCCGGTGAGGAGCCAGCTCCCTGTGCCGTGTTCCAGAGCTCCTTATCGGCTCCTGTAATCAGATAGCGTGGCTGGATGTTGATTTTGTTACGGTACCTGGAGCGAATCTCTAGATGTTAATTGAAAGCCATAAAACTGCAGCTTAGGGTTTCGGCATCCTAATTGAAACTTCCTCCTCTTGAGGCGTTCAGCCACGCTGCACTAACGGTCATGGGGAAGCAAGAGGCGGATAAAATGGAAGCGCGTTGCTTCGGGTGACCCGTAGATGCCAGGAAAACGCTCGATGGCTCGTGCCAGGCGTGCAGCCATGCTGAGGGATCTACACTGGACCTTCTGCTTTCTCCTACTGACAGGCCAGCAGAAGCTCTGTAAGGAGATCTGTCCTTGTCAGAAACGTGGTGTTTAGTCTTCCTCGCCTGAGAGTGTCCTCCTTTCAACTGTCATCACATGAGGTGGATGTGCTTCTTGGCACAATAGGTCTGTTGTTTCAGGTCAGTTCTGTTTAACTGCCCCTTTGGCATTCTGCTTCTCTGCTGTGGAGATGCTGCTGAGGTCAAAAGGAGAGTCAGAGAGCAGGTTATTTGTTCTCAAACTGTTAAATCTGGATCCTCAAAACACTCGCTGTCAATGCAGTCACAAGTGCAGATCATGTCCTTAAAGTCTGCTGTCTGTTTGCCAAGAGTGGGAGAGAATAACATGAGGTGGAGCCAGTGGAAGGAGGCTCTGTCGCTTCCTCTAGCTCAAGGCATCAGCTCTGCTCACAGCACTCACCAAGCTCAGGGGCTTGTCTCCAGAAAGACCACTAATGCTTAGGGCCTCATGCTTGGAAGCGAAGCAGAAAGGATAAGACAGCACCAGCCTGCTGACTAGACTGTGAACCAAATGCTGTAACAGATCAAAGGGAGAAGTAAATTATAGATTGATAGATGCCTTTAGTTTATAAGTTATTAAGCACCAGGTAACAGGTTAGATTAATATTGTGCCTGGAGGTTTCTTTTTGCTTCTTTTTTTTCCTCTCTCCTTTTTTAAGAATTGGAGAAAACAAAATATTTTTCTAATTAAGTAAATCTACAGTGCTTGCTAATGGGGCCCGTCTGTGTGCTTGTCACAGGGCACAGGGAGAACTGGAATAATGATTTTATTTTTTCATTAAATAGAATTATAGGCAGTTACTCAAAGCAACTGTGAGTCTAATTGAAAGAAAACCATTTCTTCTTAATTTACTTTCACGGTTCTGGATGATAAAAGAGTGTGTTCGCTGGAAAATTAAATAAAAAACACAACATGAGGAAGCTTGAAATACTGTTGCTCAGGCACAGGTGGGCTGAGAGCACAGTAGTTTCCTGATAGTTTCTGGTGGGTTCAGATACCAGTGCTTCCTCTTACTTGCCAAAAGGTCCATCCATCCTCTCCCAGGGTCCTTCCCAAGCTTTCATCCCTGCTTCCCCCTTTCACTTCAAGGGCATCCCTTTGTTTTCCTGTTTAGCATCCACCACATAAGCTGGATTCCTCCTGCAGGGTTAGACTGTTACTTCCCCTCTCCCTCCAGGACAGGCAGCAGTCAGGTATCAGTGCTCCTCTGTATCCCTAAGGATTCCTGACTAGTTCAGGCATTGGGATTACCAGGGTCAGCAGGAGCAGGTGAGAGGTGAGCAGGTTGCAGGGAGAACTGACTGGAGCACCAGTCCTGCTGAGGACGATGCTAGACTGTGTTGCAAAGTCCAGCCATCACTGTATGTGAGTTTGAGAGAAGCAGACCTGAGATTTAACTTGGAAAGGTGCATGTGGAGCTGCTCAGGAATCATTCTTGATGCAGTGTGGGAGACTCGGTGTGTCTAAGGACATGGACCTGGAGAGAGCGTGTGAAGTCCCGGTGGAGGTGGGGACCTGGGGTGCTGAACTCAGTCGGTGTGTTGCAGATGTAATGCCCTGGTGACAGGATATCAGGCTTTCCTGTTGCTGTCATGACAGAACCCTTCTCTCCCAGACACCAGCCCTAAGCTCATGGGTGCATCTTTGTGGGCCCAGGCCTTAAGGGCACCTCACAGAGTTGCCAGAGGATTGCACAACCCTCTCATGGGTTGGCTGGATTCCTCCTCTCTTCCTGGGGCTGCGGAGAGCAAGTGAGATTTAGCCACCTCTTTCTCAGGCCTGAGTGGCCCCAGAAATCTTGAGGTGCTGCAGAGTCCCCTGTGCAGGCACAGGAGGGGCTCAGGAAATGGCAGCTGATTAATTCCATGGCGAGGGTCCTTATCGGGCCCTGGTGCTGCCTCTGAAACGGACACATCTGGAAGGGTCACAGCAGCCAGGAATGGCTGCAGTGCTGCAGCAGGGGTCTGTTTCCACTAACGGTTTCTGCTACTTCTTACACTAAGTACTTCCTAAACGAGGCACAGGATAATGTTTCACTGTGGCTGCCGCTAGATTTACGGGGGTACCATTTGCTCGACTCTTGGATTCACTCAGTCCGGGACAAGATTAAAACCAACCCTTCAATTTCCTTTTTTCTTTAGGAAATTAACTGTGGCTTTTCTGCTAATGAAAGTCCAGAGACACTAGCTTATTCAGGCTCTCTGCTGGCTCTGTTTGATATGTCTTCAAGGTGCACCTGAAGGAAACAAGAAGTTAAGGCAGCTATTGGCAATTAATGCTAAACATTATTTTCTGCCTTCTATAAATGCCTGTGTATGTAAGAAAGCCAGAGCAGGGCTTGGACTTGTCACTTTGGGAAGTGCTCAGTCTTTTCTGTTTGAAAATAGGGTAAAGAGAAAGGCAGGGGAAACTTTCCATGAAACAAAACCTATTTTGGCTCTATCTATAGCTGTCTGTGCTTCTGTAATCCTGTTACACCAAATATGTTTGTTCCAGTTTCTTCGTGTTTTGTGATAAAAAAATGAAGAAGTAATTCCAAAAGAAAATTGGAATCTTCTCTTCTGCATCTACTGAAATAATTCTGAGGATTTTTTTGTAACTAGCTTTACTTGAGAAGAAACATTTCAGCTGCTAATGCCATGAGGCGTTCAGAGGAAAACTTGCCTGTAGTGCTCCTTGATCAGCTGTGTCCTGGTCAGAACGGGGCAGGCAGGGTGGCTCAGGGCAACAGGACAAGATATTTATACTTTTCCCATCAGTAGATGAATACGGGAATTTTCTGACAAAAAGGGTTTTCACTGGAGAGTGCTGGTTCAGCCAGAATTACTTTTCTTCCATCTCATTCCCAGAAAACACTAGCTGCTTTGTTTCCTTGTGCTGCTGAAGAACCTGGGCCTCTGGGATCAGTGGTTCCAAAGCTGTCCCAGCACAACTGTATCACCTCCTCCCTTTGGAAAATATGGAGCTTTCCAGGTAGTCTGGAGGAGAACTGGACACCATAAAAATCCCCATGGAGGCAAGTGAGCTGTGACTCTGCAGTCCAGCTGAACCCTGGTTTGTGTTGGGTTTGCCAAGGATGTGCCAAAAGGAGGTTGCTGGGATTTTGTTGTAACTTATTTTTTCATTGGTGTCTGAATTGTTGGGTTGAGTTAAAGAGAATCCCTGGTCAGTAGACTCACTGGATTTTGCTGGTGGCTAGTACACTGGGGGAATGGATGACCAGTTCTCTGAATTTTTACATTCAGAAAACATACTTCCAGCCCCATTTTTTTTTTTTTGAGGTGAACAAAAATGAAGAGATGGTGTAAATGGATCTCTCATTCTTATTCATGGAGAGGCTTTCAGTCATTCTGAGCATCCTGCTAAATGCTGTGAGGAGTAAACAGTGTTCTCTGGACTACCTGATAAATGCTTCTTTCAAAATAAAGATTTTTTTTCAGACTCTTTAATACCTTCCTAATCCGAAGTACAATTTTTCTCCTCTATAATCATTATATTAAAATTTAATGCCAGGTATTAATATAACATATTTAATAGCAACCCGTGTATTACTCTGAAAGCTCCTCACTTGTGCTCAGTTCCAGGACCAAAGTGCTCCCTTCATGTGGCTGTTTGCTGACTTGACTTCTTCCTTTTCTGTCCTAAGCTTTTAGAGCAGGAGCTGCCCACGGAGTTTCACTCACTGTGTTTAGGAAATGTGGATATCTGGCTTGGAGTTCAGTATTCTGCAGTCCTGGAGTGCCAACTGTTAGTAGAATTACCCACCAAAGAGTCTTAGAACATGGACTGAGCCCCAAAATTATAATGTTGGGTTAAAAGAACAAGATTACTGTTGGAAGTTACTGTTTTAAAATTTACATTTGGAAAATTTGTGTTTCTGGTGTTCCAGCTGTGCTCAACATGAGAGGTAGAAACTTGTTATAATGGAAAACTCAATTAGCATGTAAACACAGATATGCAGAAGCTGCAGCTCAATGCACAATACTGAAGCTGATGACAAAATCTGTGTGGCTGACAAAAAGCCATAAACCTCAGATCCACTTATAGGAAAGAACACAGGAAACAAATATTTCCGTGCAGGTTTGGTTCTGCGGTGCCCCAACCATTTGGCCTGACTGGTTTACACAGGCGCGTTCTGAGGAGCTGAAAGCAGCAAGAATTAGTTCTTTACTTTGCTTTTTTGGTGTTGGCTTTTTTTCTTTCTTCTTGTACAGAAGCACAAAGTCAAATATTCTCACCTGGAAAGAAGTCTGTGCTGAGATGGACGGAGGGGAAAGAAATTAGAAAAAGAAAATAAAGAAAGAGGCAGTGGGTGGCAAAAGAGAGAGAGGTACACAGCGGTGAGTGTGAGGGATGACTTGGAAAGTAGAGGGATGCTATTGAGGAACAGCAGTAGGAAGGAAAAGGGGGGCTGAGGGGAAAAGCAGGAGACATGGTAAGTTAAGTAAATTCACATTTATTTCTGCAAGAATTTGCTTCAAACGCTCTTCCTGCCCTCGCTGAACATTTGCTGTTTGGACGCCCTCCACTACGGGGAGGAACAAAACCGCTCTGTTACAGCACCAGTGGTGGAGGTGAACAGCAGGTCACTGGCAGGCGGCCGCGCTCGGCCGCTCTGTGCTCCACCTGAGGGAGGCACGCTCGGCCTGCTGCGGGGCCCGTGGCTACTGCCACGGGGCCTGTGGCTACTGCCACGGGGCCTGTGGCTACCGCTGAGGCTCCCTTAGGTCCTGCCTGTGGCCCTGGTCGGGCCCAGGAAACCAAACTCCAGTGCTCGTTGCTGGTCATCTCCAAAAACATCCTGGCTTTCAGCATAGCTGGTCCTGGTCTCTGGGGAGCGGTGGTCATGGTAAGGTTTATTAGCATCGTCTTGACAGTGTTTAAATGCATAATGGACAAGCTAGACCATACAGCTGAAATCCTACCCTGTGCTGCCAGTCAGATGTGTTCAGAGAGAGATGGTCCCTGTTTAAATTAGGGCCTTGAATATCAGAACAAATGAAAGGGTTTTCAGCACCAAGGAGGACAGAATTATTTTTACCCTTAGCTAACCTCCCCGTTGCCTGCACACTAGATAGCAGATATGTTCCAGCTTATTGGGACTACAACCAACCTATTGTTTTGGTCCAGTGTGAGCTTTGGGGAACAATGGGAGACATTGTTGGAGATCTGTTGCTGAAGGTTTTTAAGTGCACATTATGCTGTGAAGGCACAGGGCATCTGTAGTGTAACTGCCTGGAGATGTTACTGCATAGTCTCAAGGAGTCTCCTTCGTATGCACATCGCTCTGCTTGATGAGGATTTCCCATTGCCTGTGGAATCCTACGTGACTTTGGCTCTTACAGATAAGAGTTTAGGGGCTTTTCTCAACAAAAGCTGTAACATTAAATGATTGTTAATTTGTTATACTTTGCCCACTGTGTGTTCCAGTCCTGGATGTATTGCATGGCAGTTGCTGTTCACAGCTTCCCAAAGGTGAGCAGTGTTAGCACATTGCTTTTATAAAGCATGTTTCTTGTGAAAACAGGCATAGCTGTTCTGGGTTGGTTTAGGTAATCTCCTGTTCTTAAGTGTAAGATCTTCTTTGCTTCCAAAGTGTGTTGCATAATGGATTTAAGAGAAGAGCTGATCCATGTTGAAGATAGCATTTCACTTCTGTGTACCACTTAGGCTTTCTCACTCGAGATCTGTAATTTTTAAAGACACTTTGGAGATTTGAAATTCCCTGCAAAGTTTATGTGGGTTTGTCACCTGTACAGAAAGTCTCTTACAGATAAATAGAGAATTACTGCATGAGATGGGGAATCCCTTCTTCGCCACGTGAGCTGGAGGAGAATGTTTGAGGTAGAGCAGCATGCCTGGCTGATGGTCTAACAACTGAGCAGACCTAGTGTTTCACCAGCCTGTACCTCTGGTGTTCTCAGTGGTGTCAGTGCCAGCAGTGTGACAGTTGGCTGGTACAGGTCTGTCACTCTCTGAGAGCACCAGAAACTGAGAGGAGATTTCAGAACAATAGAGGTTTTTTAAGGATATTTTGGTGATTGCTTTTGTGTTGGTTTGGGGTTTTGTGCCTTTTTTTTTTTTTTTTTTTGTTTTTAAACTGATTTATCCAAGTTCCTCACTGAAAAATAGGCCCCTCTAGTTAGTGTGCTCTAGTTGACTGCTGTGAAACCAGAAGTTGATACCTAAGTTTCGTGGATCAATTATTGGTGACTAAAGGTGGAGGAGGTTGCCATTCATCTGAAAAGCCTCTGCAGAGCCCTGAAGCCTGATAAGTAATACAGAGCCAGTTGGGACAGAACACAGCTTACAGCTGGATGACATTTTACACACGTTGAGAGTGTCCCACAAGATGTTCTCCAATTAGTCATCATCACTCACAATATGTTTTACATATTACCACACAGTTTACAGTCAGTCAGACTAATACAATTGCAGTGCAGCTGCTCACAGCAAGACACAAAGGTTATGGCACTGTGTACATAAGCAAGCTGTGAAAGTTACAGCCATCCAGCTCCTTTACCCTCTTGTGCTTTTAAAAGCCAACAGAAGCAGAAACAAATAGTGAGTGCGCCTCTCATTTCAGCCCTGGAAAAACATTTGAAAGCATGGAGTGAAAGGAGGGATTTTGTTTTTATAATTTGATTCCCATTGCTGCAGCTGCAGCCAAAACCTTTGGATTCTGGAAAAAGTTCAGAAAGTGCTGCTTTTTGGAATAGGTCGTGTTTATTGGAAAATTACATCTTGCCCAGTAAAAGCTGACAGTATAAGTACTCCAGTCTATTAAAAGCTACAGAAGACACCGTCAAGAGTTTATTTAATGATTGCTACAGATGGGGTTTGGGAACTTGGAGCCTGGCATTGGTGTGTTGAGTTTGAGATTCTGTTCTGGGAACACAGAAACCATCTCTGCTTTATTAGTGATTCCTCTCATCCATCTACATGGCTAAACTAGAACAAGCTGCCACAACCAGGCTCTGCCTAGTAACTAGATCTATTTTCTAGAAAAGAAAAAGGTATTGGAAGTCACACAGCACAGCCTAGTGAGAACATCTGGGACACTGTGACCAAGGAAGCCCAAAGCTGGCAGAGATGGGATCCCAGCCTGAAAGAAGGCTCTGGCTCAGACTGGGGGCTTGACCCTGTGAAGTTTCCTGGAACTCTCTGAATTGTGGAACAAAAATACATTGTGGAAAGAAGAACTACTGCCTCAGATGTTAGACCTGGTGTAAACTCCTTCAGAATGTAAGGAGCTATCAGCAGTCTTTGAACTGAGCCTGTACCACATAAACTGTCCTTGTCTCCACAGTAGATGCTCTGTGGAGAGAAGAAGCAGCCCTAGCCTGCAGCCCTAGGAAAGACAGGGGTCTGCTTCTCATAGCTGTTCTGCCAAGGAAGAAGGGAACAGCCTTCCCCTCTGCTCAAGGAAGCCTGCCATTGCTTTTCCACCAGTTGTCCTGTCTCTGCACACATTGCTCAGTGTTGTCATTGAGTAGAATGGGATTAAAACAGTGGTACTGGCATTCATAGCTGAAAGTGAGGCCTGTGAGGTTGTTACCTTCTGGAGGACAGGCATAGCCATGCATAGTCTTTCCCTCTTGGGTGGCTGGCTATTCTGGTAGTCTTTGGCTGCTCATGAGGTACTTTTTGTTTTTAGAAACACCTGAGCACCTATACAAGAGGTGGGGGCAGTTCCCTACCAGTAAGTCAATGCAGAGTGGTCTGTAACATGAACTGGTGCTTTGATCGTGTTCGGAGCGGCGCCGTGCAAACCCTTTGGTGTTGACTTGCATCTTGCAAGCATCTCTTGCAATTCTGCTCAGTCATGTACATGGCTTCAGCAAGTGAGTGCCTCTCCAGTGGGATCAGACACTGGAGTCTTGTCCAACCCTGCTGACTTCCCCACTGAGGCAAATCCAGTTATGGGAATCAAGTGGTTCCTGCTCACTTTGGGCTTTGCACCCCCAGAGAGTCTTATTGCACGTGGGCCTTTAGAACTAAGTCCTTGTGTCAGGAAACTCAATATTATGTTTTCATTCCAGGGTCTGTTGACCAGAGACTGAATGAGATTCCAGGGACCCATGTAGTAGGTTCTGCTTCCCATTTCTGTGACTGACCTGGAATTGGATCTTCTGCAAGTGTCTAGAAGCCAGATGCTCCTATGCATTCTCTGTTCTTGCTTACTTCACTGGTTCCTGAGGCCTGGATAGAGTGGATAAAGACTTCCTGTGCTTTCAAGAGGATCTGCCTTTTCCCTGAGCATCAATTGCAGTTTTACTACAGCCAGCAGAGTGGAGGGAGTGTGTGTAAGGATCCTAATGTCACAGCTGTTTAGAACAAATTCGGTGTAATTCAGTTTTACAAGCAGTGTTAGGCTAAATCCAAATCAACATTGCTTTCAGCAAAATACAGTTATAATTGTTTTGGCCTGCTAACAAAGTGTGTGTTGCTGTATTTGTCTTTTGAAAGCAAAATAAAGTATGACATTTACTGACAGCCTGCTTCAGAAGTGGAACGGCCTGATCTCATTTACATGCTGAGACTGGAGGTAATCCATTATCGCTCCCGCTTCCTTGGGTGCAGCTGCCATCAGAACATAACCCACTGCCAAGGGGAAAGCTCATCTGATGGAGAGGCTGTAGTATCTTGTAAGTAGAGGACTTGCTCTGCTGGACCATGTTTCTTCCAGGAGTGGTATCTTCAAATCAAATCGACTCAAGCAAATCTTGAAACTCCTCAGTGAGACCTTCTGGGAGCTGACGCTGAGGTCAGCTGGGGGGTTAGTGCTTGCTTCAAAGCTATCAAAGGGGCAGAAAAGCTGGGGGGTTTTATCTTGTAGGTGGGGCTCTGGCTGCATCACCAGCCTGAGAAGTCTTGAAGGCAGCTGTAATTCTGGTAGTTGTACAACAGGAAATGGAGAACCCAAAGTTATTGGGATGAATTGTGGTATGGAGGGTGACGTGTGGCTCCTAGGACACCCCAGGCAGCATGCCTCAGATCAGAGTGCTCACTGCTCACTCAAGGAATCTGCTCCTGTTTTGTTAAAGTTCTTTCTGTGGGCAATGTCTCTAGGGTCTTGTTTGCTCAGCCATTACCTTCTCTGTTGGGCTCGTTAGCCTACATACTTAGATAATCATCTTCTACATCTATTTTCCTCCTCATCATTAAACCTGGGAAAAAGAGGGAAAACCAGATGCCTGTGTGCACATGCTTACACACTCTGACCCTCTTTGCCTTGGAGATACCCTCTGGACTTTCTCCTACCCAGCCACTCACCCATGCTACTTTCCCCTTGAGTGTGTGCTCCGAAGCAGACCCCTGCTTTGCTAGCCCCACTCTAGCCCTACAGGATTTGGGCAAGTTAATGTTGGCTGGTCTCCTAGCATTATTTTGTTCCTCTTCAAATCTTGTTACGTTACTTTGGTGATAAATAGTCATCATAAATTCTTTAATAGTGTGAAGATAGGTCATTACTCATCACAGCCAGGCTGTGAGAAGATCATAAATCTGGAATAAAAGCCATTCGTTTGGTTGGAGAATCCAAAGCTTCACTGTTTAGAAGGATTCATTTCCACCATCTCCCCGAGTTAATCATTCCCTAAGTCCTCATAAATATCACAGGCAAAGCAAAGGAATGACCTATTCTTGCTGTGCCATAAAATGTATGATGATGTGCTATGAGTTTTTACTTCTCAGCTCGCATGTGAAAAACTTTAGCATCAAACCAGAGGTTGCAATGTGAAGTTTCTTGCTGACTCTGTTTTCTAGGCCAAAAAGGAGGTGGGCATATAAGAATTCAAAGACAACATAATCTTCCAGGAGAAGGAGAAAGGACAGCGAGGTTCATGTGCATGTGTATACATGTAAGTCTGTATTTTGATGTATTTTCTCTTTACAAAATGTGTGTTAATAGGGTGAACTTTAAAAATACTGCACCAGACCACTCTCCCTGAGCACCTCTAGCAGCTAGACTTAAAACAAGCTCAATTATTTCAATATCTTATTGAATTACCATTCTAAACTTGGGGGAGAGTGGGATTTTCAAACTTCTCAGCTGAAGAAGGCAGAAATGGTTTCATTAATGAATGGTGAGATTCAGGTATTTATTGAAAGTGTCTTAAGACAGACAGTGAATTAATGACAAATGAGTCATGAAGATTTCCATACTGAAAAAAACCCCAACCACTGGAGAAAAGGACATATTGTATATCCATTATAAAGATTAGGAGCAGTTAAAGCCAAAATGTGAGCAGGCTTCACGCAAGAGTAACTGAAAATAGATGTAGTGTCTACTCCATGGTGGATTCCTTGAGGATCTAACTGTCACTCTACTGCAGTTCGACAGGTAGAGCTGAAGTAGACCACAGCTCATGAGCTAGTGTTGGCCAACGATTCATCCAGATGCACAAGTTATTATTTCTTCCTGAAAATGCCAGCTTTCCTTGTGGGAAGGGTTTCTGACAAATTCTTGGCTTGGATTCTGTTTTGGAAAAATGTTTTGAGTTTGTCAAAATATGTTATTTTGACATTTAAAAAAATGCAATTGTCATCTTTGTGGTTTAAATGACTCTTTGCTTTCAAACTGTAGTGAACTGAAGTAAAGATAGTTAAAAACATTCAAAACTGTAATCTTTTCAAGTACAGAAAAACATCTTGGCTGACAGAAGTGATAAGGGCGTTTTCTCAAGTGTTTACTTCAGGAATTTCTATCTCTGGTTTTTAGCATGTTTAGCTGGTTCAGTGTTTTCTGTATTTTAAGATTTTCTTGCAATAAAGTAATCTACAAAGTTAAACCCTAGAGCTCCTGCAGCATTCACCCTTCATGAGACCACATAACATACCCAGAAACGTAGGTACCTTGTCTGGGAACAACAGGGCTTCCCAGACAGCAATAAATAGGCCTTCTCTTGGAAGGCATTTGGAGCTGGAGCATAACTCTATAGGTGGCAAAGGATCTCTGCTCTTCTCTGAGCAGTAGAAGGATCTGAGAGGGATGCACAGGCTAAAACAACTGCACTGGTACCCAGACTTGTGATAGAACCTCCTCTTGAAGAGGTGTCACTCATATCTGCCACATGAGATTCTTCCTCTCGCTTTTCTGTCCTCACTGAAAGGCAACAGTATGAGCAAATGCTACTTTATTTAGGTAACTGAATAGATCTCCTAGATGGTTGTTGTATTCTGCCCCACAAAGACAAGGCTTGACTGCCATCCACCTTGAATGAGAAATGGGCAGGTTTTTGGTCCAGAATTGAGCTATGTTTTGGTGACACATCTGCTCCAGCTTCCATTTACTGGTGGTTTTGGTTGCTCATAGCCTAAATTGTAGAACCACTGGTGATTATTACTGGATCAGTCCAGTACTGATGCCCTCTGTGCTGCTGGTGCAACAGAGGAAGACTCTTCTCTTGTGTGTTCCAAGAGGAAGGTGAGGTTGGGAGTGTTATTTTGAGATGTGTATGATAGTGCTCAAAGAAATCCCAAGTGAACTTAGGGATGGAGAGGAGAGAGGTTGCTGTGGTGGTGCTGAGCAGCCTTTCTCAGGGCTACAACAGAGATGTTCAGATGAATGTATTCAGGGGAGCAACCACCACGATTGATTTATGTGCCTAGCTTTGAACCAGAAACACTATAAGCAGGCAATAAATCATGGTGCTGGAAGAATACAGAAGCTGTTGCCTGGAACTCAGCAGGTTATGAGAAGGAAGTAAAAAAAAAAGGAAGAGAAAGTTGTCTATTTTGTAATAAATAGTTTGAGCTTCAGTATTAGTGGGCTAGGCTCTGCCTTGGGATTAGGAGCCAGCTTGGGAACCAGCGAGCGCTATCTTTGCCTTCTTATAACCTCATTAACTCTGTAATGTTAAACACATTCTTCAGCTGGGCTCCTTGGTTGTCTCTGTGGCCTGCTTCCCTCCCAGGGTAGCAGCCCATCTCATCAGCATCTCTGTGAAGCCCTTGTAGTAAACGTTAGCGATCCCTTCTTAGCTGTTATTGTCTCTGCCTCCAGATAACTAAGCAGGTATACACTTAAGTCCAAGATAAACACTTCCTTGGCCTCCCATTTATTGCAGATATAAACTCCTATGAAGCTCACCACTGTGCTGGCTATCATGCCCTCTATCGCCTTTTTGCAAAATGTAATCCATAAAATGCTTTCATGGTAACCTTATACAGCGGCAACCAGTGATAACATCTCCAGGCCCCCGTGACAGACAGGAACTCGCAAGCATGGAGTTAATAATGCAAACTTTCAAAAAATGAAACTGGCAGAAGGAGACGAGGAGGGGAATAAAAGGGGCCGGTGTGGCTGTAATTGGGACCATGTGAGCTTCCTTAGAGAGGGATTAAGGGAAAGAGACAGGCCTCGCCCGCGAAGATTAGTTTCAATTAGACGGGCTGGAGGCGAAAGTCAGGACTTGGTGAAAGATTAAAACAAGAAGGGAGAAAGTTTCCATTGCTTTTGCTCCAGGCCTACACAAGAGGGTTCAGTGAGATCATGCTAATTGAAGGCAAAGCTTGCGTGGAAGTTAGGAAGAACTCGCATTAATTGATTCGATGCTGCGATTTTTTTCTTTATCCGCAGTGTTCTTTGGGGTTGTTCTTTTTTTTTTTTTTTTCTTTTTTCTTACTTTCCTTTTAAAGATGTAGAGGGATAAATTTTTTTCCTTTTTCTTAATTTCCCTTTCAAGAAGTAGAGGGATAAATTATGCACAATTTTTGCTGTGGTTAAAATGAACCAGAAGGGAGAGCAGTGGCCAGTGCCTGGTGCCATCTAGTCAGTGCTGTGTTCCATCTCCACCATCCCCTTTTGGTTTGCTATCAGCTATTGGAACCAAACTGATGGTGTCATTGTTACCGCCGGACAGCTGAGCTCCTGGCTTCACGAATTAGAAAGTCTATTTTCTTGACAGATTTGGTTTTCCCACAAAAAGCTCTAAACTGGATCTTCATTTCAAAGTACTCCCTGAAACATACAGTCCAGGAAGCAGCCAGGCTTGTGTTTTCCAGTTCCGAGGTTGAGCGGAGACAACACGTGGCTCCCTTATTGCTGCCACGAGAAGGAGCTCGTCCAGAAACGACCAGCGTGGGTTTAGTCCATCTCCAGCAGGCTGAACACAGCAGCAGTGTAACCGTGATCCTAGTGAGGAAGCTGTTGCTTTTCTCCTCCTCTGCCTCCCTCTCCCCTGCTGCCAGTTACAGAGAAAGGAAATAATGGAACCACGGAGGTCAGCACTGGGGAAGATGGGCTTGTGTCGTCAGGCGGCGCAGAGTTCCCCTCTGTGGTACAGCCTTCAGTGCTTTGTCTGGTTTTCAGTGCAGGGAGCGCTGAAATTACAATTACACCATTTCCTTTAAGAGGAAACTATTCCAAATATGAATGGGTTTCCATGTTGAGAATTTTCTCCCCTACCCCCTTGATAATACTGAAAGTTATAGGAAAATGTATATCCAATCTTTCTATATTAGATCAATATTTTTATTCCATTAAACTTGTCTCTGAGGGGCAAGATACATCATCTTTTGCCAGATTTCTGTATCAGATTGTCACTCTGTGGATTTCTGTTTCATAAAGCTTTAGAATTACAATGCCTAGTCAATTACACTTAAATGCATTTTCACAGCCAGCCAGAAAAACATTAGCACTAATCAAAAACATTGCACCAACAGGGATTCCCAAAGAGGTTTTTTTGTTTTGTTTTATGAGAATGTTCTCTCAGCTAGAAACATCAAAAGACAACCATGAGTGTGATCTGCTAGAATAGGAGAGAAGGAATTTTTGCTCTGGCTGCATTGAGATCTGTCTGTCTTGCAGATGACAGTCGACGCAACATTTTTGCGTTTCAGCTTATGTCAATACTCGGCAGGGGAGGTGACTCTAATGCTCTGATAATGGCTTGCTGCCATCCTCTGTCTTCAGCCTCACATACTCACGTTGTTTCATTCCAGTTTCTTGGTTCCTGCTGCATTTTTCAAACTCACGATGAAACCCGATGCCGGGAGCTAATTGTTCGGTACCTTTCCGGTTCTGTGAGGAGATGGAGACACTCCGCCCGCACTTCCGGCCTCACCCGGCCCGTGAGTGACTGTGCCATGTTTGAGCCCCCAGTGAGAACTGTGACGCTGGACCTCGGACTGTGCAGGACACGGTGCTTGCAGTGGTGTCTGGTTTCTTTCATAAATACCCCTTGGTAACACACACGTCACAAGACATGTCATGGCGTCCCTTTCCTAGAACGCTTTTGCTCAGCACAGAACCTGGGAGCGCTCCAACGTGGGCGCGTGCCTGAGGATCTCGAGCTTTGCTGTGCCGCAGCTGCCACGGGACCTGGCTTTGTCTGCTGGCTTTCCAGCTATCAGAATGGCACCGTGGACACTCTTCAAGGGAATAGGAATGTGTCTGGGTTCTAAGAGGCTGCAGTTTGCTGAATATAAAGTCTTAGAAGTTCTGCCTAAGACTGGACTATTGTTCAAACATAAAACCACCAAGCAGAACAAATTGACATCATCTGCTACCTCTGAAGGGCACCTAGACACAAACACTACCTTGTGATTACGATATTTCTTCTAAATGGAAACACTGACAACATTCCAGTTTTTCCCCATTAAAACCTAGCATCCCTGACTTCCTCTCCCACCTACCTCCTCTTCGGGATTTTATTTTATTTTTTGGCCTAGAGTTATTACATGGAAGCCTGATAAATGGATGCTATGAATGAATGTTTTCCAAACATTGTAGGAACTATTAAGAAAGTGGTTTTCCTCCTTCTCCTTTTTCCTTCCCACACTCCTCCCCCTCCTACCCCACAACTAATAGCACACAAATAGCACTTCATGTAACTTTGGCTACTCTCCACTATTCCAGCAGACTTCAGGAAATCTCTTGATTTATAGTTGGGGCATCCAGAGGCAGCATGCTGCCTGCTTCCTTAAGGGATGCCTATTGGTGACATTTAGTAAGTTTGAGGTGCAGTATTTCAAATAGGCAATATCCATATTTTAGTCAGATAACTCTATGTTTATACTAATAAATTGATTTAGTAATGAAATAAGCTCCTTTCATGATGCTTGCTGGCTCTAGGGTCTTTGTTATGGTATACTCAGACTGTTCCTGAAGTTTGGTTTACCAAAGTAGAGCCAAAGTTCTCTGTCCATATTCCCACAAGCAGTCCCATTGAATTCAATAGGGCTATTCACATGAATAAAGGTAAAGCAGGATTTGGGGTCAGCTCAGAAAAAACAGCGAGCGTGTGTTGAAGGTCTGCTGTCCTTCTGGTTCCTCCTGCAGCTGTTGCCTGCTCCAGGAATATCAGTTCCCCAATGCTCTCCTAGGTCACTGGCTAGTGGAGGCATGTATGTGGTCTGCTGCAGGAGGAGGGTGCTTGGGGAGGGTGTTCAGGCCAAAGTTAAGGCTACAGCTGAGCTGTTTGCCCTCGTGCTTTTGTCTTCCTCTCTGGATCAGTGATAATTCATTTGTAACAGTCATCAAATGAATCCCCTTGCAAATGTTAGCAGTGTTCTTGGGTGTTCCTAGTCCCTCTTTTAGTACTACTCCTTTAGAAGGATGACTTAGGTTTTGGGCATTGGGGACCACTCTGTGACTCTGTGGCATAGGAAGAGGCTTGGGATTGCTGTTTGACTGGTATGTTATATAGGTTCCTTTAGAGTGAGGGATGCAACCATCATAGCTGGTCCCATCACATCGTGGTTACATGTTTAGGTATTAATATAGAGTTAGGGAGAAAACCA
The DNA here is from genome assembly GCA_013399135.1 of Heliornis fulica. NCBI lineage: Eukaryota > Metazoa > Chordata > Aves > Gruiformes > Heliornithidae > Heliornis > Heliornis fulica. Next base: position 431,284 of record VXBZ01000905.1, read on the forward strand.
TCTGTGATGGCATTGTGAGAGATGCTCAAAGGGCTGTAGTAGAAAAAAACAACCCCCATGCCTCAAGGAAGACAATGAGAAAAGGAAAAGCAATGTAACTACTCAATAAGGCATTGCTTGTTCCTATTGCCATCCTTCAAGGTCCAGGGTTTTGACTGAGTTTCCTAGTGGGATCTATTGTATGAAAGCATTTTGGCCATCCTACACTATCAAATGGCCCTTTGCAGGTACAAAAATACCTTCTCTGTCTGTTTTCCTGGCTATTAGGAATTTGAGACTCTTAATGCACTGCTAATACAGTCTAATTAAGCAACGCTTACAGAACATGCCTAATCCTCGACTAAATCCACCTATGCCTCTGACACCTAGGTTATGTGGAGAAGGAAGAATACCCACAGGTTAATTGTGTGCCTTACAGACAGGATTCCTGTGCACAGGGATCCCTTCAGATCGCTGTGGATCGTAGGAGGGTCAGTAGCAGTGAGCCTTTTCTGTGGGGAAGATGGCCTTGTGTTACAAAGCACTCCCTGCAATCTCTATTTATTTATTTATCTACCTGTTTATTATTTACATTTATTTATATTTCATTTTTCTATTTAATTGGTTTTAATTGCTGAATTTCAAGTTTTGGGTTTTTTTTGAGTCCTGGGATTTAAAAGTTAGAGTGAAGGTCATTATCTGTGGTGTGGCATTCTGATGTGGCACAGATGTTGTAGTTCTGCTTATGCTTTACCTCCTTCTACTCCACTTTTTGCTTCAGCCAAGCCACATAAGAGATTCTAGCCAGTCTCTGGCTTGGATTCTGCTTGGATGCCTTTTCTTCTCAGGATTGTCTGCTGTACCTTTGCACCTTGAAAGCTCTGACTTTGGCCCTAATCCTTGCAAGTGTTTCTGTCCTAACAGCGCTCGTTGCCACCAAGAGTGGCACTGAGTGAAGACTGTCCTTTAAAACTCCCCGGTGCCCGAAGTGGCTGTCAGTGCATGGACATACTCTGGGGTTTAGATGGCTCACTCTGCTACTCACTGTGTAATTTCTGTGCCCCAGTCCTGAATTAAATGACAGGTGGCATCTGCTGTTTTGTAGATCTAAATGCTACTTAAGGAGCACCAGGTAAAATAAGAAGCAGCCTGTTGACAGTTACAAGGTTGTAATTTCCCATGCTGTCCTGCTGGGTTCGTGTGTTAGAAGCATTTCAGACCTTACTGATACACCATGATGGAACACACAGATTTACCAGTTTAGCACTGTACTTGATTCAAGCTCACTTTCATTGGGGACCTGTAAAATCTTTCCACAGGAATTGCTAGAATAAGTAAGACTTCAGTTTGGGCTCTCCTCGGGTGAGACAGGACTGTCGTTGTTGTGTTTGGAAGCAGTTTCTCATGACATCTGCCTCTGAGCTGGCCTGGTCCTGGCTGCATGGGAAAGGTGTTTGCAGAAGGCAGACAGATTGTTTATGGCAGAGAGGAGAGGTGTCATTAAAAGGAGAAGACGTGCTTTTTAGACTTTCCAGTGCAGTGTCTTGCGATAGATGAAGCGTTAATTGGAAAATGGGGCTGGGTCTCCCCTGAATTCCTGCAGCCCCAGGTTTGGGTGCTGGCTTATGACCTAGGATCAGGGTCCAGTCCCATCGGGGGCGACTGGCTGACTCCGGTGTTGTCGAGCAGGGCTGTAGCCCGTTGGACAGGTGACCTGTGGTGTTCAGTTCTAGAGGTGTTCTAGTCTTCTCATCTCTCAACAGGGGAAAAGCCTGTTTCTGTGAAGTGCTCAAAGACAAATGCTACACAGCTGTGGTTCTGCTGTGTGCTTTCTAGAAGGTTCTCAGCTTTGGATAAAATAAAGCTTGGTTGTATGAAAGCATTGCTGTGTGTGTGATGCTGTGGCATCCTTGGACAATTCTGGGACACTGGTTCCCACTGAGAGCAGCAGGGATTTACCTGCTTCAATAAATATTTGGAATTCTGCCCAGAGTTAAGAACACTTTCATTAGTTTAGACTGGGTTTTGAAGGAAAAAATCGTAACTACACCCACAGGTATCTTTTAGAGCTTTTAGCTCTTTTGGGAATGTAGCTTTAGGCTTCCCACCAATTTGAAAAGGGTATTTATCAATAGGTAATATTTTTTTCTCCTATTGTAATATATTTCTCCTTAATTGCTTCTTTTCTCCTTTACCATTCATTCTTCTATTTTAGATGGAAAAAATTTGCACATTAGCTGTGAAACAAATTGAGTTAATCTTTTTCCACGGTGTTCTGGTACTTCATATCTGCTGTACTTCCTCCTGGATTCTGACAACAGGTAAAGCTTCTCACAAGAATAAAACAAACCCTGCTCACAGAGTTTCAGAAATCAGAAAGCTTTTTTAATTGAATCTTGCAGTCCTGGAGTGGACAAAACTCCTGACAGTTGTGCTCCCAAAAACATGATGTGAAGATACCGCAGTAATTTTTTTTTTCTAGAGAAATTTCAAGAGAGAAAATTTAATGAAGAAGGAATGCAGGGCAAGAAGCAAAGACTGTTGCTGCAGCCTCTTTGCAGAGCTGTGTGGGACTGGGGCCTTTGTCTATTGAAAAAAAGGACCAAATAGCCCCTTCTCCTATCCCATTCCTCCCACGGCTTCAGCTAAATTCTCAGATCGTGAGGGCATGTAGGGAACAGCTGCTTATGATCTCTTCACAAGTGCTGGGTCATTGGTAAACAACCATCCCTCCACCCTCTCAGAGAGAAAAAAAATTATACAAAAAATGTATTCATTTTCCTGATGATGAAGAGTAATGAAGAGCACGTGCACGCTGCACTAAGAGAGAGAGAAAAAAAATGACAAATTAAATCATGTCTCATTTGACAACCCTTTAAGTGTAACAGATCTGCACTTGTGCTGTCTGACAGGCATGATTGATACCACGGAGCACTCGTCAATTTTTAAACACACAGACTGAACAAAGAGCCACTTCATCCTGGTTCTTGTAGTTTACAGGCAGCCCAGTGCTGCGCGGGGTAAGCACCCCTTCATGCAGCCGTGTTTTGCTTGGCAATACACTGCATCTCACTGTTTGGACAACTATATTTATTTTTATGATCCTTAAAATATTGTAACCCAGTCAACTCAACAGTCATTTAAGGTAATTTCTGGTCTGAACAGCATCTATTTTCTAGACAACTTTACAATAATATATGTTTGCTGTGGGCCAAATTCTTTGTGTAGGTACCTCTGTTTCTGTGCTGTATTCATAGCTGTTAACTGGGAGAGACTCACAGCATCCAGTCATTTCTAATAGCTTGAAATCTAAACCTCCTAGATGTTTCTGACCATGCCATTTATAGATGATATTTGGCATGGCAGAACAATACACTTTTCTTTACGTTTTATTTGTGTACAAACAAACTGACCCACACGTGAGCTATTTTAGATTACTTTTTGAGGAGGGTAATGGGTGGTGAGGTGGAGAACTTGATGTAAGACACACTTTAAAAATTTCAGTCTGACCAGCACAAGGTGTAAATATAAACTAGGGTGCTAGAGTAAAAGAGTCAGAGGCTGTAGTTATCAGTGCTTTGCTGTTGCACCACAGTTACTATGGGTCTTTTCAACGTGCAGTAGGAGTTGAAGGATAATGCTGTCTTGAATGTTACATTTTCCTTCTGAAAAGCTATAAACATCTATGCCTTGTATCTTTTCTCCTGAAATGACTATGCAACATTGTGAGAAATCTTTATACAGAAAGACTAATCCATCACTGGCATTCACACACCTCTGTGGCAGGGTTTGTTGGCTGTGTGGTATCAGCAGTTCAGAGCCTTCAGCACAGAAGAGGAGGGGAGAGGCTGAGAGAACCCTGGAAGTGGCTTGGGACACAGGTAGCCCTGTGGAAGGAGATCAGAGTTGTGTAATAGCTTTGGGATTTAAGGACTTAAATTAGGCAATCCAGAGCAGTTAGTGGTATCCCATCCCATGCTGGGCAAGGAGCTCAGAAGTTACAGGAAATGGTGATGGTCACTCTCATCTCTAGATGCCCTTGGTTCACGTTTTTATATTTGTGAAATTATTTGTTAGGAAGGAAAAAGAATCAGATCAGCTTTTAGTGGTTGTTGTGAACTAAATCCATGGTCTCTGTAAATCCAAGACCCTCTTAGGCTGGGATTTGGGAGAGGCTGACATACATGTTGGCCATGCTGCTCAGGGATGAATTCTGCCATCTAGCCTTGCATTCTGTGTGTCTTTACTACTTGTCCTGAGCCCTTAACTCCATTAAGGGTAGATGCACAACTCTGTTTATTTAGGCCTTTTTAATCTGACAGTTCCAATCAAGCTAATTCATCCGAGAGAGACCAACCATGCTTTTATTTATTTAAAACTATTTTGCCAAGGTAACCCAATCCAGACCATCTCCATATCTTGTTTACAAGAGCAGCCTTGGTGACAACATCTGTCCTGTGTAAAATGTCAAAAAAAAACCCCAAAATCCCCATCAAACCCCCCCAACAACCTCACAAGAATCAGAGGCATCACAATTGTTTTTCAGACACACATGCCAAAACAAGCCCCAAACATCACTCTCTGCACTGTTCAGAGAAGGACATAGGTCAGAAGGAGGTATCAGAGCTGTGGTGGTGTCAGCCTGCTGGGCTGGGAGTCAGGCCACGCTGTGTTCAGCAGGTTTAAAGGCTGCCAGTGGTGGATGTTCCTCCCCTGTAGTGTCTGGTAGGAAGCAGCAGGCTGAGCACGTTGTGAAGCTGTTGATAGGCTGTACCTTTGGTCTTTCTCTGATGGGTCTGTGTGGCTTTATGTGTATTTTGGGGAGTAATAAAAATATCATCAGTTTGTCTTCTACTGTAACATGGAACATTCTAATGGGTAACTTCAAACTCAGCATTGTGCTCAGGTGGAAGGGAACCTGGGGAAGAAGTGGTTTTCACACTTGTAAACGTGAACTGTTGATGAGGCGGTAGGAGACAGGCTTTTCCCAGTCCAATGCATTGACAAGAAAAGGTTAACAGGAAGGAAAAATGCTATAAAACTTGGTCTTTGTGTCTTCTGATACCTGAATGGTCATCCAGGGGTTTGTGCCACGTTGATATTGTCTGCATGCTCAGCTACTCGCTGGGTCCGAGCTGCTCTAAGGGGATTTCACGCCTTGTTGGTGAAAACTTTATTTTAAATGATGAAGCTTTTGCTATCCAATAGATATGGGAAAGTCTGATGTAGTTCCACTATAAGAGGTTAACTTAAATTAAAATGACAGTTGCAGCAGGACATTCCAAACCAGCAGTAGTTTAGATGACATAACTGTAAGGGTGACAATACGCTGTGGTCCACACAAGTGGAGGAAAGCTGAGTAGCTGCCATTGCTGAGATGCTTTGGCAGGATTCGATGGCTTGTCTTGATCCTTGCTGATCCCTGAAAGCTCTTGTGTTTCAGGAAGAGATGGAAGCCTGTGGAATTTATTTGTCACTTGAGCTAGTGATGACCATCAGGAATGAAACCTGCAGAGTCCATTACTGCTTGCCATTGTGCTGTGGGTTCCTGGCTAAATTCACTGCTGCATGGTGTGTGCTTTGCAGGGAGCTCTGTGCTGGTGGAGTGCTCCTTGTGACAGACTCCAGAGTGACGTGTTCTGCGTGTGCCCAGAGTGGGTAGTACAGTGGGGGGGCCTGGCAGCACCTCTCTGCCTGCTTTGGCTTGGACCTGACCTGGTAGGGCCATCTCTGCTCTACCTGAGAACAGACCCTGTGGGTAGAGCTTGCAGAAGTGTTGTGTTCCTGTATTTTGTGGAATTCCAACACATCCCCAAGCCAAGCAATAATGAAATAATTATTTTGCAAATAAAATTGCCTGTTTGATTAAAACTCCCACGTTTCTTATGGAGAAAAAAATAATAATGTGAATGTTCTGTATCTGACAAATAACTCTTTGCTACTAGAACTGCTGAAAAGGATGTTAGAAAAAAAAATTGCCCCACTGATCCTTCAAACTTCAACCAAACTTGCCAGAAATAAATCTAATGGAACACACTGTGTATGTGTAATAAAAGGACAAATGAACTTACCTGAGAAAGCTCCTTAAATGAGTTATGGCTGAGACTTGCTATACACATAAATGAGTTACATCTGCTCTTGCTGTTGCACTCGCATCCATGTGAAAGAAAAGATTAAAACATGATACCAACATAAAAATAGATTGATACAGAAGAAGTGAGGGGGAACTCCTGGAAAGAGATTGTTAGATAGTGACTGCTTGGACTAAGTCCAAACCCAGTTGCAGCACGGAGAAATTGGCTCTCTATTGTACCATGTTTTCTGTAATGCAAACCAGTGTGTGGGGGTGTGTGTGTGATTGTCATTATGAGAAGCTTTTGCCAGCACAGTAGCTGAGACACTGGGGGATAATGCATTACACACTGATGCTTTCCAGGATGCTGATCCAGAGGCGGTTGTGGTGGGTTGTTCCTATCAGAGGATGCGAGTTTCTGGCCCAGTTTCCCACAGGGTGTTTTCTTGGTGGCATCTTGGTGGTAAGAGGTTACAGTCCTTCCAGTCTTGCTTCAGAGAAATGCCTCCCCCTCCCTGCAGTCTGCAGGTTTCACCTTCCACCTCTGCATTCTCAGGGTAGAGGCTGGGGATCTGTTTCAGACAATGGACACAACAGTTGGGCCAGCAGCCCCCTGTTTGCATTACAGCGTTTTGCCACCTGGGAGAACGGTCTCCTCCTTACTTCAAAGCCATGTTGGACCTCCCTGCTGAGAGGCTGATGTGCCACCTGTCAATCAGCACTCAGATTGTGCCTGCTTCTCTGGCAGCTTTCCACTGACAGGCTGGGTCAGATAGGTCTGGCCAGGGGGCACTGGTGCAGCTCAGCTGCCAGGGCTGGTAGAGCATCTGCAGCTCAGGCTGCGGCGTTTTGGGGATCTGCTGGACATCTTGGGGGTCTTGATCATTTGTGGTCATCAAGGAGATCCTGGGACATTTGCTTTGCATTGAGTAGTGTTAAGATCAACAGTTGAGCTGAAAGTGAGCAGTCCTGCATTGCTAAAGAAATTAATGCAATAACTTCAGCTTCTTGCCCTCCACTAGTGAGCTCTGCACTGCTGCCACTGCTGCCTTCTGCTGTGCAGGCAGCAGGTGCCGATCGCTGGGAAACTTGAGCCACGTATCAATTGTCACCCAACTTCAAAACCTTAACTTCAAGAATTAGAGAAGGGAGTCTGCAGAATGAGATTTTCTTCCTTCAGACCTGGCAAACCTGGTGGTGTCTGTGGTTTTGTAAAACCTCTCATACTTTATTTTTATTCCTCTGCTAGCCCTTGGGTACCGATTACTTTAAAACAAGCTGGTTTACTGTTTGCATAACACAGGCTTAGATTCAGTTTGAAATACATCACTTTTCAAGGAAAATTCCCCTGAAAATAATTGAAAATATTTTGGGGGTGTTGGGGATCGCACTAGAAAACTTTCTCGTTAAGGTCTGGTGACACCTGGCAATTAAAAATAAAAATCCCTTTCTTGATCCAGACCTTCCTCCCTCTCCCTGGGGACAAATGAAACTGAACTGCAGAAGTTTGAAGTTTTTCTAAATCCAGCCTCGTTTGCTTCTAGGTAGATTCTACATTCTACAAATTATTTTTTCCTGGGAAAGTGTCTCAGATTCATATTAATGAGGATTCCATGTTTGTGGTTAGGAGAAATTTAGTCTTGTGGCTTAAGCAGCCTCAGGACTCTCATTAAGTGCAAGAGGTTAATAATCTAAACTAGCAGTTAACTAGCTATGGTCAGCAGAGCCTTATTGCTTTTGGCTCAGGCTAGCTAAGCTGGTCCCTGTCCTTTGCAGTGCTGGAGGGGCAGATGAAACTGAGGAGACCCAACAGGGGCATCTGCAGATAAGGCATTTCTGACCCTAGATGTCATGAAGTGCTACAAGTAGAATGAGGTACTGCTGGAAGAGCATGTCTGTGTGTGTGACTGTAAGAGGAGGTGGGCTCTCTGAGAGTGGGTGAGACCCTCATTCAGGTGCAGTTTGAGGTCTGGTCCAGCCATGTCCTATGCACTGGCAGTCAGGGTGCTAAGGGCCATACTGAGTTGAGTCTTGAACATCTCCAAGGACAGAGCCTCCAGATCTTCTCTGGGCTACCTATTCCAGTACCCTCATGGTAAAGAAGGGCTTCCTTAGAGCTCTTTGGAGTTTTCCATCCCCCAGCTCGTCGTCGTGCCTGTCCTACTGCCATACGCCTCGGGGGGAGCCTGGCCCCGTAGTCTCTATCCTCTGATCAGGTACTTGTGATCAGCAAAGAGTCTCCCCTTCACTTTCTATTTCTGCTCCAGCCCCTATCATTTGGTGGCTTCTAGCTGGTGTTGCTCCAGGGCGTGTTTCCTACACTGGTGAGCCTCAAACTGGACACAGTGCTCCAGATGCAATAGGAGTAGAGGGAAAAGATCATTTGGCTGGACCTGCTGGCTACAATCTTACCAGCACAACCTGGATGTGGTTCACCGAACTGTCAGCAGGACTAAGTTGCTTTGGGGATCAAGAGCTTGAAAGAAACAGTGCAGGTATTCCTGACATTGAAGAATTGCTGCAGAAATTGGAGGGCAGTTGCAAATTAGTTCTATCCTTCTACAACCGATGGAAACTTTGGTTTTAATTGCACAGACCCCAAGCAAATTAAAAAGAAGCCACCAAATTGGTTATCAGGCTGGCTTCCTGCAGTGTCCTGACAGGTCACAGGGGCCTCTGCAGAGGAGAGATTTGTCTGGCTTCTGACACATCCTCTCTGCCTAAAGTTAAAAAGGTAAAAGTATTCTAATCTGTAAGTGATCTTTGTGCTGTTATAGAGCAGACTCTGTGCCCACTGGAAAAAAAATAGAACATCATCTTAGATATCTCAGTTATGCCCATTTCCTTTCTAATGTGTTCTATTTCAAGGACAACATTTATTTTAGCATGTCTCTACTTGGAGCATCCACAGATTTATTTCTGGCATTTTGAAAAAGAGATCCCAAAATATCCATAAAAAAAATGAATTGCATTTCTTTTCACTAAAACTGGCCTCAGAACAAGCATCTAAGATGTTGCCTAGAAATCCACACCATTTTTCTGAGGAATCAAAGCAGGATTTGCCTGAATAGACATACCTGAAGCAGATCTCAGATGTTACATCAGCTTACACCACTGCAGCACTCTCCATTTGCTTACAGTAAGATGCCTGCTGTGAAAGGGGAAGGAGGGTGGCAACACCTTCACTGCCTGCAGCTCATGTGGGACCACGGGGCTCTTCCCAGCTTTGTCACCAGGCAGCCCAAGTGTGGTTGGAGTGGGGCAAGCTTCAGTTCCTGGTTACAGTAGGTAGGAGTGCTCTAAATGCATGGGAGCCCCCGTGTTAATACAGCTTGGGTCGCTTTCCAAAGCCCTCTCGTGTCAGGAGAGCCGTCTCTGCACTAGCAGTTCCCCTTGGGAAGAGGTGCCTGGGACTCCAGCCTAGCCATACATCTCTGTCAAAATCTCTATGAATAAATTAACCTTTCTAAAGATTAGTGCACCCTAATACCTCAGGGTTTTTTTCTTGGTTTTTTAACAGAACAAATGCTAAAAATGCCTTGACAGACCGTGCTAGGTTTGTGCTGTGGATCATCTACAAGGGATAATGCCGTGAGCGGAATTAAAGGCACAGCCGTGTGCTCATGGAGAGTAAGGGCTTGTCTCCTCCTTTGCAAAGCAGAGAGCTGTGAGTAGGAAATCCTCACTTGGGCAAATAATAAAATAGCTAATGAAAACACTCACACACTTCCTTTTAAAACACCCTGAATTCAGACACCACCACCCCCAGTGCTTCACAACTGCTCCTTCTTTGGAGCAAAGGCACTGCCTGACTGGAGCACATAGAACAATGGTCTCGGTGTCAGCAGTCCTTGTCCTGGAGGCTTTTCCCTCCTTGGCTCAAGCCCTTGTGGTGGTGGAGCAGGCTGTGGGGAGGTCAGGTATCTGTGGCTCTGTTCTCCTGCCATTGAAATAGCGGGAACTGATCTGATCCTTTCCAGGCGGCTGGGAGTGGAGGGGCCATTCCAACCATGGTAAGGGAGTGTTTTGATTTTTGATCCTTTTGAGATGAATTATGGGGAGGAAGCTGTCTGCTATCAGAGGAATTAGTCAAATTCCTTGTCAGATGTGCAATCCCATTAAAAATGCATTATCTGTTTTCAAAGCTTAAGTATGGGTGTTGGTTGAGAGTCTTTAAAATATTATTGTAAACTTTCACTGAGAAAAAATATTCCTGAGTCTTTCATGAAAGTTAATCCCACTTCAACTACCGTAAACCATCAGCTTCTGGGGTGGCCTTCCCAAGCAGTGCTGGGCAGGAGTATGCAGTTATTCTGGGAAAATCCCCCTGGAAGATGCATGCACTTGTTTTATGATGTTGTCAGCAGCTCTCAGCGTTCAGCTGGTTTGTTCTGATGATGGTTCTGTGTGTGTGTGTGTGTGTGTGTGTGTGTCTGTGTGTGTGTGTCTGTGTGTGTGCTTCTTCAGAGTCTCCTTTTTTTCCTGGCATGTGGAGTTAAAACAGTGATCTGAATCCAGGTCTGAGTGTGTCCTGAGTGACATACCTGACTGCCTCCTGAGCAGAGGAAACCCAGAACACTTAAATGCCTATGCTGGCAACTTGAATATCTTAAAAGTAGGTGGAAGGAGTCTTGGTCAAAGCTTTGAAGTATGTATCTGTGGAGGGAAGCCACAGTTTTCCTGTGAAGGACTCACAGGTTATCCTGGAGCATGCAGTATCACTTGTTCTTTAAACACATTCCTGGGATTTTTTTTAGATAAAAGTATAACAGTGGCATGTAAACTTCTCTTTCTAAAGTAACTAGTAGTTTTAGAATCACAGACTCTTCCTAGTTTTTCTTATTTTTGACATGTAGATAGGGTTTCCAGGAGAAGCTCATTTTGATGTCTTTCACTGACATTCCCAACCATAAAGTTACTCCATTGGATTTAGCTGTGGCAGATCATGACTGGTGCTCTCTGGCCAGCTGAGCACTACTCCACAGGTTATTTGCCTGGATGTTGTCACCTTTGGATTGCTGGTGGGTTACACCAGTGGTATTTCCACCCTTCCTCTTTGCAGTCCCACAGCCTCAGACTTCCTTTCACTAAGCAGCTTAACTGCCAAGCTCAAAGTGCCACAAGATGGGATCATTTCTGGGATCATTTCTGATGGCCAATCCACTTTGCTCAGCAGGGCAGTGCAGATGTCAGAGGAAAATGCTCATGGTCACCCTGACAGCCTTGTCAGTGCATCATCTGAGCCCAACCACAACAGCTACAGATCTGCTGGTCACCCTGTGTGCTGAAGGTTTGTCTTTTAGTGATAACAGACAGGGTGCTCACCTCCTTGAAGGAAGCAAACAGCCAAACCAGCCCTGGCTGGCCAGGGAATCTTGCTAGGATGGTGCCAGCACTGAGGGACATGTTTCATGCTGCTCTGGTTTTGTGTTCCATGAGAGGAGCTGGCAGAAACCGGCAAATTCCTCCGGTCTGGCTGAGTGCTCTGGCACTGCACCACAACCGTGTTTCCTGCCTGGTTCTCTGGCAAGTGTGGGAGTTTCTGTAGTGGCTCCAGTCCTCTGGCTCTGCAGGCAAATGGAACACAGCTTGGTCCTTATCTCCTGAAGTGCTGATATGGCTCTAGGTTCAAATAACGGTTAGACATTGCTGTCAGTCCACCTGTGGAAACTGTTCTTGTAAAAATGATGGAAGTAGTACATGGATGGCATAAATATTGGGATAATGTCTTGTGTTTGAAGGCTTCTGAGGTGCTTGGGATTTTTTGATGGTGGCTGAACTCCCAAGACATCATATGGGGACCTGCAGACAAATACTGCTGAATGAAGAGAGATGTGCAGGAGGGTGGACACCAGCTTCACCCTTTCCCTGTCCAATCCACAGAAAAAAAAATCAACCCAAAGTTTTGTGACTGCATCTTCACAGAGAGCTTCCCTTTCTTCCACTGGGTAGATGAAGGAAACATTCTCATGTTCCTGTCCAAGGTCAGTGAGCAGTGAACCCTGAGAACCTAAGCTGGTCTTCAGCTTGCAAAGTTTCTGCTCCTCTTTGCAGTCTCCAGTTGGCAGAATTCACATTGCTGCAAGCATCAGACAGAACCCAGCCTGACTCTGTCTAGACACCTCTGCATCCAGATAAAGCTACAAAAAAACCAGGTTTCCCTGTATTCTAACTCTACTGTGTACTCACAAAGATAATTAAACCAGTAGGTGCACTTCAAATCTTCCTGCAGTTTTCATCTGAGCAGGGGACATGTGGTCCTCAGCAGCCCTGTGCATTTAACTGTGGAGCATACAGGCCACTTATTTTAATGCCATAAAGCAGAGGTGGTGGCACTTTAACACTTCCTTTGCTAGAAATAGGTTTATCTCAAAATGTTATTTCAGCAAAGTGGCGTGTTTACCATAAATAGCAGGGCCTGCAGAAAGGCTGCTGCAACACTCTTCCTACTGTGAAGCAGCAGTACCTCAAGCCTGAACCAATTTAGGGAAGGCATTGGCCATATGATTTTAATATTAACAAGTGGAGCAAATTTGTGAGTGGGTTGTTGGCCAGTTTCATAGCGAGGGGCACCTGCAATCCATCAGCACGGCTCATGCAACAAGGTGTCAATGCACAGGCAGAATAATAACCAGAATTTGGTGTGTACAGGGATCACTCAGCTGGTGGGGAGGTGTTAACACGCCGGAGAAAAGGAGACATTGTGGTGAAACGTTGCTGTTTGTTGGTTAGTTAGCAATCACCTCATCCTCGGAGGTGTGAAAGGTATGCCCCAGGGGCTTGGGGGTGAGGGGTGGTACCTGTGGCTTCTGCTGCTCACCGGGGTAAGAGGCCGTGTTGGTGGTGGCAGAAAGCTGTCTTGCAAGCACTCCACAAAGGGACATTAGGACTCAGACCCAAAGGTTGGTGAGGGACCCCAGTCCCAGGCTCCTCTCCTTGGAGAGCCCAGCTGGACGGCTGCTCAGCCCTCAGGAGCATCGTGCTGCTGGCTAATGTGGATCAAATCTGGCTGTGACACTGCTGTGACATGAGCTCTGCTCTGCACAAATGTGAGCTAGGGCTACACCCCTGATTTGGCTTCCTCCCCTGGGACATGCCCTTGCTGAGGCTGTCCCTGGTGCCTACCTCCCCCATCCTAAATCTGGGGGTGGGCAGTGCCCAGGTTCCCCTGCAGAGCGGACACATGGCAGCCACAGGGCTGGGTATGAGGGACCCTGGCTCCTCAGGACACAGTGACAAGAACAGGTAACATGGCAGAGTGCTGGAAACCAGATCCAACCTGTGGGTGCTGGCTTGGCTTTTCTGGGACATGGCACAGAAGGAGATGGGAATGGGCATGGCTGGCTGCCAGAGAACAGGGGCAGGGAGCCCTCACCGCTGGAAGAAGCTTTTGAGAATGCAAGAGGGGCAGAGCTCTTAGCACCATGTGGCTGGAGGGCACTCCCTGAAGTCACTCTAGAACTTTCCCTGCTTAGGGAGCATCCTTCCCAGCTCTGTCCCCAGCTGGTTTTGCAGGGATGTAATTTCTTGCTGTGTCTCACAGATTTCTCCCTTCCTGAAGGAGGATATCAGCATCTTACGTTGTTCCTATTGCATTCCAGCTATTTTAATTTGTCTGAATAGACATAGAGTTACAGTGACACAGTCCAGAATTAGAAAAATAGGGACTGTCACCAAGTGTAGGCTTTGAAAGAACACAGGTCACCTCCTGATGTCACCTTCCCCTCTGACAAATGTCTGGAGCTGCTGTCCTGCTTGAGTTACTGTGTTTGCCTTGACCTCTGTTGCTTTGTTTCTATCTCCCTTAGTGAGTCTCCCTTTAGCAGAACATGTATACTCTAATTCAGGTGGTTCATACATGCTCTTGGGAACATGTGCCAGCTTTGTGTGTCAGTGACATGCTCTTGCACATCTGCAGTAACACCAGTCCTCTTGCTCCCTCAGAACGCAGCAGCTCTGAGCCTACGTCCTGGTTTGCCAGTCGCTGTTTCCTGTCACTCGCAGCAGCCTCTTCCCAGGAGGTAAGAAAATAACCTTACATACTTCTTACCAATGGTGATCTGTTGTTTTGGCATTCCCTGAATGACTGGTTTCAGGCAATTTTGTCAGCATCCCTTGCCAGCAACCAGGTCTTGGATGTTTGCTTTGGGAACATTTTGTGGTCGAATGGCTGTGTTCCACTGCACATGTAAACATGGGCAAAAACTCACATTTAACAGTTCTGAACAGTTGGACACTGGTCAAAGAGGCTACTCCCTTTCTCTTTAATACACTGAAATTTTGCATGAAGTACAGAACAATTTAGTATCAGGAATGCCCAGGTCCTGCCAAACGTATGATTTTGTTTTATTTTATTTTTAAAAATGCCTAGCACAAAGATTGAGACTTTATTTGAAGGAGATGTCAGGAAAGCAAACTTAATTGAATCTCAGACTGTACAATTGGAGTCATGTCTAAAAGGAAAGCTGTCTTTCCCCTCAGCATGCACTTGTACTGCAGGCCAGTTTCCACTCTCATTTGCATGAGTTTAACCACAGTAACTCCACATGAGGCTGTGCCAGTGTGGCTTCAGATTAGAGTTGGGTCTTCAGCTATTTCAGGCTTTGTTTTCACTTGTGTAGTCATCTGACTGACCACAGGGATGCCAGTCTGGTTGCTTGCCACAGGCCTGTCACACAGGTCCTGGTGTGTGCTCAGCACTCTTCCTAATCCATATCCGTGCTGCCACGTGCCACGTGCTGGCCACCAGTGGGAACAGGAGATACACATGTCCTTTATAGAGCACTGAGCTCCTGTGCTGTGAAGAGCATCTGACAGCTCTTTGCTGTGGGTAACTTTGTCTGTCAGGGGGTTTCTGATCATCTGGTGGAGTTGTCTGCATCATCTCCTCAGATGACAGAGCCCATCCTGTGTACCGAGTCCATGGAGAGTCACCTCTCCTGTGTCACAGGGCTGAAGTCTGCCTGCTATACCAGGGAGCTCTGCTCTCCCTGGGACAGGTTCCAGTTCCCAGTCTGCCCATCAGGCTCTCATTAGTTGCCCTAAGCATTCCTGCAGAGTGCTGGGTTAGCTTTTGGGTGAGATGTTTGGGAAGAGAGGTTTCACAACACCGAGGCCTGTGCGCACCCGAGGAGCGCTCGAGTGGAGGTGGAGGATGAAAAGGTCTTTGTCCAGAGTCAAACTTGGCCCCAGTCAGAATGGATAAGCAAGCAGATCTTTGCCTGCTTCATTTGGTTGTGTGGCAGAAAATTAATATGTTGGGCTCTGTGTGTTTGGGCTACTTCATTTTATACCCTACATCACTTGTCCAGGACCAACCCCTTGAGCATCCAACACTCCTTTTACTCACTGGTGTCCACAGAAGTGCAGGTTGTACTGCTGGTGTCCCTGCATGTGTTTATGCTAAGCTGACACCCACTGTGCAACACAAACCACCATTCCCATGCCTGTTTTAGCTCTAAACAGGTCCTTTAGGTCTCTGAAAGTTGGGACTTGTCTAGTAAGGGATCCAGGAATGGATCAGCCTTTCAGGCACCTGCCTGTTTGAGGGCACATTCTGGCTTGTTGAGTGTCCCCAGTGCCCTCTGTCCTGTGTGGTGCTGGTCATCTCTGGTAGCACTTGTCTGGTCACATGAGGCTGGCACGTTGCCTTATTTCCAGCTGCTAAATTGCATTCAAAGGCCATTTAAAATACTTTCCTAATAAAACTTGCCTATAAAAATAGTTACTGTAGCTGCTGCAAGGATGTTCTAGGAGCTGGTCCAAAAGACAGTCCCTGCTGAGATGAGCTCCACCCTACTAAAAAAAGCTGAGAAATTTCAGCCGCAGCAGCAGAATTTCGGCAGAAATGAACAGCAGCAGAGAAGTGGCAGTGCAAGTGTTAATGAAATCAACAGCTGCCTTAGTTAATGCACAGTCACTCCTGCAGCTGATGAAGAAGATAGGGAGCATGGCTTCTTGGGTAGAGTTTCTAAGCTGTTTAAATATGCTACAGCTTTGCTTTTAAGGTAGAAGAGCTTGGATTAATTGAGTACGTGGCGCTTAAGAGCTTGCAGGTTAGGAGGATGCAGAGTGTGACTGAATGCACTTTGGGGGGTTGGTTTGGGATTTTAATTCCCCTCTTGAAATCTGTGGCTGCACTGACCCCATAGCTGTGGGGTTCAGACAGAGCTGATGAGAGAACACAGCAGAACAAGGGACCCCAGTGCTGATGCTGGTGGCAGGAGAGGAGTCAGGGGCCAGCAAGGGCTGGCAGTCTGTATGTACAGTGCCCATGGTACCTGCTGACTCTTTCTGGCCAGGTACAGGCTACTTCTGTGTGCTGGCTCATGGTGGTGCCCAGCTGTGCTGGAAATGCAAGTTTTTACAAGTTATTTGCTCCATTGCAGAAGAGGTGTTTGGAAGGCAGCGTGCTCCACTCCCAGGCTGCACCTCTTGCTTCCTTCCCCATCCCGGGAATCACGGCTGCCTCAGCCTTATCTAACCGCTAACCTGACACTTTAACTCGCTCTTGTGTTATCATTAGTTCATCAAGGAAAGTCCTTCCAGGACTTTCTGACTCATGTCCTGGAAACCTCTTTTTCTTCTCAGTACTTTGGCCCAGGATAGAGATAATTTTTTTTCTTTATACTTGGACATGCCTGGTGCATATGCCAGATACCACAAATAGCCCAATCTCTCTTCATCAGGCAGCATCTGGACTTTTTCCTTCCGTGTTGTTACAGTGACAGACTTTGACCTGGGTTTTCTGCTATGTAAGGGGCAAGAGCAAAAGAACAAATTGTCAGGGAATTGGTGCACATTACAGGAACTTTTTCTTCCAAGACTTAAGGCCATTCCAAGGATGTTAAGTGGTATTTTTCAGAAGCAGAGTCATCTCCCCCTAACAGCAGATGCCCTTATTGAACCAGCCCAGTTCTTCACTGTGAGCTTGCACCTCTAAACAGATTCCCATCAGGCATGCCCCCACCTCCAGTTGCTTCAGCCCTCAGGACATTTCTTCAGGGAGTTGTCACTCCATTGTGACATATTTTATTGGGCTCCTCTCAGATCTGTACAGACATCCAAGGATGCCTTCAGAGCTTTCTCCTCTGCTGCTCTCAAAATAATGTGGGACAGTCTGATGAAGCACATCAGCTGCTGGAGATTGAGGGTGGTTTCCTGGAAGCATCATCCCTTTGGAAGTGGGCTGGAAGTTTTTTTCTGTAGCACCATCATCTTGCTCTCAAACTTTCTTTGTGATTTCTTGAGAGAAAAAGTTTCAATACTTTGTTCTGGGGTGAAATCAAACTTGAGACTTCTGGCTTGCTGTTAATAAAATGACATCAATGTGAGCTGTAGGGAGAGCATCTCATTTGGGGATGTTAAAACATCACTTTCTAGTGCTGGGTATTGCTTTCAGTGAATTTCTGGTTTTAAACGTACCTGGCTTTGAAACATGCTAAAATTCAAATTTTTATATTGCTGATTGGACTGTTTTATGGATACTTAAGGTTGCATAAATGGTCCCTGAGATGGTCCCTCATGTTTTAATAGGAGCTGGATGACAGGAAGCGTTGGGTGTTTTTCATTGAATTCAGAGTGAAATATCAGAACGTTTCCTCACACAAAGTTGTCCAGTTCGGGGGGTGGCAGTTACATTTCTCACCCTAATTTCTGCCTGTCTTAGTTTCCCATCTGGCACAAGAGGAAGAGATATCATTTATTCATTGTGCATTACTAGAGTGTCATATTTTAGTCTGTTGTGATCATTAGCAAAACATAAGGCTGATTTGATCTAAATTATCAAAATTAGGGCCCAAACTACTTGACTAAAGCTGAAATTTTCTGAAGTAGCCGTGTCAAGCTCTTCAGGTGAGGATATTAACGCACTCCTGAGGGTATGGCTTTGGAAGTGCCAAGCACTGAGGTGTGTATGGTGACCTCAGGGATGCTCAGCCCGTGTGGAGGTGGGAATACCTGTCCTGTCCGCCGCAGGAACATGGATTCTAGTCAAGGAGCAAACTCGACAGGCTGCTGTCTGGCGTTCCTATAACAGCCTCTGCCAGTAGGTGGGGTTCCAATCCTGTTAAAAGACCTGGGAAACCTCCTGTGCAGACGCTCCCTCTCGCTCCTACACGCACAAGCTGGCCACATCTGGAAATGTTTGATTTGATATAGTGTCGTTTTACATTGCAGAAATGAGCGTAAGCGGTTTTTTAACCCACCAAGTGAGAAATGTGATCTGGGTTTTACTACCGACCCTTTAAATAAAAAACAGATCACTTATTAAACCATTATCTATCAAGGATATGGAGAGAGTTAGAAATATCCCAGGATCAGGATCAAAATTGAAATGGACACATTTCTGTCTACTGTCCGATCCTGAGAGTGTGGTCGGGTCCTGTGGGAGCGCAGAGCTGAAATACCTCACAGGGGGAAGCAACAGAGGGAGAGGGGATAAAGGAACAAGCTCATATCCTATCCCTGTATCTGTGCTGGCTTCAACCCCTTCCCCCTGAGCACAGGACGTAGGAGATCACTGAAATGCGTTATCACGTGCTGTCTGTTACCAAGAGTTGCATAAAATCTTCTCTTAGGTAGGGGAATACCAGTGGGGTTCCTTGCAACAGCCAGTGTGCTCACAACTGCTCCTCCAAGCCAGCAAAAGATGGTGTCTGGCAAGGTAAATCCAGAAACACTGCAGCCTTCAGTGTGGGTCTTGAAGGGGCCAGCTCTTAACCCTGGGTGTGATGCAGCTGGTCAGTGGCTCTTCGGGTTCCAGTTTCAAGGATGTGTGCTGCCTAGTGCTGCTGATCCAGTCACACACTGTCACCCCACCTGGCTGTCACCGCCGGTTCCTCGCTGACACGGGTACATCTCCCTGGCTTTGATAGAGCTGCTCGTGCAAGCAAAACCAGAAGGATTTCACTCCCTGTGAGTTATGACAGTTGGCATTGAAATGAAACAAAGATCAGATCTGAGATGGATTTTTGCCATCATGTTGCATTTAAAAGCTCGTGTTACTTGGGGTGTATTACACTGCATCACACTCTCCTGGGTGGCTGTGTCACGAAGCCTGGTGTGGTTGTGCACTCAGTGTGACAGAATGCCCCCCAAACGTGGCATTTCACGCTCGCCCGCCAGCGCCCGGCACAGACTAAACCCACGGCAAGTGGGTATGTCCGACTGTTCGCTTGGGTCAGCAAATAATTCACTGCCCACATTATCTTTTATTGAAATGTCCCCCTGTGTTGTAAACCACTAAGGCCCTGCTTACAATGCCAACACGGGGATTTTGGTTTTTAAAGGCCAAAAATTAAACTTTAGGGCAAATCCGCGCTGTGGGTTTCTCTTGAAGCAGAGCTGTCCATCCCGAGGGCAGGATGCCTGGCAGAGGGTTGGCCTCCCTCTGTGAGCAGTGACTCTCAGTGGGTGCAGCACCAGGTCGTGGTCTGCCAGCTTGAACACCCTACTTTGTGCCCACAAGGTGAAGCGTGGAGGGGGGTGGTCCTGTGGGACCACCTGTAGCAGCTGCTGCGTGGAGGAGGGTGCTATTTTCAGATTTCCCAGGAAAATGCCCAATAAATCCCTGGGATTTCAGTACCTGTGAGGCTGGCAGGGAGGAAGGCTGATTCCCAGGGTGTGCTCACAGTGACACACAACCTTCCAAAGCACAGACTGACCCTTCTCAGCAGTGATAACTGAAATAACACTTCACCATATTGCAAAATTAGAGACACTCCAGCAACTTCTGCAAGTGTGGTGAGGTTCCCCTCGCAGAGCAGGAGGGGTGATTCTGATCTCTGCTGTGCTGCACCCTTGATTGGCTGTCACCCCTCCTGACATGCCCTCCTGCCTGCTGCGGATTGGCCAGGGGCAGATTTATATCCCCCTGTCACAGCCAATAGAAATCCAGCGTTTCCCGAGCCGCTGTTTAGTTACAGTGACAGAGCCCTGATTGGGTGAAGCCTTGTGATTTATGGGGTTTTGCTGGAGAGTAACTGACTTTTATCAGAACATAATGATGTGGTACTAATGCTCGTGGCGTGGCAGCATGGCTGACCAGTTCGGAAAGGGCGGCGGTTGACCTTGCCTGGGCCTTAAGTAGATCTCGTCACATCGCTGGGAATGAACCCCAGATCCTGGCTGTCTCTCTGCACCCACCTGTCTCACCAGTGACTCCATCCCAAGGGATGGTGGGGGACACCAAGCTTTATGATGGCTGCATTGCTGCTCTTGCTGCCTCTGTGCAATTAGTTCTGAGATGGGGGAGCCTTCACTGTCCATGCTTTGAGTCAGCTTCCATTCTTCAGCATAGCAAAGGAGCAGGAGAAGGTGCCTTGAAGGAAAAGGGGGAAGCCAGGACTTCCATTGGAGGAAGCAGCATGATTTGGTCATCAGGCAGGACCAGTTACTGCACATGTGTAATTCCTCTTGGGATGTGCTTTCAGAGCGTCCCTAGGGACTAGGGGAGCTTCAAAAGGAAGATGTAGACAAGTAGTTGCTACCATTTAATTGCTTTTTTTAGTAATGAACCTGATCCACAGCAGTGTCCCAGTAGAAAGTGAACATCTCTGTGCTGGCCTTGTGGTTATGGTGTCATTCAGACTTGTGGTTTGTTATTGTCAGGAATGCCAAAAGGTTACGTTGGTTGCAGATAAAGCAGGATTTATTCTCTGCATTAGTTAATGGTACTTCCTCTCCTCAGCATTCAGACTTCAGGGTACAAATCTCAAGCAGAGCAGCAAAACTCGTAGTAACATTTTAACAGGATTTATTAAGTTCTGTGCTTGAATGAACATGAGGACCCTGGAGCACTTTCTTTTTTGAAGATTAACAGCCAACCCGGTGGCCTGACACTGCGATTTCAGCATCTCAGGACTGTCTGTCTCCTCAAGGTCCTTCACAGATCCCAACTTATATCTTTTATTAGGTAGCACAAAGGACATCAACCCTGCAGTGTACACCTGTAGTAGTGAGTTAGTAAGCTCGTGGGTAACACAGTATTTCTCCAGCTGGGCTGTAAGCTGTTTGCAGGCAAATAGGTTCAAAAGATCCTACACACACATAAATCTCAGTGTCACTGAGTCACTGATACACACTGGTACAAATCTGCACAATATTTACACAACACAAGTAGTGTTACATACTGATTTTATGAGTCATTTTTACATCACAGAGAGAGGAAAACATCACACACCTTTACTGTGAGCATCAGCTTGGAAGAAATAATATTGCAATTCATGTACATGCATAAAACTTTATAGCTATTATTTAATGGTTGTTACACCTCAGTTCCTATCTGTGTGTGGAACTTGTTTGCTCCTTATATTTCTATTGGCACTTTACATTCAGTCTCTGACATCTCTTTTGTGCTATTTGCCGAGCCCAGGTAATGAGCTGTTTCACATTTGGTGCCAATTAGGGACATTCCAAGCTACTGATACGGTTACAAATGTTGATTCTCAGCAATGTGCAGACCAGATCCTGATCCATTCATTCCAGAGGAGAGCAGCACCAGTACCTTCAGCTGAGTCACTCTTGATTTATAGATCTGATTTAAACACAATAAAAGAGCCTGGCCCTAACTATTTCCCTGTTAGAGTTCTGTTTGCTTTGGGGGACTCATTATACTGCAGGCTGCTGCTTGCACAGGGCTGACTGTGAGCTTGTGAACCAAACACAGCTCTGAGAATGCCCCAGCAGTTAAGAGAAAGCCTTTTGCATTGGGTCTGGAGCTGGGGATTCCTACATCCCCACCTGGAGTGATCCCAGGCAAGCTACCTTTTCTGCTCCAAACCTGTATCCTATTTGTATGGTAGGCATAAGGTTTTTTCCCAAATCCATAAGTACTGCACAAGATTTGCAATTTTGGAAACAATCTGAATGCTTCCAGTTGAAACTTTTTCACTTTGAACAATCTTTTTATGCTTATATTGAAAATATTAGCAGACTGTTTGTGGGAAAAAAAAAAAAAGGTTCCATTTCCAAATGGAAAATGACTGAAGGGTATGTACAAAATTAATACTTGCCTGTTAAAACATTAACAGATTTGTCACAGTGTTAGTCTCGGAGCTAATCCATGCAAAGTTGAGAAGAAAGCAGTTCAGTGTGGGTTTGGAACCTCCTTGTGTGTGCAGGGCTGTTCAGAATGCTGAGCAGAGATGTTTCTGGTGCCTTCTGACCTGTCTGAGAGGCTCATCTGCAGCTCAGCAGTCACCTCTTAGGGAAATTTGTGTGTTTGCTTATGAAATAACTGTGGTAGAGGGTGTGTTTTAACCTCTCCATTTACTCTGGGAGGGGTATCTGGCTTTTTTTGTCTGTTTCTCTTGAATCCATCCTAGATGCACAGAGTACCAGAGTCTGCCAGAATGCCCAGGAAAAGGTGGGCAGAGGGCTCTGCTGGGTCTGGATGCAGCTGAAATACCATCCTTGCACTTGGGTATTCACCCCTGGTACCCCACCATTCCTGTCACCTGACTGCTCATATGCAAGCAAGTTTTAATGACATGACACCCAGATGCCCAAATTCCAGCCTGTCTTTATCACAGCTGAAAATCGTAGAACTGGTTTGGGTGGGAAGGGACTCCAAGGCTCAGACCCAGTCCCACCCACTACCATGGGCAGGGACACTCCCCACCAGCCCAGGGTGCCCCAAGCCTCATCCAATCTGGCCTTGAACCCTGCCAGAGATCCAGGGGCAGCCCCAGCTTCTCTGGGCACCCTGTGCCAGGGGCTCCCCGCCCTTAGAGGGAGGATTTCCTTCCTAATACCTAATCTGAATCTCCCCTCCTTTGCCTTAAACCCCTTGTCCTGTCACTCCATGCCCTCGTAGCCAGACCCCTCCAGGTTTTTTTCTAGGCTACTTTTGGTGCTGCAAGGTCTGAGGGGAGACCACAAAGCAGAGCAAGTTCAGTCTGCTGTGGGGAAACACCAAGAAACTCCTGGTGCTTCATAGCACCTTGATCAACAGTGACCAACCTGGTAAATAGAGTAGCCATCAGAGGAGAGCAGCTCTTCTGCCCTGGCTTAGACCCCTGTGAAAACAGGTGTCTTGTTTTAATAAAAATGGGAGAAGATACAAAGAAACATCATGCACCAATACAAGCCATTTCCCTCTTCATGTGCTGGAATTTTCTAGATCCCAGGGCCGTGGGCTCCATCCCTGGTTTGCAGTTCTTCTCTTTAATGTCATTCAAGAGTTGGTTACCAGGGCCAGATCTGCTTGTAGCTATCTTCTATCCAGGTCACCCACACCAGGTTCAGGCCTTGCTGTGAGAAATGTGGTAGGCAACCCAGCAGAGCAAGTACTACTGTGTGATGAGATTATAGTAACCTCAGAGTAAGTACTACTGTGTGATGAGATTAACCTCAGAGGGAGAAGACTAGGAAATCGGTGTGTTTTGCTGCATGTCCCACTGCATGGGCATGGTTAAGGGTAGCAACTGTATTCCATGCTGAAGCTGCACTTTGATCTCAGGTTATTCCATTGTAATTTCTGCTTTGTCAGCTTTTATCTCCAAATCTTTCTGCTGGAAGCTGGGGGTTGATGCACACACCGTAGTTCATGAACGAAGCAAGGGCCAGAAGGGACTGAGGCTGAAATGCAGAGGCTGCAGCAGGCTAGCATTTTCCTTTTGGTTTGTAGTGTAATGTGGGTTTTATTTTTGTTGTTGCATTCCAGTTCTGATCCTATCTGTAGTACAGCTTGGCTTCACTCCCTCATAGTTTGATGTCCCAACTTTTCCTTGTTAGCACTGGGAAATCCTGAGCTTATAGAGAGCCATAGCCAGTAGGTCTGGGATTGATTACAAACAAAAATCCTAGATAAGATCATAAACCTGACCCATCCCTGTGATGTGATCCTATCAGGGTCCAAGTACCACTCAAGGTTGTTTCCGATTTTCAGCCACTTCATCTGGTTTCCATACATCCCCCTGCAGCGGGCTCTAATCTGTGCCAGCCTGGCTTGGCAGAAGCCCTCGTTCCTGTTGTTGTTATATTATAAAAATGGGAAGAAACACTTCAGACAAGATGGACATTTCAAGGAGGATCAGCTCAAACTGCTGGGATAAAAGTGACTTGGTAACAAGACAACAGGGCTGCTCTCCCACCCTGCCTCCATCCATCCCTCCCTCCCGCCCTCCTCCCAGTCCCTTCCTGGAGTTTAGCTGCATTTGAACAAATTCAAAATAGTGTTTTAACACCCTGAAAGTGAGTGGAGCAACTCTAGAGATAAACCCAGTACTTAATAATTGATTAAGAAGAGGAACTGAACCAAACCAGACACGGTCAGTCTCCACAAAACCAAATGCTGTGATGTTCAGGTTTAATGTCTACGTCTCCATTTCAGGAGGAGATGTTTGTGCTCAGCTCCCCATCCTTCTGGAGCTGCTGCCTCTCAGGTTTTATGTGTGCCCTACATCTGAGCTGCCTGCTTTCCCTGCTGCAAACGACTGCTGGGGTGCAGCCCCTCTGCCTGCAAGCAGATTGAGCTTTACACCTTCCGCGGCGCCGAAGCCGATGCGCTCCCATCCATCGCCTTACCCCGTGGTACCAGGTGATTTAATGTTACTGTTGCTTTAACGGCCTCATCGCTGCTCTGGCTACACAGTAGTTGTCTCCTGTGTGACTGTGCCTGGGAAAATCTATTACTGGAGTGCCATTAATCTGAGGCTGCCGCCTCTGGCACTTTCTGACTCTTCTATTTAATGGGCCTGTGCTTCCGGAGCTCTGGAGACATGCTGTTTTCCTCTCTTGATCAGCTTTGTTTAATTATCAAAATATTTGATGCAGAAAATTGACATTAGTTGTGAAGGTTTCTCCCTTCCTCCTCCTTACAGCCTCCCTCCCCGCTTTGTAGTGACATTGAGATCTTCAGCATGTGCCACCTTCACCTTAAAATAGAAAATGGCTTGAACAATCATTTGCTTGTCCGGGCACAAGCTGCGTTAGCGAGCGACAGGTAGAGCTGCCGCCACAACCCCTGCGCTGCAGCACGGGGCTGAGCGCCACCCAGGCGTGAGGAGAGCTCGCTGGGCCTCGCTCTGCTCCCTGCCATCAGGGGTGCAGCTGGCTGGCACCTCTGAGCAGGGACCCCACGGGGCTCCCTGCCTCTCTTCAGCGTGAGCTCATCGGTAAGGGAAGGCTCAGCAAGACTCAAAGCCATGAAGGTCCCTTCCGAGCTGAGGTTTCTGCTCGGGCATCCTGCTCCTGTCTGCAGGGCGGGAAGCTTGCGGTGTTGCAGGCTGTGAATTGTTGTTTTGGCTGTGCTGGTGTGTTTTCCTTAACCAATGGCCACGATTCTCGTTCCAGGGCTTGGGATGGGCCCATGTGAACTGATATTTATTGCTAAAATGAAGTGCCAGGGGCAATATGATAAAACCAGTATCCTCACATGTAGAGAAAAACATGTCCTGAAAAAGTCCTCACATCAGCCAGAAAATATCACTGGTGAGAAGACAAATAACTGCCCAGCAGGGAAATGGAAATGGAAATGGAAATGGAAATGGAAATGGAAATGGAAATGGAAGCCCTCAGCTGCTGGAGAAACTGTCACATGAAGCAGTAGGTTTTCCGTGCCTGAATCCTGTGAGCCTGGATGCCATTTTGGGAAAGATGCTTTTTCCAAGTGTAACTTACAAGGTAGTTCAGGGCAGGAGAGGGAAAGTGTCTGAGCTCTGTTACTCTGGTCAGGCCAGAGGAGCTGGAGTTTCCTTTTTGGTGTTTCAGTCTCTGCTTCTGCCATGCTCTTCTCACTGCCCTGTTACAAGAGGAAAAGGGTGCTAATTAGCATCCCTCTTCTCACTAGCCATGTCTCTTATTTCTGCTGCCTCTCTGTAAAATGCAGTGAACAAGGAATTACCAGGATTTGGGGCTACTGGGAGACAAAGCAGAGCAGCTATTTGTGTCATGCTGAAGCACGTGAGTACTGTTGTTATACTCTTTCCTCATACTTATGCCTATTTGCTCCACTGGCCTTCGTTCCTTACTCCTACCATCACTACCCTCTCTTTCTCCATTACACATACTGTACTCTCCTCACAAGACACAGACAGGCTGTAAGGAAGGTGAGTAAAGTACAGCTGGGGCCCGTAGAAGTTATCCAGCTCACTATCACAGTGACTTTCAACAAGTAAATCACATTCTGGCAATAATTATCCTCTTTTACCAGCAAAGCTTACATGCTCTTGTCACCCTCAAACTGGGATTAATTGCTGCTTGAGGTTTATGTAGTTTATTTGTGTTTACTAGGCATAAAAATATTTTCAATTCCTGTTATTAATTCATACTACAGGAATTATATTTGCTAATGAATTCATAATAGAAGGCTATCAGAGAAGCTGGGATGTTTGAAGAAAGCATTTTACAGTTAAAGAAATAACATTTAATTGAAGCCAGAACATTTTGCAGAGGTAAATTGGTTTTGCTGAGGAAGTTTCTCAGCATCAGAACGTGTTCTCCAGCCAAGACAAAGGGACACACTGGAAGCTCCAGGACCAGTGACCTGACACATTGCATTGTGCAGTTGTTCAGTTGGGTTTGTTTTCACCCCATGCAAACAGAAGCAGTGCCCAAGATCTTCAAACCTTGCAGGGCTGTGTCACACTGGCTTTGCAGCTGTTCTTGTGCTCAGATGAGCCCTGTCAAAAGCAGGAAGGTGGGCTACATTCTTACCAACTGCACAGCTTAAGCAGTGAATACCATTGGTTCTGCATAGTTTTTTTTCCACTTTGGACAGTTGTTTTTCCTTTATGGTATGTAAGAAGCACACTGAGAAACGTTGAGGAGATGGGCAGGCAAAGGTGCTTTTCAGAAGTGGCCCTCAGCTCCCTGCATGTACCTGCCAAACAGGCTGGTTGGCTGTCCAGTGTTTGATTTTGCTTCTGTCCTCCCTGCTCAGCCCCTGTGGTTGATGCAAAGTCAGCTCCAGTGTGACATAGGTGCATGAGAGCCTGAGAGCAAGGTGGGGACGAGTGTTCAGAGAAAGGCACCTCATTCACACAAATGCTTGTCTGTCACAGCAAACAGCTTTGTCTCCTCTCCCTTGTGTGAGGTGCAAAGATGCAAAAGGAGGGAGGAAAGATGGATACAGCCTGATATGGTGTAGTAGACAACCAAAAGGCTACCCTTGGTGCAAGGGTTTACTAGCAGACTTTTTGTTAGAGCTCCCATGCTTCCTCAAATAAAAGGGGCAAATTGGTGAGTCACAGAGAGCCTGACCAGTTCCCTCGGTAGTCCAGGTATGAATAGTAAAACCAAAAAAGCCCCACCTGGTTTATGGGTTCTTTTCTCTTTCCCACCTTCTTTTCTCTTTTTTTTTTTGCTTATTTTCTTCTTCACTCCTGTTTGCAGTGTTTAATCTTGTGTGGTTTAAATTCTTTCTTCTCTCTCTCCTGCACTGCTTTTACACTAGGAATATTTCTGGTGAAGTTGGAGGAGTTACCTCTGTGTAATTCTGGACTAATCCATTGAAGGCAGCAATGGACTGCTCAGGTAAGTAATGAGAGCACTACCAGAGATAATCAAATTCAGCCTCTCCTTGTGAATATCCACTGTTAAAAGATCAGTTATAAGCCCCTGTGCTGTCAGGACTCAGAAATGCAAAGCTGGCTTAGTAACAGGCGTTCATTGCATCACAGATTTGGGTGTAAGGAAAAGGAACACCTCCAGCTTCATTTGTACCACAAATGGAAATAATCATAAAGATACAAACCACCAAGGTGCAAAATGAGTTTTCCAATTTATAAGCACAAGCCACCATGAGTTAAAATCTCTTGGTTTCTTCCCATAGTGCCCCAGGCAATAGTTTTCATATATATTTCTCCATGGTCAGAAGTCAGAGCAGACCACTGCTATCTAAGACCTTGACTTTTTTTCCCTGACAGTTACAATTATTACAGCCCGGGGGACTCATTTTCTCAGTCTGGCCACCCGCTGACCTAGCCTGCAACCAGAATACACTTTAAAACAAACAAACAACAGCCAGGCTCCCCTCTTCACTCCTCCTCCCCCAGCCCTGGAATATTTTTACACCGTGTCCCTTGCAAAAGGATATTAGCCACTATTGCTGAAGGCACAATCACATTATCAGCACCATTCTCTCTCCCTTTCTCCCTCTCCTCCCCCCAAAGATAAATTTTTTATGTTGCTATTTTCTTCTCTTTTGTATTTGGCATTCGATATTTATGTGATAAACTGCAGAGCTGCTACTAAATGGGCCCTGATATAACTTAATACATACATAACAACATCCAGACTGCACTGCATTACTTCACCGTGTCCTGGGCTGCTAAGGATCCTTGGAGATAATGTTTGCTAAATAAAACTTATGCCTTATTATAGGGAAAAGAGATACTTATTTATTCTGGAATAATTGCTTGTGCATTAAATGACTGCTGCTGCTGCTGTTGCAATGGGCTGGTTGATACTCCTGTCCCTCCCTGTTTGTCTTTCTGAGGTGCACACATGCTCTGCTTTTCTCCTGCCCAGAACTGTGCTGTGCTGGAGCATCTATACTCCTCTGGGTGAATATGTAAGTAATATGCCACTAACATTTTTTCTACTAGGAGGCTGTCTGCTCTTCTAGCCAGGAATTGCTCACAAGCAAAACCTTGACATTTGCAAGCAGAGCTTCTAGAAGGACGTTGGTGCCTCAGCACCTTGCTGGACTGAGCCGTGGTTCAGTAGGTGAGCACGGCACGGTGCTGATGCAGGGGCTGGGCCTCACTGAAGACAGGAGAAGGAGAGGAGACACAGCAAAAAGTTATGGATAAAAACTGCCACTGAGGTAGCTTGCTTTCATCTAAAGTCCACAAACATTTCTCTGTTCACACTGTCATAGACTAAGAGTTCTGAAGTTCTTTTTGCAAAATTTTTAACGTACATCAGGGGTACTTTTGCATACAGAGAGCAGTTTGAACCAGGTAATTGTTAATGGTGTGCAGCTCCCAGAGACACCAAGCACTGACCAGCAATCAGTGAGATTTCCCAGCTGTGGCTGAGCAATAGGAGCCATCACTCAGTTCCTGGAGACGTGCCCCAGAGGTCCCATTTGCACCCAGATTTAGAAGCTGTCCAGAAAGGTGTGGGAACCCAGACATTTCATTAGCCTTTGCCAATGCTGGAATGTCTGTTTGTGGAAGTAGCATTTCCTTGTTTCATTCCAGATAATAAGACTAGTCAGAGTCAGGGTCTGAAAAATAAGGGCAGGGATAACCTGTGAGAATTGTACATCTGTGATTCACGTTGGGTAACGCTAGTTCCTGTGCTGCATGTACTGGTGTTTTGTTATTTTTCCAGGGAGAAAGGAGAAATTACACCAGAGCTTCCATCAGCTGCAGAAGAACATCAGACAAAACTCTTCAGCAAACTGTGTGGTTTTGAGGTGAGCTTTTTGCCCGTGATAACATCCAGGCAGAGGATGTGTGGATGCATAAACACATGGACACACAGGGAGGTGCATTCAGGAATCACCCCTCTGGTCTTCAGGAATCACTCCTCTAATCTTCACTCTACTTTCCTTTTCCAAAATGGCTGGTTTTTTCTTTACCAGAGTCTTTTCCAACTGTGTCCTAATTGCTGAAACCGTCGGCATAAAGTACCATCAACCAAAATGAAGTGAGGCAGACTCTCACAAGCTGCAGAACTTTGCAACACAAAGCCACTTCACAAAGAGTTTAGCTCTATAGAAACCACGGTGAATGCTAGGAGGAATCCCAGAAAACTTTGCATGATGCTTCAAAATGCACCCCAGGGATCCCGTGCTTGTTACCTCCTGACACCATCCCCTGTAAAGGAGAAAGCATGGGGCGCTCTGTGGAGCGATTACCCCGGGGTCCTGTGCATTCAGCACTAATATTGGAAAGTTTCAGATCTCACAAAGAAGACGACAAGGACCTTTGATTGCCCCTGTTGAAGCTCCTGGTAAGAAGCAGGTCACTTCCCTCCAGCCTCTCTGAGACTAGATGTGTGGCTGCTTCCATGCCCACTTGACAGGTGACTGTTTCACCAGACAGGGTTGTCAGTGCTGCTGGGGGTTATCTGGATTTAGCTGTAGGCAGGAGCTGAAGCACAATGAGCGTTAAGAGAGCTCGCTGTTCTCCGTTTGTTTAGAGACAGGCCATCTCAAACTTGTTTGAAGCCTTTTTTATTGAATTCACACTCTTGTGCCAAGCACTGAAAGATTTACTTTGGCTATTGCTGTAAGATGGAAAGCATATGAATGCGTGGCTGCCTGCCAGCTACGGGTGAGCAGTGAAAGGTCTGCTACAATGGACGGTTACATGGAACAAATGTGAATGCACTGGGCAGACGTGACTGAGGAAAGGCTTTGGCATTCAGAGAACTGCTTGGGGTTTAATCCAGGGACTGAAGTAGGGTCAAGAGATAACACCTCTAACCTGCAAAGCTTTTAACCGTGCAGCAGCTGGAAAGTAGTCAGCTACAGGTATACACACGTGTCCTCTGCAGAGGCAGCTGCTCGCCTCCCCTTGCAGGCACTCCTGTCCCCAGACTCCATCTGCCAGGGCCAAGACCCACTTGGACTTGCCCAGGGTGAGGTGCTGCAGTCGCTGCTCTATGCTTCTTGCAGATGTTGCCATAATTTTGTTGTGGTACAATTTGACATACGACTCCCTGCTGCATCCGAAAGGGGCACATTATCTCAATTAATGTTTCACAGCAAACACGGCACTGATAGTATTCATGGGACTAAAGACTATTACCATTTGCATGGTGACTAGCACAAGAATTATGACTATGTGTGTTTTCTGCAGCAAAATTTGCCCTCAGGCTCCTTTTTTTTTTCCTTTTTGGCTTGTGACAATGTTCCCTTTTTCTTCCTCCTTCTGTTTTGATTTCTACTTAAAGTTTTATGGCTCTGTCCCCTCCAGGGTGCTATTATCTTGTATGCTAATAGGGCTATGCATATTCTATTAGCGTTGTCAGTGTGAGATAAGAGGCACATTCTGTAAGGAGCACTCGGGGGGTAATAATCACAGCAAGGGGTCTCAATGTTAGTACATTATCAGTCATCTTCACATTTCAGTGGAGCCTGTTTATGCACCTCTTCAGCTGCGCAGCTCAGACACTGAAAATTGCTGAATGTTTACGGAAACTGTTGTAGAGGAACATAATGGGATTCGAGATTGACTTGATAAAGGAGCCTTCTCCCTTGTTGCTTCCAGATACAAGATGTTTGTAACTGTATGCAGTAAGTAGGATAATATGTTATATGGCAGTTAGCAGTGCAAAGCAGACCTGGGTCTGTGTTTCCAGGCAGCTCTCTAGGAAAAGGCTTCAGAAGGGTGCACACCACCGGTGCTCCTGCCCTGATTTCTCTTTCCTTCGTGCCTTCTACATGCTAACACACACAAACACACCTGGTTCACATCAGGAGGGATGCTGACAATTTTTTACACCCTTTAGTCTTGAACTTGGATGATTATAAGTAAGTAGGCCGGTAGAAAGGAAATTGGTGACAGCATGTGAAGGGCAAACGAGTAACTGCTCACAACACTCTTTGTTAGTTAAATAACATTCCTTGGTCGCTGCAATGGGCACTGGCATGTGAAATAGGTGTCATGCAAATGTTTTCTTCAGCTGTTGGTGACGCTGTGGGCTGGTGAGGCAGAGGGGTTTCTCTTGCTGCACTGAGAAGCCATTGTTTCTCCCAGTTCTCACTAGGAATCACAGGGCTGGGAACACTGGAGCCTGCTGTTGTACCCATCCCATGGCAGGCATGGCTGTGCCTGCTGTGAAGGGTTTGCTCACTGGGGTAAGGTTCTGTTCCCACCTCCAGCTGTCAACTGGTAACCAGCAAGTCCATAATCTACCAAAAAAACCCCAAACCCTAGAAATTTGGTGTCTTTTTTTAAATTTTTTTTTCTGACATCACACTTTTGAGGGAACCTTTCCAGTTATTAGATTTTTCAGTGGAATGTCTAGGAGGTAAAGCCAAATGCTAGTTCTTTGTATGTTATGTTAGAAATAGATGTATATAAAGGGCATTTTATAGGGTGTCTCTATACTTCCTAGTAACTGAGCTCTGCTACAGCAGTAGGAGTATACTTCTATCCTGACACATGGATTATAATAGGACACAAAGTTACCATTTAATAGAGCTCAGAACTGAAAGAAAAGGGGGTTTGTGCGTTTTTTGGGAAGTTGGAATCTGTAATTAGGTTTAAAATCAGGGATTTTGTCATAAACTGAGTGCCTGATTTTGCAGACCTTGGGAAAAATACCTAATGGGGGTGACAACAAACACAGAGACAAACTAATCTTGTATTTGGAGTGAAGGAACAAAAGATTTTTGGAGATGGATAGGGACTTCTACTGTTCCTACAGTAAAACCTTTGCTTTCTACAAATAGGAAACTAAACAGGAGAGCCCTGAAATGTCACTCGGTGTAAATATGCAGATTCCTAAATGTATGGGTTAGATAGTTAGATAACCTAAACTTAATTCCTGGGGAGTGGCAGCTGTATCCTTACTACAGCCAAACAGTCTGAGGAAGGAGAAAAGGGCTATGTTTTGGATCACTTCTGTAGTACTTAAGATTACACATGGATACAAACACTCCTTTAAAAATATTTGTCCTTGACATTTCCAGACACATGGCTCACACCAAATGTATGCAGCTCCATCTCCTGAGGGTCTTGAGATTAAAACCCCTGCTTTTTCACCTTGTGATCTGGCATTAATAGCTGATAGAAAAATCACATACATGACTGACATCTTCCTAGAAATGTGAGACTGTGGAATTAATGAATGCCGTGCTGGAAAGCAGGGGTCAGTTTGGAAATAGGATTTCTGTTGCCAGCCATCCAGTCATGAACTGGACAATCTGCCGTTCATTTTTTTGCTTTGGCATTGAGGAAAATTGATCTGGAGAATAAAGCAGTCAGAAAACACACAGCTATGTTCCTCTGGCCACTGGAGGTTGATGGACTTTTATGGCTTGTGGAAATCGGGCTGCCTTGTTTTACAGAGGAGCTGTTAGAGTGTGACGGCCAAGTTCCTCATCCTGCTGTTATCTGCAGGGGATATCTGCAGATCTGCAGGAGAAATCTGCAGATCTGCAGGGGATATCTGCAGATCTGCAGGAGAAATCTGCAGATCTGCAGGGGAAATCTGCACATCTGCAGAGGATATCTGCAGATCTGCAGGCTTAGGAGGCTCCCAGGGCTTATGGCCAGACAGGGTGTTATGGTCAGGTCAGCGATGGTGGTGGTTAGCTGGGCTACCAACCTCTGGGTGCTTAGTGACATGTCTGGGGAAGGGGGTCTGCCTCGAGCTGGGGCAGTCTGGGAGATGTTCCTGACCTTCTCTTGGTGTTTGGAGAACACCTATCACCGTGCCAGCAGTGCTAATGTTTTTGTTGCCTGTTTTCTACCTTTTCTGCTGCATGTGTCTCCATTTTTGGGAACGCTGATCTAGCCAGTATGGCCACGATGAAACACATTAACACACTGCAATAATGTTATTTGTAAGTGGAACAGCTCAACTGCTGTACAACAGTTTTGACCAGCCCAGACTTAAATTGCTAGCAGTCTGTGCAACTGGTGATGATCTCAATCAAAAACCTGCAATTTTCTAGAAGCTAAAATATTTCATCAGAAATATTCTTTTGCATGAGATGAAAACTTGGAATCATTTTTTGGGGGGAAGATGGATTTCATTTTCCCTTTTACTTCTTTCCTTTTTTTCTGTTCCCTGTCTTTAGTCAAGAGCAAATGGAAAAAACAAAAAACAAACAAACAAAAAAAAAGACAAGAGAGTAGATACAAAGGGAGCTGGAAGAGAGGAAAACCTTTTAGTTACACTTTTTTTCATGGTTAAACAAATGGGACTGTTTGAACAAAAATACAATAAAAAAGCTGCAAACCCTTCCTTTCAGAATGACATGCCATTTCTCATTGTTCTGTCAAGGTAGCTCCCACCACCTCCTGGCTCTGCTGTAGTCATTATTGCTGCTTCTGGGTGCACACTGCTTGTTTTGGCTTCCACGGGGAAAATGCAAAACTCCTGAGTTTGTCAACTAAGCCAGAAAATAAATGCAAAAAGGGAAGGAATGACACATCTTCTTCTGCTGCTCTCCCTACAGCTCATCAGAAAAGAGCCCCGTGGCTCAGTCCCTTCGTGTCTCCACGTGTACGTATGTGCTGAACGGCACCAGCCGGAGCAGGGCTGGGATCCGCACTCCCTCTAGCTGGATGCCTCACTCCGGGTGCTGGAAGGAAGATGTAATTAAACCTAAGTTGTGCTCAGCTAAAGCAAGTGTTGCAAATAGACTTTCTCTTTAAAGGATCATATTAACTGCATTTGTAAGAACTAAAGGGACCAGAAGACTTATTTATCTAATGCTTTCTACAAGTTCATTATTGTTTCAGAGCAACTTCTGGAAAAATGAATCCCAAAGCGTCCTGTTTTATAGGTGCTGTAGGAGAAAAGCACCGTGTTACCAGCAGAGTGCAGACAGCCTGGCCCTGTCTGGATTGCCAAACTCCTCGTGGAGACTGAGCAGGCAGTAACCAGGCCCAAACCTGCTCGCGGCCGAGAGCCGTGCCCGAGTCCCGGGGCTGCAGGACAGGACGGGAGCCGCGCGGCCTCGCATGTCTGAGAGCCATCCCATCCCCATCAGCGAGCACATGAGCGTGGCACGGGGAGAAATGTGGAAGCAATTACTTTAAGAGCCGTCTTTTGGGCAATTCCCAAAGAGACATCAGACCCTGTATTTATGAAGCCTATTGCATCGGGCCCTAATGAAGCAATTAAGCGAAGGGTCCTCTGTGTTTGATCTAAATGTGGTAATTTTTACAAAAACATCACCGAGTGATAGATACCCATAACTCAGAGTCCTTAATTGTACTTAATTTGTTTGGAATACGAATGTGCATTTAATTAAGCCAGGGCTTTGCCCACATGTTTAAAGAAGGGCTGTCAAGGAAAATTAAGACCCAGTTTGTTTTCAAAGTTACTGGTTTTTATCAGGCCAGGACAGCGATCTTCGAACAGAAGGTTACAGGATAATTAGGCAGAGACCTCAAGCCAAAAAAAAATTCAGAGACACTGTACAGCTGAGAAAGCAGGAAGAAAAACTCCTTGATGAAGAAACATAAGAATGGGCTGTTCACGTAGTAAAGTCATGCATGGCTAGGATTTGGTACATGGGACCTGTTGGTTAAAATGTGTTTTGTGTTCTTCAGCTCAGCAATGAGGATGGAGACTGGCTGTGTTTAATGGCAGAAGCTGCTGGCTCCAGGATGAGAATCTGTGCTGCTCTCAAGGACCACGGAATGTGGAGAACTGATGGCATCTCTGTCCAACAGCACTGAAATGGAAACGGCAAAAGGCATTTTTCTTGTTCACTTGGATTTACTGAAGCCACAGCTGGTTTTAAAAGGATCTGTTTCCCAAGCACAGAATTACAGTGGGTGCTTGTCAACCTCTTGGGAACAGTATTCATCTGATGCATGGAAAGGGAGTTTGTTCCTCCATGAGCAGTGCTAGTGCTGTCAGTGCACTCTCGTGCATGCACAAAACAATTTCAACAGAAGGGACATACAGGGAGGAAAACATCTAACCAAAAATGTTGAGACCGTTGCATTTAAACCTGTGGTTTGCTCTTTCTTGTTTAGTGAGGAAAAAAAGCAGTTAAAAATTAATCATGCTTTAGTGTCCATGAAGAAAAGTCAGTTTTTGATATTGAAAAATTAGTTTCCGAGCACAATAGCAAACACAGTCCATGTGTGGACGCGGTACCCACCCGCTCGGTGTCTCTTCAGGAATCACACACTGGTTATCAGTTTCTCAACACTGTCATTTTTAACGTTGTGGTGAGGCATTTCTGTCAAGAGATCCATACTGTGGGGAGCAGTTGCTGTGGTGTTGGCTGCGTGGCCAGCGAGGAGAGCTGTGCACACGTCGAGTGGGGGACTGAGCCACAGGAGGGGCAGCTCGTCTGCACAGAGGTGATGCCTCTGTCACAGAGCTGAAAATTGAACCCAGATTCCCTGCACTGAGGGAATGTAGGTTCTGAATTGTGAAAATCTTATTTTCCTGAGTGTTTTGATGGGCTACTGTGCTGATGACAGCTGCAGTGGCTCTTAATTATGGATCACAAAACGTGTGGAGAATCAGTAGGTTTTTAAACAGAAAATACCTCTCTGTAGTATCATCTCCTACTTTGGGACCTGCCTTTCATTGATGTGCATCCCACTGTGAGATGGTACCTGACCTTCTCTTCTTGGGTGGCTCAATTTAAAAGTTGGCAAAATACCCAGAACCTCATCAGACCTAATTTAGTATAAAATGAGTCGACTTAAAATAAACAGAATAAAATAAAATAAATCCTACAGTATTAGAGGTCTCTTGGCTGGATTGCTGCGTGCCCGGCGCAGATTTACAGCGTGCTGTCACGAGAACACTTGAAGGGAACACACAGCCCACAAGTACCCTGCAAGGCCTGTACTGGGGTCCTCCCAGTGACAGTTTGCAGACCTCAAAGTAAAATGCTGAAGGGGGAGAGCAGGAGGGTGCTAAGTGGTGGTAAGGGTGAGACCATCCTGCGGGCGCAGAGGTGCTGAGCTGCGCCTGAGCCCCGGGTGCCATCGCACATTCCAAAGCCCCTCCGAGGAGGTCTCCTTTGTTTTGATGTATCTGCTAAGCACCTTGAACCAGTTTGTGAAGGCAGGCCCAGGACACAATTCTTCTCGTGGTAAATGACTGTGTCAGACGTTTCACCCTCTTACTGGTGTTTAAAATTTTTGCAGCAATAACAGAGAATTTGAAAGGACATCGGGGGTGGATTTAGGGGACTCCTGGGAAATCAGCTGTTTCCTGTTTCAACAGCTTCTTCATCATAACTTGCTTTCTCAGTCACTGAATGATGTTCTATTAATCTTGGTGTGCAGTGATTACTGTTAAATGCAGAGCTGGGCCTCAATTTGTGAAATAACCTTTTTTTTTTGTCTTTTCAGCAATCCAACACAGTAAACTTCGGGCAGAGGTGCCCTGACCAAGTGGATAATTGTGTTCCAGTGCATCCCGTGAGTAATGCAGATAAAAAACTGTCAGTGAATAATTAATTTTGCCTCCACTCGTTTTGAATTAGCCTGTTCATGTATGTATCCTTTCCAGTCTGCCTGTGTCTGTGCATGCAGGGATTTACATAGCAATGCTGTAATTCGCAGGTACTTAAATATCAAAGCAACATAGCTACTACTCCCTGCATGTGCTCCTGACTGCTCAGTGTGATTGTGTAGGTACAGGCAAGCATTGTATATGGTACCATAAAATGCCAGAGCTGGTATTCAGATGAAACATGACACGTTGTCTTTGCTGCTGTGATGGCTATCTAGGATTAATATTAAAAAACTTGCAAATGAGGGCAAATTGGTTTGGCCTGGCTATAAATTACAGAACAAGCATTTGGGCCTGTTCAGTGTTCAGATGCAAGTTTTCTGCAGTGATGTATGTTGTTAAAGATCATATTACTCACAACTTTATCTTGGCAGTCTGGATACTAGGTCAAGCAAAACCTGTGAGCCAGGAGGGAGCCTTTAGGGGTGGTGCTCCCTGAGGAGCATGGACAGCACTGAGCTGGCCTGAGCATCACTGGTTAAATGCCTGCAGCTCCAGAACGTTTGCAACGGGTTTATCTGAAAAGCAGAGGGAAGGAGCCTATTTCCTCATCTGATCAGGTTTGTTAGAGGAATCAGAGAAGCACTGGAAATCTGCAGAGACATCTGAACTGCACACACCTCTGCTCTGGCTCTGGAATGTGTGTCATACATGTTTTAGAGCTTGTGCTCAGTGGTGGTGGATTCCTTGCCCAGGCTGCTTGCTGTTTGTCTGCAGAGCACAAGGTACCAGTACAGTCAGTGGAATGGAGTGAATGGCCAAGGGTTCATGGGAATTCCAGTGGGAACCCATCTGCTGTGCGTTCTCCTGCCTCGGATAGCTAACAAGTTGTGAGCCAGCAGCTCCTAATCAGGGATGGCAGGGCAGGTGCTTTATCTTTGCCTGAGTGTTCTCACCCTGCAGAGAGAGGCAGACACCCGTTTTGACTCCTTGTCATGAGCTTTTCCATTTCCAGTCCATTACAAGTGACACAGCCGATAAAGAGCCTGTCTGTCAGCGTCGTCTCTGGAGGGGTGAATCTTCATCCCTTCCTGTACTCTCACTAGAACTGTCTGCTCCTGCTTTTTCAGATGGTGCTGGGCACCAGGTGAGGAGGAACTCTGCTGAGAGTCATCTCCCAGCTCCCCAGCCTGCCAAGCCCTGTCTTCATAGGAATGGCAGCTCTAGAACAACCTCTTCCCGAGTGGAAGGTTGGTGCTTAAAATAAATCGCTCTCTATCGTTTTCTGAGTGGATCAGAAGACTTGTAAGCCCCAGCTCTAACCTGCTTGGGGAAGGAAGGCCACAGCAGACAGCCTTGCTCTGGAGCCATCACACAGGAAAGAAAAAAGGAAGCAAAAATCTGACAGCGTGGCCAGTCGCGAATGATTTTGTTCGGTCCCGTGTCGGGTGTATAGAGCTGCTCTCGCTTACAGGAGGTGCACATCCAGAAACTACTCAAGGTCACACTGCTCTTCTCAGCAGGAGCTGCTGTCGCCATTTGACAGCAGGGAAAGGGAAGGGTACATCAGCATGGAATTTCCCTTCCTTCCTGGGGCCCTGGCAGGCTGATCCAGGGGGATCACTGAAGTAACGTATCCAGACTTCATTGCCAAGGAGTACGTAAACTGCTCACTACTCTGCACCTCACCTTCTCCTTTGATTTGAGCTGACCTTCTGTACCTCTGCCAGAGTCCAAATGATACATTCCAGGGCCTGTTTACGAGGAATAAAGACAAGACAAACATATATATGTGTGTGTATGTATTTAAATATTCTCCCACTTCACATGGAGCGAGCTTCCTCTTCTCTGCCTTCATACTACCCTCTGGTTTTCCCCAGTTATATCAGTTGTAACTCAGTGTGTTACAGTTTTGTGTCTGATACTCCAAAAGTTATTTTTCTAGGGTTAATCCCTAACCCCCAGCAATACCATTAGGAAAGCAAAGTGGCAGACTTAAAATAGTTACTACTTAAAGTAAGCAGCCTTTTCAAGTCCCAGCGCTCTTTATTTATAATTCACAGGCTGGAGAGGCCGGCGTGCCGGTTTCTGCAGGGTAATGCATGGCTCTGCTGCAGTTTTGTCTGACAGACCTGTGCTAATTACTCTGTGTGGTTTTGATGTAGAGCCAAGAATGGGTTGTAGAAAAATGTGTATCACTAAAACTTGGGTCCCCAAAGTCAGAAGTAAAACAAACAGTGTGAGATCGTTATCTGAAGCAGACCCTCGCTAGCTGTGGACAGAAAAAAAGTCATTCCCGTGTTTTGTGTTTCTTTTTTTTCCTTCAAATAGTATTTCTGTCTGTCTTTGGGAGTGCCTTGAGTTTGTACAGCCAGGGCAGAGGGTGCATTTCATCTGCTCTGTCCCCTTTTTCTGTTCTTTGCAGGACTGGAGCTGGCTCTAGCACAGACTCTTTGTGTGGCCTTTGGTAAGTCACTTAACCTTCCTGAGCATCAGTTTATTCATTTGTAAAAGGAGTATTATAATAATAGACACCCCTCAGGGGCTCTTCCAGTTTTAAATAATTAATATTGGTAAAGCAATTTGTGAGTCTCAGATTAAAGGTGCTAAATAATGGCAATATATTAATTTTTTCACTCTAGCTGTGTTATAGAAAGAACAAAGCAATAGCCTGAAAAGTGTTGGATTTAAATTTGGGAGCTAATGTTAAAGTGCTCAGAGTGTGTTGTAATTTCTGTGGTCCCAATTCAGCAATCCATTCTTCATTTTCCAACAACCTATTGCTTCCCACAGGTATGGCTCCCAGTCAGAGTTGCTTTTTGAATCTCTCCCAGTG
This sequence comes from Heliornis fulica, assembly GCA_013399135.1. NCBI lineage: Eukaryota > Metazoa > Chordata > Aves > Gruiformes > Heliornithidae > Heliornis > Heliornis fulica. Next base: position 471,240 of record VXBZ01000905.1, read on the forward strand.
AGAAGAGCAGTGGTGGAGGAGGAGGATCAGCCGTGCGTGTACGTATCTGTGTGTGTTTGTCCTCGTGTATTTATGACCTCAGCAAAGAGCATCGTTGCCACAGGAATATAGTCAGGAAGTCTCATAAGGTTTGCAAAAACCATCCAGGATGCAAATCAATAAATGTAACAGGAGAGAAACTACAAGCTGTGCATTTCCACGGGGGCTGGGATTTTGTGGGATGGATAGACGCTGCTGAGCATGACCTAATGCCGCAGGAAAAAACAGCAAGCCCAGACCTCAGCATCTAACCAGTATGAATATTGAACCAGAGGTCCTTGAGTAATTGTCCTTTCTTCACTCGGGGGGTGAAAAGGCTACATTAGACATTCACTAGCAGCAAATGGCACCTGACATCTCTCTAAGTGAAAGTCAGCTTGGAATTTTTTTTAATGGCCAAGCATAAATCTTTTAAATTATAGATCAATAAATAGTTAATTCAATAATAGGAATCTTTTAAATATTTAATGAGTCATATGCAGAATGGCTCTATAACTGGATGTTGATGGAACTGTGTCAAAGGAATTTGAATCAAACTTTTCTAAACTCCCCATATTAAAATAGTTATCAATTCACACGTAAACGGTGGAGGTGGTTGGGAAAGTAAAGAGAGGCAGAGGGGGCAGGCAGACGTTTTCCCATCCAAGGAAATGTGGAACTAGCAGCTTATTCTTAATGACACATCCTTCAGCTGTATCAATCTTGCTGCTACAAAAACGAGCGAGAACTCGTGCAGACAAGATTTGGTGTGTGCATATTCATTAAAATCAAGTTTAATGCAGCTCTGCCCCTAGATGAAAGCAGTGGCTGCCCACCTGTCATGGAAGGGTCCTGCTGACCAGCACTGATGTCCTCAACTATCTCCACCTGAACCTGCCCAGAAGGGCAAGTTTATTTGCCAGTGATTTCAAGTAAAAGACATTGAGAAATGGATCTGTGTGCACTGGACCTGAATTGGTTCCTTTATCACTTGCTCTGAGGAGACCCGTACTCGGCGTTCACTCATTAGCTATGAGCTGCTGTAAGCCAACGCTGTTCTTAATTGGAGACATTTTGTGCTTAATTCTCAGACCACATTCAGGGCACTGTTTCTCCACAGCAGGCACAGCTTCTAAATCTTGTCCAGTCTGCCCTGTACTCTCCAAGTAAGTCTTTGGCTCGATGTTGGTCTCTCTTCAGGTATGACGGTGCAAGGGTGGCGCTGAGGACAGGATGCAGAGTCGCTTCGGCAGGGGACATCCCGAAGAGAAGAGGAGCCTGTGGGCCAGATGGGCTGAGACAACTCACAGGTGTGCTCTGGGTGTGTTTGGGTGCGTTCAGCACCACGTGTGTCAGGCCCTGGTACCTGAGGGGCACCAGAGGCTCTGAGGGGCGACTTGCTCACCATGTCCAGAGCTTCCTACCCTGGAGCCTGTCTGCAGAAGCAGTCCATGTCTCTCCTTTACCAAAGCTAGTGATGACAGTGGTTGATTTGCCTCCTCAAATACCTCAAATAACAAAACATGGTCTTATTGCAACACCCTCTCAGGCCTGTTGCTCAGGTGGCTGATGGTCTTTGTGTTCTGAGGAGGCAAAACACGACTGTGCCGAGTTCGTCTTGCTGCCGTTGGGGCGTAGCCAAACCTGTCCCAGCAATGGCTGCAGCGTTACCTGAGGTGGGACCCATTGTTTGCTCTGTGTGTGCATCTGTAATCAATTGCAGTGGGTTCGATATCTGAAGCAGGTTAGAGTTTCATTTGTATTCCACACACCTCGGCTCTCCCCTCGCTCTCTCTCTGTGTGTATATATATATCCAGAAAAGCTGCCTGCATATCCTTGGGTTTTTTTCTCCCCCAGGATGACAGATACTGTAACAATGACAGTAGATTAATATCTCCTTAATCAGCCAAATGAACATGACATACAAGGGTGACAGTTCAATTTGCTGCTAACAGATTGTGCCTATCAGAGCCCTTCCATTCCAACTGCTGTTTATTTCTGGCAGAGATCATACGGTTCTGGGAGGACCCCAGCTCCCCACCAGCTCATAGACACCCATTAAATACATCAAGTAGCACATAGGTGTTACTCAGCCTCCTGTCAGGACACTGGCTGCTTGGGAAACGAAATGAGCCTTGACACATGCAATGGAGAAACACTGTCACTTATCCGGGCGCAGCAGCAGCATGTATTATTGACTACAGACTGCTGCAGGTCCCTCTCTTCATTGCTTGTTATTTTTTGTTTGCTTTTGGACTGTTCACTGTTAGAAACGTGGATCAGACACCGAGGCTGCCTCCTGGGGAGCTGCATATAGGAATGCAGCGGGGAGGAGGTGCGGGAGGGGCGGCGGTTTAGGTAGAAGCGATACCTTAAATCTTAGTCCCAGAGCCGGCTGCGCTTTGAGCCTGTTTGCAGGTGGGATTTCAGAAGGATCCAGTTTCTAATTCCGAAATTCAATCTGCAGGGTCTAATTCAAATCTTTCTTTTCCTGCTTCCTGCGGTATTTCAAATAAAGCAACCGCAGACACCGCACAAAGGGGCCGTGAGTCCTTCCGAAGGGCCGTCCCCGCTCCTCCCCGGGCTCAGCCACAGCAGTCTGGTCTCCTGTGCGGCCTTGAAACACAACACCTAAGCCTTGGTGGGCACCGCCACCACGGAGCTGAACCAGAGCTCGGGCTTCACCCTGCCGCGCTCCGTCGGGCGCGCTGCGGGCGTTACCCGCCCCGGCAGCAGCTCCCGCGCCGGGGCCCAGGTAGCGGTGGGGGTCCTCGAGGCCTGGCTTCGTTGCTGATGTGTAAATCTGTCTTCAGCACTTAAAGGTCTGATCCTGCAGCCCTCGCTGCTCCCTGTGGGACCGTAATTGAGCAGGAGAGGTTTCATTTGCTGGATGAAGCCCAGTTATTTATTTTCATAGTGGCTCCCATCAGCCATCTGCCTGCTTTTGTTTAGACACCCTCACAGTGCCCTTCCCACGTCTATGAAATGGATTAATCTTGCAGTCCCACCCAAGTATATAAATCATGGTTGCAGAGCTCTGCAAACCCCATCCACAGACAGGAATCGCTCCAAAACCTGCTAGCAGACTCATTGCATCGCTCTGCTTTCCTTCTGGAACTTTCCTGCACACCTCCAGCAGTTTGCTTCCCAAACAGCAAGATATGGATTTGAACCAGTAAGAACCAGTGCAAAGGTTTCCAGGGCAAAATTAACAACAGGTCACCAGAACAACAGTGTTGAAAGGTGTCCATGATTGTAACTGTGAAGCTAAATCCTTCCAAGGAGGCGGCTCTCGCTCCCTGTACTTGTTACTGATGGTGTCATACAAAACCCTTTGTGATTTTTATCACTTGTTTTCTTATTATTACGGGTTTTGTCATAGGAATAACTCATCAAGGTTTTATGACTTATAAATTCTCTAAATTACAGTCCAAGGATGCATTACTTTAATTTTTTCCTTCATATTCTGTTTCTAATTGCCATGCTATTTCCCACTTGCCTTTTTTAATGACTCATTAGGCTTAAGGGTAAAGAACAGAATTTAGCCCAGCGAAGAGCTCGCGTCAGGTTTTGGGCACCTGGGAGGTGCTGCGTTACGGGGAGGGGAAGTGTGACTGGTGTGGCTCAAGAGACGACTTCACACACAGGTTCTTAAGAGAGCCCCAGACCAGACACAGTTCATTAAGGTTATTTGAATAATTCTAATGAGAAACACGCTCGAGATGTACATGATTTCTGTAAGATATGAATGTATAACCTTTAATGAGTGAACAGGTCTGCTGGGATCATCTCAGAGTTGTGGAGGTTAAATGTAGAAACCTTGTGAGATGGGGACAGAGAGGACAAGAGGTGACTGTTCTGGTTACAGACCCTTCTGTGAGCTCCACGTGTTGCTGTGGGGTGCCTGCACATGAGGCAGCCACGGAGGGGACACAGACTGGTCGAGACTGCTGACCCCAGGTCCCCTTCCAGCACTGCCACAGGCTCTGAGGTGAGCCCTGTAAGCTGACTGCCTGTAAAAACACCCCTTCAGATGTAGCAGCAGGGTCAGCTCACTGTCCCCAGTGTAAATCCCCGCGTTCCCCACGCAGGGATACGAGCCTTGCTGTAGGTAGCAGAGGTGTGAGCCACAAGTGAGGTACCAGCCACAAATCCAAGCTGTTTCTCCAGGTGCTGCTGGAGATGTATCCCTCAGCATGCATCACACCAACTGTGGTTCTCTCTCCTGCTGGCAGGAGATGCTGACCTGGGAAACTTGGTGGGTTTTTTTCTTCTTTCTTTACCTTGACAGAGTTCTTCACTTGGTCACAGACTTTTACAGGCTGTCATTGGCATAGATTTATTTTGGTTTAGAGTATATCCAACCTCTTCTCAGTGGCCTGTAGGACAGGGGGCAATACCTATGAGTTGGACCACAGGAGGTTCTGCACCGATGTGAGAAGGAACTTCTTCATGGTGAGGGTGACAGAGCCCTGGGACGGGCTGCCCAGGACAGGCTGCCCAGGGGGTTGTGGAGTCTCCTTCTCTGGAGACATTCCAGACCCCTCTGGACACCGTCCTGTGTGACCTGCTCTGGGGAACCTGCTCTGGCAGGGGTTGGACTCGATGGGCTCTGGAGGTCCCGGGGCTCTGCTCACCAGCTCTCCTGGGGAGTGGTGGTGAAGGAGTGGTTTTGGGTGGCTAGATTGTTGGGTGGAATAACAAAATGTGTTTAAGAAAGAGGGATTTTGGCTAAAGGGCAGGTGCTGAGTTAAAATCCTTTAATATCAAGAGACAGCCATTACTCCTTTCATGACTAACAGGGTCTTGGCTGTGCTGAGCCTCCTGGAAGCTCACGACGGTCCATGGAGGAGAGATGCTCCTAGTGACGCGTGTGGGCTGCCTGGCACCGAGTGTGATGAAGAGCTCAGCTGCTGCTGCAGCACCCCGAGCTCAGCTGCTGCCGTATCACCCCGTCGATGCTGGCAGCCGATGGGCTCTTGGGAGGACCTGCAAAGTTAAGAGCCCTTGGACTACAAACGGACAAAGCAGAGCAGTTCTCCTCCTGTGAGTACCGTCCCGGTCTCTCTAGAGGGAAGCAGAGAGCTATTTCTGCAGGAGGATTTGATAGTTTATGTGTGCAGCACAATCAGCAGCAACAAAAAAGCACTCTTTGTCAAGTGTGTTTCAGGTGGCAGCACAGGTTATGCTAGTGGCAAAGTCCTTAAATATTCACCTCCATCACTGGCTCAGCAGGATTTTGCTCTTGCAGGAGCCATATAGCACTTTCTCCACGATTGCAGATCCCCCCTTGCAGCCCCGCTAGCGCGGAGCCAGAGGGTGCTGTGAGGGACCGGCCGCTGACCTGGGCTCCGTCTAATCAAGACGAGAAGTCACAACAAAGTAGCCCAGCCCTCACTTCTGTGCTTCCAGGATGGTGGCTAATTATTTCACAAATGTATTATTTAAATGCACTCCCCAATATTTCTCCTTCCTCTGCTGAGCACGAGCAGTTCTCTACGAGTGGCTTCTCATGCGTATTCAGTGATCCGCCGGGCGCTCGCTGCGGCTTCATTCACAAAAACCACAAATTTTGAAAATTGCAGCCTGAGCACACTGTGAGATGAAGCCCTGCCTCGCTGGAGCTGATGAGGTCCCTCCTCTTAGGCCAGGCTTGCAGAAAATCTCTTCTGAGAGAAGCCCTTAGGTTTTTTTCAAACCCTAAACTGGCACAACCACCTAGTTACGAGGTAGATTGTACTTAGTATCCCAATTTTGGAGAGCTTTTTTAAAAATTAGACTTGTAAAGGATGGGCATGCTGAGAGGTGGCCATTCCATGTGTCTGTGGAAAGCCAGGCTCGCTTGCAGATGGTGCTGCAGGTGGGACAGGTCTGGCACTTTTGCTTCTCCAATGGCTTAGAGCATCTCCAAGTCCTGTGTGTGAGTGTCTGAGGTGTGGGTCACGCAAGGGAGACTCTGCAGCTTCGTAGCTGGGAAAAACCCAGGGAAGCAGATGGTGGGTGGCACAGAAAGGCTGGCAGCAGCACTGCCACAAGGTCATCTGAATGCAGCTGCAGTTAAAGGACAGGGCATCTGCAGGCATGCTTGCAGGCCATGCTTCCCCCCTGCTAACTCAAGTCCTAACGTGCATTAACTGCTTAAAACCAATTTCATCGCAGTTAAAATTGAATATGACTGTTAGTCTAGAAAATATGGCCTATTTCCTTTTACTAGTTAGCTTTTAAAGGTGTTTTACAATTCAAATGAGCCATGCAATTAAAGGTGACATTGCCAAAACTGGACAGACTAAAATTAGACATTCCTGCTGTGTGTTAGAGCTTGGCCCACGGTTAGATCATGCTGTCTTTGGGCTGTACCTGTCTGCTCCAATCTTATGAGTCAACAGGATACTGAAACGTTCCAGAATCCTGTTCTTTGTGTTTTTCTATTCTTTCTGTCTTCCAGTATTACCCTGTGCCTCTCTCCCTGTGTAGCACTTAGTGCTCCAAGCACTCTCACAGGCAACACAGGCAACAACCAACCACGTTTCCACGTTGCTGCCATCGAGAGCCCGGGAACACGTCGTTATAGTTACACTCACCACCTTGACCACTGCAGGCCCTGCATTAGAGACAACTCCTGTCTGTGGTCTGAGCTCACCACCCCAACAGCAGGCAGCGAGCAGCAGGCTCTCATCAGTGCCTCTTGGCTGGCAAAGCTGGCACTGAGGGAAGTTTCTAGATCTGGGCCAATGACTTGTGTGTGCTTTGGTCTGCATGGCTTCAATGGGATGCTTCAGTTACCGGGTTGTTGGGAGAAGGGCCACCTCTCCATCTGTGGATGGGAGTGTGGAGGAGCATGGAGGGTGTCTGACTCTGGGGAACACATGGGAATGGCAGCCTGGCATCCCATCTTCAAAAGAGCCCTGTGATGGGTTCAGTGTGTAATGACACCATCCCTGGGTGATCAGTGACGTGATGACCATGAACATTGGCAGCATAAAGCATTCTGCTGTGGTTTGGGGACTGTGTGTGAGTGTGAAGACTCCACAGGATCACAGAATTCAGTAGGGGTTGGAAGGGACCTCGAGAGATCGAATCCACCCCCCCACCAGAGCAGATTCCCTAGAGCAGGTGTGGTGGTGGCCCTGTTCTGATGTGCTTTAGAGCAGCAGTAGGGTAGGAGGTTGCTGCTGGAGAGAGGACACCTGGAAGAGTTAAGTCCTTTCTGGTGCCAGGTGCAGCTCCAACCACACAGGGCTTTGCTGTGCAAGGGGTTCCTGGAGCGAGGGGTATTCTGGAGTGTTACAGCTTGGAAAAATAACAGAAACTGGAGTGGGCACATCTGAGGATGGAGATCACTGACCACTGGCATTGCATCCCCTGGGACACAGTGAACTCTCCATCTCCTGCAGCCTTTGGACCAAGCCTGATGCCTCATTCCAGCAGAGATGCCAGAGCCCAGGCACCAGGGCTTTGATGGAGACATCACTGCCTGGCATCCTCTGGTTTGTGCTGCTCGAGGAGTCATCTGGAGCCATCTTGCTGTGCTGCCCCTGGGGCTGTGAATGAGGTGGCTCCAAATAGATGGACATGTGGCCATGTGGACTCCTGAGGTTTTACTGTCAGCAGCAAAGTGTCCTTCTGTTCATCCTTGATAGCTTCAGGCTTCGTATCTGAACTCAGAGCTCTTCTAAAGCCCGGGGTTAGTGCTGGCAGGACACTGAGCTGAGTCCTCTGAGCCCCTGCAGCAACTGTGCTGGCATGAGGGGGCATTTCTAGAGACACCCCAGACCCTTAGGTGACAAGTCAAAGGTTCCAGCAGCATCTCACCCCCCCTCTGCCATCACATTGGCAGGTACAAATATATTCCCTGACAGACACAGAAATCCCCTCTGCCACGGAGCAACACAGGTTTTAAACTTTAACGAGCAGAGTAATGGAAATAAAATACAAAGGGAAAAAAAAAACCCCAACTAAAATGTTGAGGTTTTTTTATTTTTTTATTTTGGTATTCTGCAGGAAAAAGTGTGCACACTAAATAATAAATAAGCCATGCAATGTTTTTACAGCTTCTTTCATATGCCTGAATGTTTAAAACATGCAAAAATGTGGAATAGGCATTTACTGAGGACAAAAGAAGTTATTTTATGTT